>JAKSZT010054334.1:39280879-39586351 GCA_026826555.1 Tolypeutes matacus | reverse complement strand
GGACATGGTAAATATCATCAAAATTATTAAACTGTATCATCTAAATTGTAAACTATACTGTAAATCACTGACAATGTTTAGTTGCTATATTTTGCTATCTGCATAACAGTTATAACAATGCTAACAACCAAAAAAAAAAGGGTGCGGAGTTAATACGGGGTGGGGAAGGTGGGGTGGTTTGGTATCTGGGAGTCTCCGGCACTCCGTGTGTGACTTTGCTGTGACCTAAACTTCTTTGAAAATTAAATGAAAAATTGGGAGACAATGGGGATTGAGAGTAGGAAGGTGTCATGCAACACCAGACATCCGATAACACAGTGATAAAGGGAAGGAAAAAAGGGAAAAAAGAAAAGAGAAAGGAAAAAAAATGAATATATATATATATATATATATATATATATATATTTTAAAGGCATTTCCTTTGCTTTTTTCCCATTTTTTGAATGTCCCAATCCACTAATTATATTTTATTTTGTTTTGTTCTTTGTTTGATTATTTGTTTTTTTTTCCTTCCTTCTTTTTTTTTCCCCTGAGTTTCCTTATATTTTTCTCTTGCATGTACGCTTATCACACTTGTTTCTTTTTCCTAGTAAGGGTATTTGATTATTTTATGGACTAAATGTTCATGGAGGATTTGTATCACAGAAGGGTTACAATGGGTATTGCGGGGGATTATGGGGGGGGGGTTTCGTGGGGATTGGTTCATCCGAATATACATGAAAAATATACAAAATCATTCAAAGGATCGGGGGATGGGGCATGGTCACGATGGGTGGATAATCACACAATAAATGAGGGAATCTGAATTCCTTGCCTGGAGAGCCCTGTCACAGTCTCCAAGGGAGCAACAATAGTCCTCTGAGTGTAGGGACAGTGCCTGTCAAAATAGGATGACCCACTGATGTTTTTTTTTTTGTTTTTTTTTATTGATGACTACCCTTGTGAGTCTTTGCTCTTGTAAATGAGGCTTAGCCTGCAGTTGTGGGGTGCCTAAGGGTTGCCACCTGAGAGCCTCCTTGTTGCTCAAATGTGGCCTCTCTCTAAGCCAAACTCAGCATATGATTGCATTACCTTCCCCCCAACGTGGGACATGACTCCTGGGGATGAGCCCCCCTGGCAACGAGGGATTAATACCAAGTGCCAACTGGCAGCTTTGCACAGTGGCAGTATCGTAGCCAATGAGGTTTATCCGAGGCACGATTATTGCTAATTGAAAACTTTTCCCAAGTGCCAACTGGCAACACAACTGGAAAAAGACCTTGAATAAAAGGGGGAAATAGTAAAGACAAATGAGTTCAAGCAGCTAAGAGACTTCAAAGAGAGTCGGGAGGTCATCCCAGAGGTAACTCTTACGCACACCTCAGTAGGAGCTCATAGAACATCTAAGTGCCTATCACCCCACTCAGTGGGGTTCCTGAGAGCTCCGGAGACACCCTGGTCCTATATAAGGGGGGATAGCCCCAGAGACTGATGCCTTATCAGTGGGTTCTATTTTGGAATCTGTGCTCCTGAGAGTGACAGAATTAGACTCAAATAAGTCCTCCCTGCACATGGTTCACCATTCCCTTCTATTCAAACCTATATGCGATGCTGGAGTTTTTAGGTATACCTCCAGAGACTGGAGCCTCCCGCCTACCTATGTGCCAGGTGTTCATGAAATCTAGGTGGAGCTGCAACTCCTACCCTACAGCTCAATGGACTCATCCAAGTCACCTGGTGAGGAGACAACGATGGGAAATGGCCATCCCAGGGAATGGAGAGGGCCTGCATCTGCAGGCAGGATCATCCCACCCACCAAATCCATGAGATATAAGCCCTCTCTCACTTGGAGTTGGAGTGGACATCACCATCCCAGTCCCCTCAGGATTGGGGGAAGAACTATGGACTAGAGTGGACTTGATGGTATTCTCTTGTTCATATATGGTGATTCTAGCAATGGAAGAAATTATAACAATGAGGTGGAGCCAGTGGTCACTTGACACTTTTGGGGTAGGGAGGGGATGAGCAGTTGAAATACAGGGGCTTCTTTGGGAGTTGGAGGTTGTCCTGAGTACTGTTGTGGCAACGGATGTAGGCCATTTTAAATCAGCACACACCACTCAGAACTGAGTGGGAGAGAATGTGGTCTACAGTGTGAACTGTGGTCTATGGTTGGTGGCAAGGCTCCAGGATGTGTAAGTTCATTGAGGGTGGTGGGCCACACTGTGGGAGATGTTTGTGTGGGATGTGATGGGAGGTGTGGGAGGTGGGCAACATGGGAATCCCAGTGGGTTCCGTGTAATATTTTGGGTAATCTAAGCACCTCTTAAAATATATGTCTATATATATATATATATATATATAAACAACATTTTTGTAAGCAAATACACATATATGCATATATATTTATATATCATTTTGCAAATGTTTGTATGTATTGTGAGAATTTTGATTTTTACCCATAATAAAAAAATAAATAAATAAATAAATAAAATGGATACTTAACTCTTGGGAAGTAGATTAAAAATATATTAGGTAAATAATTATTATAAATTCTGCAAAACATTTATGCTAGAGACAAACAATAGTGCTTTTGGGTATTGAAATCATGCCTGGCACTCAGAAGTTTATAAAGGATATGTAATTTGGGGGAAAACATTTAAAATAACATTGTCTCATCCCATCCCAACATATCAATTTAGATTAAAAGACTAAGATATCTTTGTAAAGTAGTGACGCATGGCAGTTCCTGGTCTTCTTTTTCCTTTGTTCTTCTATCCTTTTTTCTTTCCTTTGAATCAAGGACATTTACTTTCTTTTAAATGTGACTGAATTGAATCTGTCTCACTGCATCATTTAAGGTTGAGAAAGGGTTTGATTTTTTCACTTTTCTTTTCATTCTTATTTTATTTTATTTCAGCACTAGAGAGTGCCATACAGATACTTAAAGTGTTAATGATGATGATTACTTTTGTAAAGTGACCAAATCTTCCATGTTATTGAGAATATTTTAAAGTTCATTGTATTGTCCTTCTTATTCTCTCAATGTGATTTGAAGAGAAGCACTTTGTAAGGGCAGCCCCTTATGATACTATGTGTATTTCCAGTTACCAGGGCAACAGATTATGGTCATCATCTCCCACTGCTATAGAAACAAGGCTACAACAAATGTAAATTACCTATAATTTTCTCATTCCCTTAATTTGTATTCACCTTTATAAGAACAGAGATGTATAAAGGCAAGAGTGATTCATAGTGCTATACAGACATATTAAGCTTTAAATCACTATAATTTTAAATGTAAATTCACTTTAAATGGAAATAAATTCTCTAGAAGATTAATTGTGAATTATAAAAATATTTAAAATATTTTCATGTATTAAGGAAAGCTAAATCTCTTACATGAGCTTTTAAACCAATTGTAAACTAGTAACATTAAACAAATTTCTGCCTCCTGTCTTTTACTTGTTATTTTCTTCATATTCCTTATCATTTTAGATAAATATGAATTAAATGACATTTTAAATGAAATTCAATCCATAATATCCATCAACATTTTCTGGAAGCTCTCAGAGAATTATAATCCACTATGTTTTGTTTTGTGTTAATCCCAAAATTTTAATTTTTAACAAAAATGTGGAATTGCCAATGAATTTATTTATTAATTTATTCATTTAAAAATATGTGTATGCATACTTCCCAGCTATTACTTTGGGATTTATAAAAACCAAAACATACAACACAAATAGTATAACAACCTCATGATTTGGAGTTAAAGAGTGGAGTTTGAGTTTAATGGTACTTAATAGAAGACAGACTTAAACAAATGATTTTATCATTTTGAGTCAATTATTCATCATAAAAATGGGTATGACAAATGAGTTTATGTGACTAAGAGACTTCAAAGTGAGTCGGGAGGTCATTCCAGAGGTAACTCTTATGTACATCTCAGCAGGATCTCATAGACTGCCATGAATACTACCCTAAATAGTGGGCCTCCTCAGGGCTCTGGAGACACCCAGGTCTTATGGTCAGGGCAGATAGCTCCAGATTTTGGTGCCTTGCCATTGGGCCCTACTTTGGGGTTTGTGCTCCTGAAAGTGACAGAGTTATGGCTTCCATACAAATGGTTCATCTGTCCCTTCTATTTAAACCTATACTTGGTGCTGGAGTTTGTAGGTGTACGTCCAAGAGACTGGAATCTTTGGGCTGTCCATGTGCCAACGGCCCGGAGCCTCAGCAGAGTTGCAACCTTACTCACCAGTTCATTGGACTCACTCAGGACAATTAACAAGGAGGTGAGGATGGACAACCACTATACCAAGGAAATGAAAGAGACTACAACTGCAGGCAAGAGAACCCCAACTATCAGCTATATGGGATCGAAGACCCCTCTCAGTTAGAGGTGGGGTGGACATCACCATCCCAGAATCTTCAGGATTGGGGAATGAACTATGGACTAGATTGGACTTACTGGTATTCTACTATAGACCTATTGTGATTCTAGCAATGGAAGAAATTACAACATTGATGTGGAGCCAGTGGCTACTGGATGATCTGGAGGTAGGGAGAGGGGAAAACAGTTGTAATATGGGGGCTTTTTCAGGACTTGGGAATCATCCTGAATGACACTGCAATGACAGATATAGGCCATTTTATATCATTACGTAACATGCAGAACTGTGTGGGAGAGAGTGTAGACTACAATGTGAACTATGGTCCATGCTCAGTAGCAATGCCCCAGGATGCGGTTATCAATTGCAATGAATGTACCACACTAATGAAGGATGTTGTTTATGTGGGAGGGTGTGGGAGTTGTGGGGAGTGGGGCATATGGGAGTCCCTATATTTTTTGTGTAAAATTTAAGTAATCTTAGTATTAAAAAAAAAAAAAAAAAAAGTGGCTATGACAATATCTCCTCCATGGTTTTGTTCTGAAAGTCACAAGAGATAGTTATCTTGCATTTGATAAACCATTTTACAAATATTTGTTATTATAACTTTCAAGAGGCTCACAATATAGGATGGGAAATTAGAGATAATAATTTATAAGTGCCACAATGCATTGTTGTTTTTTTAAAATTTCAATAAATATCTGAGAAATGTATATTATATGCTGAACACTTTTCTAGGCTCTGGGGATACAAAAGTGAACAAGGTATTTGCAGTCCTCTAGGAGTTTACTGCCTGCCGTGGAGAAAAGAAAACTACATAGGTTAAATTTTAGAAGTATGAGTATATATATGCACATATTCACACATGTATATACATATGTGTATATTTATATACATACATATGTTCATGTATTGTATTCACATACATATATATTATATATACACTTTATAAATACACTTTATATATGAAAGGATCAGGTTTCATGGGAAATCAGGCTAAGAGCAACTCAAACACTCATATATGATCCAAGGGAGTATCCCTGGCAAGATGTGTAGAAGACAGATAAGATACCAGCAGCAACAGAGACTCAGAGGCAGGGGAGCCCTTGACACATTTGATATAAAGTAGTAGGTGGCTAAAGATCAAAAGAGCTTATCCTACCAAGAATCTTGAATACTAAATTAATTAATTGGCACCACATTCTGAGGACTACAGGGGGCCTTTGAAATGATTTAAGCAAGGAAGGAACAAGATCAGATTTATGGTTTAGAAATATCATTTTTTGATTAAAAGAGTAGAGATTAGAGCGAATGGTCCATGACTGGCGACAAGGTAAATAATTGTTAATCAGTTTAGGTAATCTAGTTGAAATATCAAAAAAGAATTGGCAAGATTTGAGAGAAAGTAAGGAGATAGAAGAGATTGGAATAGTTTGTTGGATCTTTAATAACTGGTTTGAGAAACTTAAGTCAATTATGCTGCACAATGAAATTTGTGATTACAAACTATGATAATACGATAAAGAAAGATATGTAGTACGATTAGAATTCTGGTCCAGTAGTGGAGGTGTGAAACCTGCCTTGAAGATGTGATGGAAGAGGGACCAGTAAGGTGTAGGGCATATTCAAGAAACTGAAAGCAAACCAGTGAGAACTGGCAGGCAGAAAGCAACCTGGAATTTTGTGTGGCATGAGGCAGTGGCAGAGGGCAAAACAAAACCATACAGCACTTTGTGGACCATGCTTAGAATTTTGAGTTTTCTCTTAAGAACAGTAGTTTTCATTTGCAGTATTTGAAGTCATATGGGGTGTGTGTGCAAGTGCTCGTTCACATTTGTGTATAGGGCATTCTCCGTTTGCATTTTGATATTACTTTGGTTTCTGTGTATAAGATAGATTAGAGAAATCCACAGAAGATGTAGGAAAAATGATTAGGGAGGAAGCTCTTAGTATTCTAGTCAAGATAAGAGTTTGGGCTATTAAAGCTGGTGATGATGGTGATGGAGAACGTTGGTGGTATATGTGAACCAAAGCACAGAATTTAAGAATTCAGTATGGAAAAGATTTATGAGAGCTTTGCTTTGGTTAAGAAAATTATTGTTGCATATGGTGATATATATGTTACAAATATTTTGCAGTTTGCCACTTTCTTTTAATTTATGAAAACCAATGTTTACAAAACAGATCGAAGAAATGGGAAAAAAAAATTAAAAGAAGCAGCTAACGATATGGAGTGGGTGGGTGGGTGAAAAAATCAAAGAGATCAATGTCATAAGAACAAAAGGAAGAGAACGTTAAATCCAAAGTTACTGTTGAAAGTCCTATGAAGGTGCTGGGTACTGATGGCTATTTCTTGACTTAGTTACAAGCAGGTGATCCAATTGTAGAGGAAAGCAGCTCTTCAGTGGATTGGTGGGGAGAAGTTGAGGATATATCAAGCAAGATTTCCGAAGGACGTGACCCAGCAGTTTCTTTGGAAGATTAAGAAAAATAATGAATACAAATTGGCAATTTTTCTCTCTGATGTCTTCTCTTTATTTTGTCTATAGTGTGGAAGACTTGAAGACATTTTCAAGAGGGTAGACCACATTTGAAAGAACAGCAGTAGACAATAGAAGAGAAACTTAATTATGAATCAAAGGATTTGCCAGACAACGTAGACTGATTGTTATTTTAGTGGGTTCCTAGTCCAGATGACCAGGCCAAGAATAGCACTAGTTAGTCCCTAGGCTCTTGGGAATCGTTTGGAAACAGTCTCATTTCTGGCAAAGGGGAGCTTTGGATTCTCTGGAAGTCTCAACTCCCACCAGGCACAAAGACAGGTTCAGAGATAAGGAAATTCAAAAGAGAAAAAGCATTTTGGGGTGTGGTAAAAAGTTTGTCTTTATGGAATTTTTATCCGAAATTGACACTGTAACATAATAAATGTTTAGTCAGATGGGGTTCAAGTTGAACTGATATTGATGGGTGGGCCAGTGTTTCAGGCAATGACAGGAGAGTTAGCAACATTTAAACTGATAGTTAAATGGATACTTCATGCAATGAAAATGCTGCGAGTGTTTAACGTAAAATATGAGATATATTTGCCTCTCAGGTGATAGTATGCTTTAGTTAGAAAAAAAAGGTAGATAAACCTGAAAAGGTAATCCACAATATTTGTATGTATATGAGAGCAAGTAATTGCACAGACAATACTGAAATGTGGTATTAAAGTACTTTAATGTTTTGATAATTTCATTGAACTAAAGAAATCCACTTACATAAGTTTTTGTCAGTTTATTTTTTTTTTCATTTTTCTCTGTGTCTTTCAATAAGAAATAGTATTAATTGCTTTGACTGTGTTTTTGAATAAGCATTTTGCTTTACAGTGCACTTTTAAAGAAGTAGATTTTCCAATGAATTGAAATGCCATTACCACAAAAACAGGCCAAATATCAGAAATAAGTTCTTCTCAGAGTGGAAAATGACACTGCACTGTCTGGTGCAGAATTTTAAGAGACATATTTAGAAATTGTTACCTTAGTTTGAGGAAAGTTTATAAACACATCATATACAAAGTTATTGTGGGGTGCAAGGTTAATTTCCCTCGTGATATTTAAAGATCGCATCTATTCTCTTTACAGTTTCCTTTTTGTAGCTCTGATAAGGAAAATTTGTTAAGTACAATTTCTATTTCTTTTCATATTAATGATCAACTGATTTGTTTCAGACAGGTGTTCTAAAAGCTGGAGATACCAGAATTAGAAAGTTGTACATCCTCTTCTCATGGTGCTAATAGGGCAATCAGTATGAGGATAATCCTACACTTGAATAGTCAATTCACTTATTTCCTTTGATGATAAATTATGTTTTATCTCTCAGATTAAGAACATTAGACACTTTGTTTCAATTTTCTCTCCAAGTCATTGCAGTTATGATTATCAAAATATCCAGAAACGAATGCCTCAGAAGAAATACGCTTTTCATTACAGTTTGAAAATTTATAACTCTGTGAGTGGATATTGCATAGATCATTTACTCAAATATCGCTTTATCTATAGACTGGTGAGTCACACTGATATCTTAAATAAATATTAACTTCTGAATAAACCATTTTATATTTAGAAAGTATTTTATTTAAATCTAAGTAAATTGTGACGTCTGAACACTTAACCGGAAGTACTTAAAGATATGTTATAGTTGTAAGGGGTCATTCCTAAATCCTTGTCCTGAGGGTAATAATAGATCAAGAGCCCTAATAATAGATCTACTACCAGCCCTACTCAGGAGCTAATTGATGAAACTGTGACTTGTTCAAATTCTTCTGACTTGCTTTGTTGGGTGAACAACTTGAAGGTCTTACAACTCCATCTCCTTTCCTTGGTTTACCAACAACTATGTTGATGATATGTCTGTCCTGCTGATTTCAAATATGCTAGAACTGATACCACCTGACTGATGCTGCCACCTGGTGAAAGATTTCACCCCAAAATGCTTCTCTCTTATTGTTGCTGCACAAACGCTTCTGCCTTACTCAGTTCCTGACTGAATAACAAGACAATGATGCAGCTTTGATTAGACTTATTATTTATAATACCCACTTTTCCCTAAGACTCTGGTATTTGATTGAGTGGAGTTAGACAAGAGATAATCTGAGGAGTTATCAAATCAAAAGCACACAGTGGTCCTTCATCTCTCCAAACCAAAGATAATGTTTTTGGTCAAGGAGATGGCTGTGAAAACAATAGTGCCACCTTAACTTTCCTTTTTTCCTAACTCCAGTGTGTTTTATGCAAATCAACCAGAGATGGCAAACTGGTAGTCCACTGGCCAAATTCTTTTACAATTTAGAGAAATAATCTATGAGCTAGCTTCATTGCTTTATTTTTCCACATGACTTTTATTTTCAGCAATCAATCATAGGCATTGTGTGATGGGAATAGGTGGAGGGGCTTGCCTAATTTGTCTAATCAACACATCCATGAAAGTGACTGTAAATACCGACTGAATTATTCCTATTCATATGTATCTCCTTAATAATTCTCAAATGAATTTTAAAAAAATTTTGAATTTGGTAAGAGGAACAAAAGGCATTTCTGGGATGTAGTAAACATACTTATTAGGGGGAAAAACACATCTAGGTTCACAATAGTAAATTTAGTTACAAATAATAACACAGGATTAAAATGGAGTTTAGTGTGGTGTTAACTATTATTTTTTTCCCCTAGACTACAGTATTGATTAAGCCTCTTTTCAGGAATTAATATTTCTACCCTGATTCTGTTTTAGAAAACCTTTAAAAATAAAGAAGTCTTAACACTACTGCTTTTAACAAGATTGACAGTTCCTGGTATCAGGATGAAGCATAATTTAAAGAATACAACCTGCTCATACTCATAGCTATAAAATGTAGCCATTCTTTCTTAACCACACAAGAGTTTGTAAATTGTATTTCTGTTTATCTTTTTATTTCACTTTCTACAAAATTTTGATTGAAAAAAAACTGTATAACACAGGAACTGCAAAGCAACTTGCATTTGAGAGAAATGTGTAATGTTATTTTCAATATATAAACCAACTCAGCTTTATATAGCTGCTATTGGAGGAGTTTTTATAAAACTCAATAAAGAACATTTTATAAGTGAATGATTCCTTATTGTATCTCTGTCATTATTTAAACGTTCTTTCCCCTGGGGTTGTTTCCTATCTCACACAACAACAACAAGAAAATGTCCACTGAAAGCTCTCTGCTTGTCCCTAAGGCATTTGAACTTAGCACATCAGAGGAGTAAAGACATTTTTATGCTCATGCAGTTAGAGGTTAGTAAAAATAAAGATATAATGAAACTGTGCTGGAATTTCAACCTTTTGAATTTTCATCCTAGAGCTGCTTCGGATTTATAAGGAAGATATGTTTAAGGGATTTGCAGTTTATTGCTATAAGGATTAAACCGCAATCTCCTATACGAAAACACTAATCATGGAAAGCTAGAATGGACTGTTAGGACTGTAAAGTTTCTTTTGCAGTGTTGAGCTAGATCTTATTCGATTCACTAATATAAATGATTACAAACAGGAAAGAGCCATTACCTACTCTAGGGCTGTACCTGCAGAGAAAACTCCTGGGTACTTCTAATAAAAAAGATATACCAGAGCTTCCTGACAGGAACAGACTGAACCTTTGTTAGTCTTGGACTTCTCTGTCAGTCACCTGTAGATAATATCAAGCACTGTGACAGAGACAAGGTGTATGTAACTGCTTCTCGGGCAAGAGGAACTTGCAGGCACCTAATTGAATTTCTCTGATATAAAGAGATTTACAAAGATAATTTGTCAAATAAAAATGATCTGTTAATTGTTGTGGGAAATGTCTCTCTTGTTTTTTTAAAGAAAGCTTTCAAAATAGTCATTTATTATATATAATAATACTTCATCAGAGATGTCCCTGTAGTAATTATGGTGTATTTACCTTTTGTTTTCCTTGTACCAATGATATATTAGTTCTTGAAGGCGATTAGTGCAGGAGTCCTGTGATAATTCAGAAACTAAAATATTCCTATTATACTTTAAAAAAGACTTGTTTATTTTAAAAGAAGCTTTAGATTAATAAAAGTTACAGTGAAATATATAGGGGATTCCTATATGCCCTTCCCCCTCTCTTTCCCCCATTTTCCTCCATTAACAATATCTTTCGTTAGTGTGGTGCATTTGTTACAATTGATGAACACATATTGAAGCACTGCTACTAACTATGGTCTTGCTTTTTAATATATAAGGGTTTAGGTTTATACATAAGGCTCAGTCTTTTGCTCATTGTTCACTTTCTCAGCAATATCCATTGATGGTTTCTTTATAATGTGTTGTGTGTGCTAGAGTAAAAGTGCATTTTTTAGTTCCTAGAACTTTATTCGTGAGAAATCTTCATCTAAGTCTCTCAATCTTTACTCTATTATTGTAACATTTTTAAAAAATAATGTAATAAAATACTAAAAGTATTGTTTTCTGGCTTTCTCCCAAATTATTGATGTGTGTATATGTATCTGTAATCACAATCACTTATATTCATTATAGTAATTTATAATAAGGTTGAAATTCTACTCTCTCAGCCAAGATGTGCAATCAACATATACCCTTTTCAAGGAACACTGACTACCTGTAGTTTTTCCTTTGCCTGGAGGCATGGAAGGAATGTAGCTTTTACTTTATCATCATCTGCCTACTTACAAACCTTTTCTGAAAATGAAGACTTCCTACTTTTCATATATATCTTTATTTCCTTCCCTCTGCTTATTGGCATGATTAATTTATCATGTTACTAAATATGAAAATATAGACAGATTGAAATGACTTTTTCTTTCTTATTGGGTAAGGTCAGGCAGAGGTAGAAGTTCTTGTGTTTGAAGATTCATTCATTGCAGAAAGAATAATGATTCCTGCTTTGTGTGAAAACTTAGGTGAAGCATATTGTGCCACTTTGATATCTGGGACCATGGGTTAGTTCTTTCATTACATTCAAGTATGAAGTAAATACTATTAGAATTTAGAGTAGTAAAAACTGTAAAACGACAGCAAATAAACAAGAATTTGTTTGTATCAACTACTTCATATATCCAACATAATTACTGAAAAGAGACAAATTCAGACGCTTACCAAGTGAGGCCTTTTCACTGATATTCCTGAAACAAGCTGAGGAAAAGTAAACAGATATATGTACATGAATAATTAAAGTTTCATTTTCAATTTTTCCTCTAAGTGGAATATAATTTTAGTGATCATTTATGAATCAATTTATCAATCTGCTAATTTTATATGACCATAAAGAACATAACTAGTTAAATTTAGTACTAGATATTTTAAACTCATTTTTTTTGCAGACCTACCAAATGACATCTATTTTCTCTAGCTTTGGAATATATATGAGAATCTGTCAATCAGGCTGCAAAATGTTTCATATCCAAGTGTATGTGCCAGGAAGTCCTATTCAAGATCCATTTGAGTTATTCTGGGCAAAAAACTGAATAGAATCCTTTAGGAAATACTAAATGTAATTACTAGCCCTCAAAATGTATGTGCAAATTTAGAAAATAAAAAGTAAATTTTGGAAATAGATTGTCAAGTCCAAAATCATTCAAAAGTATAAAAAATATTTTGGGAGGTTGACCTTTTAAAATATTTTCTTTAAGTTGTACAAATATCATGAAGTTTTCCTTTTCTTACTCTTAAAGAGAGACATAGTTTAATGAGAATATCAAAAAAGTGTTCTCTTTCTAAATGACTTTATTTCCAATAATTAATGAAAAGATAGATCTTTGTCCTCCTTTCAAAAAGTTAAAGATCTTTCAAGGAGTTAACCAATTATATGTTTAATATTCCAGAATGATTTTGATTGCTTTTGTAATTCTAAAGATGACAGCTAAATTAGAACTGTGCTTTTAATGCCATCTTACATGAACCTCACATTCTATATTATTTTTATGGGAAGTGGACCGAAAAATATTGGAGCATGATAAACACTTTTTCAAACAACCAAACCTCATAGAGAACATTTGATAAAACTTTAAAAAGAATAGAAAAGAAAACATTTAACCCATAGCCTATAAGATTGTTTACTATTAAGAATGTAAAATCTAAAAATGATAAACATTACACTTTTAACAGGAATTTTAATTTTCTTTCTTACTTTAGTATACTTGAAGATATCTATAAAGACAGCATGTAAGAAGGTTAAAAAAACCTTTAAAATCTCACAATTCTACATTTTCCATTTTCTTTTTATCATGCTGCAAGAGGTGCCTTTGTGTGTATACTCTGCCCTCTAAGAGGTTAATACTATTTTACTTCCATTTTACAGATGAAGGAATTGGATCTCAAGGATGTTAGATAACTTGTCCCATAAGTCATTTTCTTGATGCCATTTCTACTTGCTTTCATGAATTAATCAGAATTCTATTTATTTTCACATGTGTTTCCATCTACTCATTTTCTGAATACCTCTGTTCAATAAGGTAGAGAGGTTAAGGTGGAATGTTTCAGGACTTACCGATTCTGTTACTTCTGTTAAGTCACTTAACCTTTCTTTGAATCACTTTTCTCATTTCTAAAATGTATATTTATATAATAACTCTTCCATCAAAGATCATTTATTATTTCAAAGATCAATATTTCTCAAAGTGCTTTGTAATTTGTAGTGCAAAAATAAATTATATATTAACCATTTACTCCACCTTAAATACAACTCCTGTGTGTTCATCACTGGACTGGGGCCTAACAGTAACCTAGTCCTGCATTTGACATCTTTCAGGGCCCTCAAAATGTATTAGCAACTAACTTCAATTCATGTTATGCTTCCCCTGACCTGTATTAGTTTGCAATTAGCAACAAATTACCACAAACTTGGTCATTTAAAATAATACCTATTTATTAGTTCAAGTTTCTGTTGGCCAGAACTCTGGACACAGCTCAGCTAGGACCTCTGGCCATAGTATAAGGAGGCTGAAATCAAGGTGTTAGCCAGGCTGCATTCTTATATTATCTAGAAGCTTATCTAAGCCAGAATCCATTTCTTCATTCAGTCATTGGGAGAAATTGGTTCTTTGTGGTTGGGGGAATGAGATCCCTATTTTCTGGCTGGCTATTGCCTGAGGGTCACTATCAGCTCCTTGATAGTGACCTAGTTGTGTTGTCTTGTCACAGCACAACAACTTATTTCCTCAAAGTGAGCAAGAGAAACCCTGAGATCAGGGAAGGGCTAAACCCACTTTTAAAGGGATCCTTGATTAGGTCAGACTTACCCAAGCAAAATTCCTGCACCTTTGGCATATAATGTAAAATGATCATGGCAGTGATATCCCATCATATTCAAAGGTCTCACCCACATTCAAGGAGAGGGGATTATACAGGTTGTGTAAAACAGGGAACAGGAGTGTTTGGACCATTTTAGAATTCTGCTTAACTACCACAACATATGAGGAAAATGTGATTTGAACTGTAGAGTATGGTGAGACATGTGCTTTATTCACAAAGTGTTGTGCGGGTAGCTTAGATTTGAATGAGGGAAGGAAGAAGAAGCAATTGATATGCTTCCCATGGAAATGGACTCTGCCTGCTATCACTGAAAGTACTACTTCAGTTTTGTGAAATTAGCCAGTCTTGACAACTAGTATATGAGAGGCATCCAGAATGATGAAATTATGCTTAATCTCTTCTATATTGGTTTTAGCCCCTGATGTCATAAGACAAGACAAATTGCAATCCAGAGATCTGATTAATGAATGTATCAAAGTGGTTATTAAAGTATCACACAGGAAATAGGATCTCAATATTTGGATATTAAGCCAGAGACACATACACATGGACAATGGCACAGACCTGTCTACATTCATGACTCAGTCCTTGAAAGTTCATATTAACAAACATAAAAGGCAATAAATCAGCTATTCTTAGATCACTTTATATTTGATTCTTTTATTACAATGTCTCCTCTCCTTCTTGCTTCTGTAACTCAAATTGGGAAGTGACTGTCTGCAGCTGTAATATGTAAAGAATAGTCCACACTTTGATGGATCCTTATTACTTATTAAATGTTTAATAGGCTTCAAGGCTCATTCTAAGCTCTGTTTCATTTCCCTTGGTGACTATAGTGTTACTTGTTAGGGGAAGAATACTAGCAGTTCTTGTGGACTTTTATAAATAAAATGAGGGAAAACTTCAGATATTTTTTTTTTTCTCCTATTTAGCTTATACGGAATCAAATTTACAAGCACAATAACCTCACTGAGGAAAATTACTAAAGTTAAGTAGAAAATAGAGGAGAGAAAAATACCTTACCTGTATACAGAAAACTAAAGAATTAAAGGAATCTTTTTTTTTTCTGTGATCTACACAATATTCAGTGTATTAAGAATAGAAAAAGGTCACTGAGCTCAACAAGCAACCCCCTGTTGTTTTCCTCATCGCTGGTTTCCTGTTCACTCTCTATACTCTCCTCTCTTCTCTTTGTCTAATACATATTGACTTTCTTATTTCACAGACTCTGTGATATTTTGCAGCAAGGGTGGTAACCTTGAAGATTTTCTTTTACTGCAAAACAAAGGGTCATTCCTCTGAAGATGTTTCATGTATTCCTGTTTTAAATGTTGTTTAGAAGAGGAAAGAATTCTGTTGTTTAAGGCAATATACTTTATATGACATTTTCTTTCTTTAAGAATCCTAGCATAGAACACATACAGCTGGATGTATAGGCACTACAGTTTGTAATTCTAAATAGAATAATTTCTATCCAAACCCTCCCAAATATGTTATGCATGGGAAACACATAAATATATGTGTGTGTGTGTGCCCACATATACACACACACACACACAAACTTAAACTTTGTGGGAGTGGTGAAAGACTAATGTAACAGGATTTCTTTATCTGAGACTGGACGCTACAAAGTCAGTAGGATCAAGTTGGCTACCTATGGATCAGAAAAAATAAATTACTTCAATTCTTTCTCTTTCCCCAAGAAATGTCCTATGGGCTATTCTTGTTTATATTTTTCTGGAAAACAATTCATTGTGTTCAAAAGTACTGATTCCTACTATTTTCCATTTTTCTTACTTTATCAAATATGTTTTAAGTGTATACTAGCACCTCTTCCTTGATTTTGAGGAGCTTGAAAAAACATACTGAGAACATATTGAAATCACATACTGTATTGTTTCAGATACATTTCTAATCCAGACCCTCTCACTGGGTAGAACCTTCACTTCTCTCCTGAGCCTTCAGTTACCAGCTAAAAGTTCTGACCATCAGTAGATCTCCCCATTTCTTTTCATCGAAACCTCTTTCTACTTCAGCTTCTTCCAAAGCTCAAGTTTTTAAAGCTATTTGGTCTGTTCCATCTAGTTTTATTCTACTTTTACAAGATGTTGGCAGTTGAAAGTAAGTCTTGTTGGGACCACAGTGGTACCCTTTTCCTTTCCAGATTTCCCCTCTGAGTGTGTATGTGTGTGTGTTTTTATCCCAAGAATTGCCTCAGTTAGTGTTGCCAGATTTAGCACAAAAAAAAAGTAAATAAATAAAAATAACAGATGAGTTAAATTTGAACTTCAGAAACATTATGAATAATTCTTGGTATAATTTGAATTTCAGATAAATACAAATAATTTTTAGGATAAGTATGTCCCATGCAATATTTTGGACTAATCACTCCTTGCATTGTTGCTTTTCCATCAAACACATTATGAAATCTTTGCCTCTTATTTAGACTGAATTTCTCTTTCCTTATTCTCATCAAATATTTCTCTAATAGCTTAGCATAATGTCAGTAGCCTCAAGAAAACTTGGTACTGCTCCTTAGTAATTGTATGGTCTTTGGCAAACAACTTCATCTCTCTTTTTCTGTTTCTTTTTCTGTAATTAGGGATAATAATGCTTGTAATTGTAATACTTGTCATTACTTGTAATTAAGATTGTACTTAAGTTTCAAATATGGACAGTTAATCATGAGACAATTTGAAGAAAGTCAATAGCAAGAAAGAAAAAGCTTAAGATGAAAAAACAGAACATTTATCTTGAGAAATAAAATAAATATTTAAAATTCTAATTAATGATCTCAGAAATATTCTGAAGGATATTGCATTTAAAAATGGAGAAGCTGCAATTTAACAGGAATAATACCAGAAATTAAAATTATGACTGCTAAACTAAAAGCAATCAACTGAGAGAGTGAAGAATGATTAATAAAATGGACAAGGCTGAGATAACCAAATTAATGATTTGGAAGACAGACCAAATATATATTCCAGAACATATGAAATACAATCAGATGGAAAAGTTGGGAGAAAATGAAGAGATTCAATTGATTGTTTTTGAAGGACCTAAATCAATTTCATAAAATTTTCAGAAAGATAATATGAAAAATTAAGAGAGGAAATTATTAAAGTAATGCTTTTAACTGCCAAACAGTTTGAATGAGAAAAGTCCCACAGCAGGGTAGGATTTTGAAGCACTTTGCCATGAAAGATCTTAAAAGGTTGCAGAGAGAAAAGACATGTTTCTATAATAGGAATGAAAATTAGGTTCATGTCAGAAATCTTAAAACACAGTGAATCCAAGAATAAAGGTGAAAATCTGAATCTTCCAAGTCAGAGGGAATTTTTTTTTTTTTTTTTAATCTCAAACTCTATACCCAAATTAATCAGGTAGAGATCATTCAGTTATAAGAAAAATGAAAATAGGATATGATAAGCTTTAATATATAAACTTTTATTATTCTCACATCGCAAGTAGTTGTAGGGAAATGCTTACATCCTTGCACTCGGGCCACCTTCCATGTTTCCACATAGGCGATGCAGGCAAGGCTTAGCCAAGGGCTGACCCATGTCTTGGCAGAAAGCCTTGTGATCCTACCTGGAAAATGGCAAGGTAGGCAGTCTTCTGAGGAGCTATCCAAGGCTGTTTCTTACCTACTGTCCTGTTTCTGGTGAGACTTGGAACATTCCACCTCATCCCTCACTGAACTATAAATCCTCATTAGCTATAAAGCCACTTAGTATCATCTGCCATCTGTACCCTCTGGTTTGATGTCATTCTCTGGGACTAGGAATGCAGGAAGCGACACCATGCTGATCTTGCTTACACTTTCTGCCATAGTAATAAAATGTCCAAATCCATTTGGGCCCATTGTCATCTTACTGATCAAATCTATGAGAGTGTGGCAAGCCAATCTAGCAGCTGCAGTAATGTTAGCCACCATGCTGCTGCTAACAGACTGCTTGACTGCTTGAAAATAGTCGGAAGTTTAGTTTCACAATAATGTTAACAGGGACTCAGGCTCATTCTTTGCTCTTTGCCCTACTTATCATGAAAGCCTTCGTTCTCATTGTGGTTGCCTTACATTTAAAAGACGGCTGCTACCCTTCTTGACCAGTCTTCCCAATTATGTGCAAGATTTAAGTAAGAGATTAGGAGAGCACAGATGAGCCACAGCAACTGAGTGTTTGTTTGTTTGTTTTTAATTTATTGTTATTTTTTATTTGAGAAGTTGTGGGTCAACAAAACAATCCTGCATACCATACAGGATTCCCACACATAGCCCCACCACCAACATCTTACAATGTTGTGACACATTTGTTACAAATGATGAAAGAACATGATCATAATGTTACTGCTGTCCATAGTCCATGGCTTATATTTGATTGTTTATCCCATGACCCATCCTATTATTAGCACCATGTAATAGTATTGTATAGTTGTCATAGCTCATGAGAGAACATTTTCATATTTGTGCTGTTAACCACAGTCCATCATTCACCTTAGGGTTCACTGTGTTATATGGTCCCTTGCCTTGTTCATCCAAAGTATACACTCAGTGGCTCTCGGTTTCATCGCTAAGTTGTGCTGTCATCACCAGCTGAATTTTTTTGTTTGTATTTCTTCAGGAAACAAAAGTATTTCTAGATATGTCCCACTTCCAGCAGGATATCAATTAGGCTCAACAGATGTAACTTGTTTCTTGGACAACCAGGAAGCTGAGAATTGAGTACTGAATTTTGCTTTCCCAGGCGTTATATTAGAGGCTAGCAAGCGAGCCAGGAGCTGGGAATGGGTGTTAAGTAAGCCAATCACACTCTCTGTAACATCAACCAATTTAAACTTAAGGGCAAAATAAGGAAATTTTCAGACAAGGAAAAAAATTCATAAAATCTACTCAGTTCATATTCTGCTTGGAGAAAAAAAATGACTTGAAGTTACACACTCAAAAAAGTTAAAAAAAAATTATAACTCAGGAAGCTATGGGATTGAAGGAATAGTGATCTAAACCCAGGATTGAAACTTAAATGTAAAATAAAATAAAAGCTGAATAATAAAGAGATAGCAAAAACCAAGAGGAGTAGTTAAAGAATATCTCCAAAAGTATGTTGCATTATAAATCAAGTAAATTGATAATTTTGTGATAAGGGCAGGTTTATTTTCTATAAATAAGGGAAAACTAGATAAAACTAAAGAAAGTAAAAAGTCATTAAAAATGCCTTAATTTATCTACTTGGAAAATAAAAATGTGGTATGGTTTTTAAGCAAACAAGAGATACAAATTTACTGATAAAGTTTTGTCTTTTTCTTTATGGATTCAATCACATCATTTGATCAAGAAGTAAAAAGGAGTTACATAAACATAATATTGGGAATGTTGTATATTATCTTTCAATTTATATAATCAAAATACAGAAAAAGTCAGTAGAACAAATTGCAGTTTGAGATTTTAAATATTATAAACTTGAATAATGTAAAAGATCAGATAACATAGAAATCAAGAGGAGACAGTAGGAGGGGTGACTAATATGGAGTTTCAATAAATAGTGCTTACATTTAATGGATCAAAAATGACTTTTATATGCATATGCAATCAGGTAAAGAACTAAAACTAATGATCCCAAAAGAAAATTGGGAGACTGATAAGAAAGGAGATATAAAATTAGGTCAAATTCTCTAATATTGAAGAGTCAATAAATAATGTATCAAACAATCTAATAAGAAGCAAAAATATAGGCATATTTAGTATTTTGATATTTTCTTGTTAACTACAAAATGTTCTAAAAACATAGATGGTTAATATAGCAATTTCAGAGAGACCCTAGATTTGGGTATCTCTAAGAATGTGTTATTCTTCAATCTTGCAGCTTAGGCCCTCTATTCAGTTATATAGTCGATTATTATATCTAAGATGATACCAATAGAAGGTATTGTTTTCATCATATCTCTAAGAAAGAAAATGGTGCAAATTAAATTATAATTCAATTCATCATATAAATTAGAATTTTAATTTTATATTTGTTGAAAGAGCTCTGTCAGACTTATATGTAGATTTTTATCCTACATCATTCTCATGAATATCTGAGTAGAAAATATAAGTGAAATAAATTGATTAAAGTATTTTTCAAGTTCTTCCCATGACAAATCTGAATCACTCGCTCAGTTACATTAATAATATTTTTTTCCAAAAATATATTGTCCACTGAGCTATCAAGATAGTTGAGGATAGGAAATTTCTTCAAAGAATATTGTGCATTGTCCCCAGAATTTCCTTCTATGATTGAGACACCAATTTAACAGGTAATCTTACTGGTGCTTTACTTTTCTTACTGGAATATATCTATCAGTTAGGATGCTCCAGAGAAAAAAGAAGCAATAGTGTATATGTATATGTAAATGTTTATTAAGAGACATATTTTAAGGGATTGGCTGAAACACTTGTGGGGTCTGGCAAGTCAAAGATCTGTAGGGTAGGCCAGAGGGGCTGGAAACTCCAATAAGAGTGATGTTGTGGTGTTGCAGCAGAATTTCTTCTCTCTGAAACCATCAGTTCTTTGCTCTTAAGGCCTCCAATGGTCGGATGAGTTCCATCTACATTATCGAGTGTAACCTCCTTTACTTAAGGTTAACTGATTTTAGATGCTAATTTCATTTAAAAATATTTACACAGCAACATCTAGGCCAGTGTTTAACCAACCAACTAGACACCCTAACCTAGCCAAGTTGACACATAAAATTAACCATCACAGAAGGTTTTCAAAATATAAACAAAACTTGTATTCCTTCCTCAAATGGTTCTTAAATAGAGTGTTGATGGAAGTGTTGACATTTCAATTGTTATCATGCCACAAAAAAACAATGCTTACACATGCACAAACAATAATGAGTATTGTCGATGATATTTGTCCAACAGATATTGTAGGATGCCATCAACCATACAGTGTATCTGGAATTCAAAAATGTGTCAAAATATGAAAAAAATATGCAAGTTATAATCAGTGAAATGCAATACCTTCAGTAGTATATGGCTTTTCTGCTACAGAGTTACATGGCAAGTACTGTCTTTTCAGATGTTGAATGTTGAATCAAATACTGAACTTTCAAATGATTTAATGTTGAATGGAATGCATTAGCTCAGCTACGATTATTTATCAATGGATACTTTTAAAAATATTTACTTTGACTTTTAGAGTATTTAAAGTGCAAATTATAAGATTCCTTTGCCTCTTCTACTCTTTATCAATGATAAGGGAGAATATAAGCAATGTGGTTGGAGGGGGATTAGAAGTAGTGATCAGTTTAATTTTCTTATGCAAAATTAGACTACACATATTGTAAAGTCCTCAGATAGAGGGTAGATGCAAATGTTGTGGTTACTCAGGACATTTGTTTGCCTTTATACACTGGGCTGTGTATCAGACAATGCTCTTATATGGCTGTGTGTCATCACATGCCTTGTGATGAGTTTGGTAGGCTGAATTATGTAGTTCAATTTAGACATGTGCTTAATCACAATCTGCATTCCTGTGGCTGTGATGCCATTGTAAATAGAACCTAATGAAGATTATATTTAAACGTGGCTGAGTGACAGTGAGCCTACATCTGTATTACTGGAGTCCTTTATAAGCAGAAGCAATGCAAACATAGAGAAAGTCACAGGGAAGAATCAGAAACCAAAAGTCAACCACACCCAGAAGAGAAAGGAGAGGATATTGCTATTAATGCGGGGCAGAAATACAAGCCAAGGAATTCCCAGAATAGCCTGTAGACAGTACCAGAATGTTATAGACTTTGAGGAGAAAGCATAACCTTGCTGATGCCTCAATTTTAGACTTCTCCTAGTCTCAAAACTGGGAGCCAATAAATTCCTGCTGTTTTAGCCAACCCATTGAATGGTATTTGAAATCACAGCCTGGCAATATAAGAATAGGTAAAACTCTAAACCAGTGTTTTCTAATAATAATATAATGTGAGCCACATATTGTAATTTTGCATTTTCTGGTGTATACATTTAAATAACGTAAAAAGAAACAAATTAATTGAATTTTTTCATCTTTTTGAAATTGAATTTTAATAATCTATTTTAAGTCCAATATCAACAAAATACATTATTTCAATATCCAATCCATATGAAATATTAATGAAATATTTTACATAATCTTTTACACAAAAGTTTCAAAATCCAGTGTGTATTTTGTACTTACATCTCAATTTGGACAAGTGCTCAATATCCAAATGTAACTGGCTGCTACCTACTGGACAGCACAGCTTTACATTATAAATGCCAGAATAACTCTAAACTATAGAGGCCAAGGTTTTTGGATTACCTCCATCCCTAGCCTCAATTTAGACTAACTTGCCCATGGACAAAGAAAGGTGTGAATAGTGCTGCAATTTGAGATTCACTGATTTCTCAAGCAGCACTGGTCATCCAAAGTGCTGCAGAGTATATGAAGAGTGAGGCAAGGTGTCAAGGTGAAGGAAATGTACAGGCCTCAGGTTGTAAGAGACTGACTTCAAAAAGACCTATTCACTAGTAGATTGGAATAGAGTCCAGAGCCAGATGGGTTCATTTGTGAGTAGTATCTGCCTCACATCGTAGCCTCTGTTTTCAAGCCTAAAGTTTTTTGAGAGTGAGATTTCCTTTCCTATTTTTCTTGACCTCTCCTTTCTCTCTTGCTCTTTCGCACTCTCTCTCTCTCCCTCTTTTTCTCTCTCTTTCTCTCATCTAATGCTCTAATATTCAATCTCTATCCCTCTCTTCCTCTTTCGACTCCAAGTATTTTATATCACTGTTGGTTAATCTCCTTTATTATTTTGCTTCATCTCTTTCATTTCCTTCTCTTTGCTTTCCAACTGTTTGCCTTTTCTGTGTGTCTTCTGTCTTGAGACATAAAATCCATTCACTGTTGATCCATCATGGTAGGCAATAAGGTTTTTTCCCTTGGACATCAGTACATCTACATGCTCAAGCACGAACTGCATACTCTATTTCTACTGCCAACCCTGAACTTATGCGGTACATCAGCTGCTTCCCAAGGTTTTGTTGTGTTTAATGCCTGCTTATAATTTACACTCCACATAATTTCTTAAATTATATCTGACTCTTTTTCATCAGGATGCCTTCGACATTCTGAGCTGTATTCCTCAAGCTGTCTTGTGCTCTGGTAGGCACTCACAAATCTTTATTATTGCTGTATGCTTGCAATGAAAGATTAAAGAGTTATTAAATTCTGGTTTTCTAAAACAGTCTGATTTTACTTTTAATAGTATATATGGCTAGCATTTTATAAAGTTAACACAATTTTTGGACATTTCAAATCAAGATTAGGCCAGTCAAACCTATTTAACCAATTAATGAAGCCATTGTTCATAGAGGTGGATATGAACTTAAAAGAGAACAAACAACTTTTTGCTGGAAATTGCTAATAAAGATTTCGACTTAAGAACAAAACAACTTGTAGTTCCAGGGGTTTGATGTAGTTTTGTAATTTTTATTATTAAACAATATGAGCTTTATGAAAATAAAACAGAAATCTACAAACAAACATTACAATGAAAAAAAAAAGTAAAAGACAAACAGGACCTTTATTTTCAAAAATCAAACTCTAGAGTGCTAAAATTCTGTGAACTAAAACTTACAGATTTCTTACTATGTGCCAACTATAATTATAAGTGTGTGAATGCAAAAACATAGTTAATATTTACAGTAACCCTATTTAAAAAACATCTATTTTTCACAGACAAGGAAAAGCAGTACAAAGAAGCTATTCAGCAAGAAAGTAACAGAAAAATAATTAGACCAAAACGCATATGGAACTCAGATGTGATTTTCTAAACAGTTATATTCTATCACCTCTCATAAGACAAGTCTTATGGTAAGTCTTAATGGAATAGGAGATTGGGGTACTGTGAAATACGGATTCTTATTAGGGCACTGGGAATGATTACTAAGAATCTTAGTGTTTAACCTATAGTAAAATGGCCAAGTGGGCTAGTTATCCCCCAGTATCTACAGTCATAGAACACTTGGTTTTTAGCCAGACACAAGGTTTGCATTTCCCAGTATCTTTGAACCTATCTGTACATGTTATTAATTTTCTGGCCAGTGTGATGTAAGTGTAAATAATCTTTTTAATTTTAACTGCAAGGTTATGCCTTTGAAGAAAATATGACCCAATCCCTTCTGCTTTCCCCTTCCTCAATGTGTGGACTGTACATGTGGTGGTGAGTCATCTTAAACTATGAAGTCAGGGCATGCACAAAGAGATGTTATACAACAAAAGAGAAGACATCTGAATCCCAAACAAATTCATACATCAGTCTCTATATCAATCAAGATCATAGCATTAGAGAGAAATAAACTTCCTTTTCTTTAAACTCCTGTTACTCTGGGTATTTGTTAAAGCAGCCCACCCAACATCCTGTCCAATATAAGTAGATTGACCTTTCCATGTAGATCTCAAATCAGTTATCATCAATTTCCTTCCTGCTTGTCTCTCACCTTTCCTCTAGGTGTTGGCTAAAATATCTTTTGGGGAAAGAGCAGAACAGGTAGTATTATATATTTATTTTAACTCTGTTCAAGAACTTTATATCCAGCATTCCTTCACTACTTATAAACTACGATGTGCATATATTACATGTCTACATATCCGCACACACACACACACACAAACACTATATTTTTGCAAGACTTCAGAAATAAGGAAAACAGTTCTGCACAAAAAGTGTACCTTTGATATAAGATGTATAGATGACAATGTTTTCAGGAATATAGTGACCTATTAAAATTTATTGTTGCAAAATATGACTTAATTTGATTTACTCTATTGGACTCAGACAGTGACTAAAGAAAGACTTAATTTGCAAAGTCTCTGAAATAAATAATCCAGTAAATTCTTTTGGAATTTGAAAACTATATTTTTTATGCTACTAAGTACTATTAGAAAAACACCAGTTAAGTCCGTGTTCTAGTTCACAGGTTTGTCTCACTACTTTCTGAAAAATTATAGGAGTGAGAAAAAAATTTCATTGTATTTTGCTATAACTGTTTCCTATTTTTACCTTATACAAGCTAAGTACATAGAGTCAAACTGTACTCATTTGAAATAACTTGACACTGCATATATTAAACTAAATGGAAGGCAATATGAGTACATACTGATTTAGTATGCAATATTTATCTGTGGGAGAGAGAAACAATTCAATTCAGGCTGATTCATCCTTCATTTTCTGTGCACAGAATCCCACAGGAGGTCATCTACCATCATTTTATACCTATTTGGTATGCTTGAATATATTAGGCAGTAATAGACTAAAACCTGTGATCAAGGATGACAGGGTAACATACTCTTCCCCATGTAGCCAACATGCACAGTTTCAGTTTTTCTTTTTTTCTGTGAGCATGAAATTACTGTAAATGTTTTTGAAAAAACTTTTGTTTTCATTTTACCAGTCAACCTAGGAGGCCTTTCCACACTGTGTACTGTTTCTATCTCAGGAATAATATAATTTGAGATTTTGGAGATGGTAGTTTTATTTTATTTAGCTTGGCCAATTCTCTTGCACAAGCCATTGATAGGACATGCCTTTTTCACTCACTCTCTCATTTTCTAGATTATATTGCTTGTACTAATATAAACACTGTTACTTTCTTTGTATGTTTTCCCAAATATTATTTTTTAAAGTTAGCTTTACTAGAGATTTATATTTACAAATCAGCATAGTGTCTGGAAAGACAAATTTAAGTGGAAATATTTAAATATATTTCTTTAGCTATTACTTGCTCCTCATTGAGTTATTATGAAGTCTCTCTAGTATTACACTGTCATTATTTTTAGTAGTCTCTGCTATTATAAAAAAGAAGAGCCCAGTTGATCTCTGAATCTCAGCAGAGTTGCAACACCTACTCTCCAGTTCATTGGACACACCCAGGACAGCTAACAAGGAGATGATGATGGATAACACCCATCCCAAGGAACAGAGACTTGTCTACAAGATAGTTTCAGCTATCTGCTCCATGGGATCTAAGATCCCTCTCAATTAGAAGAAGAGTGAGCATCACCGTTTCAAAATACCCAAGATTGGGAAATGAACAATGAGCTAAAGTAGACTTATTATTATTCTACTATAGAGTTAATATTATTCTAGCACTGGAAGAACTCTTATCATTGATATAAGTGTAATACAGGGGGCATTTTCGGGATATTGGAGTTGTCCGGCATGACATTGAAGTGATGGATACAGGCCAGTGTATATTTTGTCATAACCTACAACATTGTGTGAGACAGAGTGTAAAATATAAAGTAAACTGTAGTCCATGGTTAGTAGCAGTGCTTCAATATATGTTCATCAATTGTAACAAATGTATCATACTAATGAAGGATGTTTTTAAGGAAGGAAAGGGGGGGGGAGGGGGCATATAAGAATCCCTTATATTTTTTTATGTAACATTTATGTAATCGAAAGTTTCTTTAAAAATAAAAAATAATAATTAAAAAAAAAGAAGACAGTCACCCAAGTTTCAGAGTGTTCTTAATAATGCCTACTCATACAAAATTCACAAATATATATGAAGACTGGCAAAAAATTTTAAAAAAAGTTTTTCTAAATGTATTCACTAGAACTTCTAAAAATCAAAATGATAATTCTTCATAATAGCTATTTTGGAAGTTAATCACTTACTCCAATAACATTGCCAATGTTTAAAAATTCTTTGCTATATTTCTTATGAATCTTCTGAGCTATAAGTTTTACAAAATGATTATTCATATTAATTGATAGCCACACTCTATTAGAATCAAAACTGGCATTAATCCTGCTTCATTTATTCTCATATTCTCCTTCAATATGAAGGAATTTTGGCTTTTCAAAAAGTTCACATAATGAAGTTTTATCAAAAATAAGAATGTTCACGTCTAATTTCAGTTTGTTATTTTTCCCTACTACTAAATTCTTTTCTTGATGCTACAGTTTCTCTCCCTTATTTCTTCAAGTTTGAAATGTGAGCATTGTTTTTTGTCTTTTTTCTCTCCATTTTCTTTAGACCATTTTGAAATCCTTAGATACTAAAGGATCCAATCTCTTCCCCTATTTCTATGACAACTGCCACCACCAACTCAATCAAACCTCTAATACCTCTTGCTTTGTAACTGGTTTCTTTTCCCCAACTCTATTCTCAGCCTCCTTCTATTTATTACAAATTTTCTCACTGAAGACTGGTGGACATTTTGCTTATCTAGTGCATGGCTATAGGTTGGCCTTGACTTATTTTGACAGGCCTGAGGGAACTGAGGTTGAGACAAAATTGTTTCCATCAGCTGGTAAGGTTTTCTTGAGGTTGACTGTGCCAGAGATGACCAGATAACCACAGACTTTATTTTCAGCAAAATTTCCTTTATACTTTATTACTTATTTTATTATTTTATTTTTCTTTATTTTTAAAGGAGCTTTAGATTACATAAATGTTACATCATAAATATAGGGGATTCCCATATAGCCCACCCTCTCCTCTTCTCATACTTTCCCCCATTAACAACATCTTTCATTAGTGTGGTACATTTGTTACAATTGAACACATTGAAGCATTGTTTCTAATCATGGTCTATAGTTTACATTATGATTTACACTTTACACTGTACAATTTTATAAGTTTGATAAAGTGTATAATGACTTGTATCTGTCATTGCAATATCATGCAGAACGATTCCAATGTCTCAAAAATGCCCCGTATTACACCTATTTTTCCGTCTCTCTCTTCTCAGAACCTCTGGTGACCACTGTTTTTATATCAATGTTACAAGTTCTCCCATTACTAGAATAATAATAAGCCTACTTTAGTCCATAGTTGCATTCCCCCTTTATGTTTGTTCATTGCTCTATCTTGAGGATTTTGGAATAGTGATGACCACTATGCTTGCTTCCAATTGAGAGGTGGCTTAGATTCCATGGATCATGTGGATGGCAAATGCAAGCAAGACAGTACCACAGAGTTTTTGAAGTATTCCAGATTCAGGTGGAGGTACAGAAAGCTGTATCTGGAGAAAGTCCTGCCTATGGATATATTCACTCAGGAAATATATGTTTTCTTCTCCTCTCTCCCCATCCCACCCCCACCCCCTTTTTTAAACTCAGGTTGTAATTTATGCTGCAGCATGGACTTGCTCCAGGCTAGGATCTGAAAGCTCAGCTAGAACAAATGTCAACCAAAAGAATTGAATCTGGTTGCTTATTTTCTCTGGGGAAATATCAAACACTTGTTGCAGCTGTGTAGCAAAATTCCTTAATTGATAAGTGAAGGGTGTATTAAAAAATAAAGATGAGCTATGGATGGACATTTAACTCTCTTAACAGGCTTTAAAACACACACACACACATTCTAAGCAATAGTCTAACATAGATTCTTCCAAGGATGCCACTTTAAGATTCATGAATCTGAAATCTTCTGTGCTAAAAACTCAAGTACTAAAGATCAATTCATCATTAATCTGACCCATAATCACGCAAATTACTTCTAAGTGCTATTTCCATTTCCACTTAGTATTTTCTAATTCTACTTTTGTGTCTTGTTGAGGGGTTATGCTCTCAGGAACTTCCACTTGCTGAAGGGGAAACTTTCCTTTTCCCTTGCTTGGCACTTTATAAGGTGCTATTTACCTCCAATTCTCTTTAAAAACAAACTGAAAACGGGTTTTATTATCTTTTCATAGAGGCTGGCAGAGAGAAATAAGTTCAAAGTCATGCCTATTCATAAAATGTGTGATCTATGTTCTCTTGTTTCTAAGTCAGTGGAATGATACGTACATAGTACCTCCTGACCAGCATCCCATAATTAGTCCCTCTGAGTTGCAGAGCATGCATTTGTCATACTGAAATCCTTATTCCCAGTCTTCTTCAAGTATCTTTTCCTGTTCTCCTCATCTCAATGAAAATAAACTGGAGTGTTTGTCCAGGATTTCCCTGGGAATGCAAATATATTCAGCATAATCAAACAAGCCTTTAGTTGATTTCTTCAACAAAGAAGATGGAACAGTTCTCAGTCACTGGGACTCTGTCCTAATGTGGGAGGGTCAAAAGTATTTAAATAGGTTGGGTTAAAGGGTAGAGAAGAATATACTGAAATGTTTTACTTTTACCTCATGCCCTTTTGCTCATAATTAGCAGCCACTGGTTTTCAATTTTTAGTTTTATTTTACTTGGCAAGACAAAGAAAGAGATTTATGCAGAAAATTATTCTTAACATGGCCATTGCTATTCCTTAGCATATTATTTCACTTATTTGGCAGCAAAATATGATTAGCATTGGGTGGCAGTTTTTTGAGTACTCACTATGTATCAGGACCTGTCCTAAGTAGTAGAGATGGAGGAAGTAATTTAATTCTTAAGGCATCTCATTGAGGCAAATATATTTTTTATCCCAATTGTACAGTGATAATACTGAGGTTTTGAGAGATTAAGAAACTTGTCAAAAGATAAACTGCCAGTGGATGGCAGAGCCAGGTTTCAAAGCCAGAAAATCTGATTCCAGAGCTCATGTTCTTTAATACCACACTATATTATCCACTCTACTTGGCAGTGTGGATTAAATGTGTGTGTGTGTGTGTGTGTATACATACATATAAAACCAAAATGCATGGTTCTTGAAATTAAAGAGTCTGGAGTTAGGAAATATTATATTCTACAGGACTATAGAAATTAGAAAATATTAATAATCTTAATGAAACGACATGGAAGCAATGCATGTGGGATTACATAGGAAAGAACACCTATCTGTTTAAAATGTGAAAAAAAATGGAAGGTCTGACACTCTTTCAGAGAAGCATTTTCCTTAACTCTCTTTATTCAAGATATGGATGGGGAGAGAAATATAAAGTGAAGATGTTTGACTACAACCTATTTTTTGGAATGATTATTCCCTAGAATGTGTTTGCTTTGAAATTAAGGGTCATGTCTGATTCATCTATGTATTTCTAGCACCTATTATTACTAACCTAGCACTTAGTAAGCATTCGCAAAATAACTCACTGAATGAGTATGTGAATGGGTAAGTGAAAACTGTCTATTTAGAGTTAATTTAAGGAACGATCTCTAAACAATATGCAGTGGATTTCTGATATAAATTTTTTCTACCACCTGACTCGAAATTGTGGAGGGTTTTTATGTCAGAATATTAAGAATTTCTGAATATTCTCTTCTTTTGTTAGGTTTGGTTTTTCTTCCTCTTGAGTCTTCTGAACACTGCTGACCTTCTTTTAACTCAGTGCTGTTTCTGCTCAAGGTCATTCTGTACTAGGATAGTTATGACTTTTTGTTCAGGACTAATATTTTCAGTCTCTGTTTCTGCTCTTAATGCAAGATCACTTTAAGTATGGGATTTTCATCAAGTATTTTTGCTAAGTGACTTTGTGTCACTCCAATAAATTACCAAAGTATTCCATTAGTTACTACAAGGCATCACCTCACTTACTTACTCTTTGTATGATTTTATGCCTTCAGGCTCTGTCTATTTGCAAGATCTTCATTCCCTGCTGCCATCCTTGCTGCTCTGTCTTTGTCTTCTCTGTGCTGCCTGGATTGTTGCAAGAGGAAAGCTCTATAAATGAACCCATTTTTTTTAGGAGGTACTGGGGATTGAACTTGGGACCTCATACATGGAAAGCAGGTGCTCAACCACTAAGCTACATCCTCTACCCAATGAGAGTTGGTTCTTTCATTTGTTTATTTGTTTGTTTTTAGGAGGTATTGGGGAACTGAACCTGGTACCTCTGTACTGGAAGTAGGTGCTCAACCACTTGAGCTACATTCACTCCCCAATCCATTTTTCAGGGAAGAATAACGCAGGCCAAGTGAAAAATATACACAGTTTCGTTTCATGAATAATATCACCAGGAAGCAGAACAGAATTTGATGGTTTGGGGTCTGATATTGGAGTATTGACTGGATTATAAAATTCTTTCATTAAATCATTCATTTATTCAAATAACAATAATTGAGATCATGCTATATGCCAGTTAAACTCTAGTCATGGGAAATAAAAAGATTAAAAACAAATATGTTTTCTTTTGTCTTCAAGCAGCTCACAAAATTTACTGAGCATTAAACCACCAGAAAACTTAAACTGAAAAATAAATGACTTCATCACCTGCTTACTAAATGAATTCACACAATAGTCTTTGAGTTCAAACCTATGTAAAATCTTAGATTATTTTTGTAATTCCTGAATTAAAACCTCTGTAGTTCTTTTAGTGAAGTTATGTTGATGGTAAGTTTTTCATGGTTTTGCTAAAAAATATCTTTATTTCACTATCACTCCTTTGAAATAGATTTGCTGTATATACAATTCTAGGCTAACAGTCTTATTTTTTGGAAAATATTATTTTATTATTATTGTTGAAAAGTTTGCTTTGACACTAATTTTCATTTCTTTATAATTTACTAGTATATATTAATATCAATGTTGATTTAATATAAACATTTTTAAATAAATGTTTATATAAAGGTATAACACTGAGAAAGGTATAGTACAATTAATCAGTAAGATACATTTTACAATTGCATGCACCTAATAATGTAGTATTAAAATAAATAAATTGAAAATTCAGAATAATGTCAGGAAAAATAGGAAAATAGCTTTATAGACTGAAATTTAACATACCACTGTCAGTAATTGATAAGAAATGCAACAACAGTAGAAAGAATGTAGACATTTTAAACAAAAAAAATTCACAAAAAATAAACCTAATGAAAACCTCTCAATTGATTGATTTATTAATCTAGCTATCCAGCCATTTATATTTTCCCCTGTACACAATTGTGGAATATATATTTTTAAGCACACATTGAATATTTACAAAATTTGACCATATATTTGTCCATATAAGAGGTCTCACATATTTTTAAGAATGAAATTCTATGACCAAATCCAATCAAGTTAAAAAATAATATTAAAAAGAAGTTAGAAATTATTATATCCACTTGTAAATAATCCATAAATCAAAGAACTCATAGTTGAAAACAAAATTTAGTTAGAGCAAATGATAATAAAAATATTATGTAAAAGCTTCTATGAGGCAAGAGACAATTTAAATGAAATTAGAGGTCTAAATACCAAAATAAAGAAGAACAAAGATTAACTATTAATTAGTTAGCATCCATCTTAAGAAGTTAGAAAACAACATCAATAGAAGCTAGATTTAAAGTGGAGGAAATGATTAATATAAAAGAAGAAAGCAACTAAAAAGATTATAAAAGGCAAATTTGGTTATGCAAAGAATTATTAAATGTACAAAATAAAGTTAAAAAAAAACAAAGATCTAATAAAGTGGTAAACTTATAGTAAAATTGATTTAAGATATAGAAGGGACAATGACATATGACAGATTACACATATTTTATATGTGAAAATTATTAAGTGATATTATGAACAACTTTATGCCCATTATTTGAAAATGCATATGAAGTGAAAAATTGCTAGAAAAATATAACTTGTTAAAACTGACTCAATGAAAAACAGAAACTATAAGAAAATAAAACAGTAGTCAAATATTTCTCAAACAAACTAACCTCAAAGCCTGATGTATTTATGGTCAAATTCTACTGACATGTGAAAGATAAACAAATACTTCAGAATATAATATTGAAGAATATCTCCATAATCTCAAGAGAGGGAATGCGTTCTTAAACAAGTTTTACAAGGAAGGCAAAGATTGATAAATTCAAATAAACTCAAGTTTTAAGAATTTTCCATCAAAAGACAACACAAAGAGAATGAAAAATGTATCATAGAATGAGAAAGAGTTTCAACACCTGACTCTAACAATGGAGAGAAGTTCATATACAAGGAACTTCTGTGAGTTAACAGTGGATTAAAACAAAAAGCATTCATTTCTCACTCCTACTGCAAGTCCTCTGCAGGCAGGCTTTGGCTCTGCTTTATTGTCTTACTCAGGTTCTTAGAGCAAACCCACCTGGAACATTACTGGTCTCATGACAGGGGATAAAGAGCTATGAACTTCACAAGCTGCCTCAAATCTTGAGCACAGAAGTGAAACCCACTGTTCCCACCCATGTTTCCTTGGTTATCTGACCACTCTTGTGTCCTATAGGTCAGAGGTGCATAATCCTCCAACAAGGTGGATTACCAATATTGTACCACTCCAAGTTGGCATGGAGAAGACTTTAAATGTTAAAACAAACTCACACAAGACAAGTCATAGCAAAGAAATATTAAATATTCTAATATTTTAATATCATAATATCAGTCACGGACACTGAGGGGATATCAAATATTGTAAGTGAGGGTATCAATTTGTAGATCCATTTTTTTTAGGCAATTTTATTTTTATTTTTTTATAATAATTTAAAAAATATTTTAAAAGATACTTTGATTACATAAATGTTACACAAAAAATATAGGGATTCCCATATACCCAACTCCCCACACCTCCAACATCTTCCCACATAAAAATCCTTCATTTGTGTGGCACATTCATTGCAATTGACAAATGCATCCTGGGGCTTTGCCATGAAGCATGGACCATAGTTCACATTGTAGTCTACACTCTTTCCCACACAGTTCTACATGTCATGTGATGACATAAAATGGCCTATATCTGTCATTTCAATGTCATTCAGGATGATACCCAAGTCCCGAAAAAGCCCCCGTATTACAACTGTTTTTCGCTCTCTCTGACCCCAGAGCTTCCAGTGGCCACTGGTTCCACATCAGTGTTGTAATTTCTTCCATTGCTATAATCATAATATGTCTATAGGAGAATACCAGTAAGTCCACTCTAGCCCATAGTTCTTTCCCCAATCCTGAGGATTCTGGAATGGTGATGTCCACTCCACCTCTAATTGAGAGGGGGCTTATATCCCATGGGGAAGATGGATGGGACTATATTGTTTGCAGTTGCAGACACTCTCTGTTCCTTGAGATGGCTGTTATCCATCATCATCTCCTTGTTAGTTGTCTTGGGTGAATCCAATGAGCTGTAGAGTAAGTGTGGCAACTCCACTGAGGTTCTGGGCCCAGCTGGCACATGGCCAGCCAAAATACTCAAGTCTATTAGATGGACACTTACAAACTCCAGCACCAAGTATAGGTTTAAATAGAAGGGACAGATGAACCCTGTGTAGAGAAAAGCCATAATTGAGTCCAATTCTGTCACTCTTAGGAGCACAAACTCCAAAGTAGGGTCCACTGGCCAAGCACCAAACTCCAGAACTATCTGCCCTGACCATAGGACCTGGGTGTTTCCAAAGTCCTCAGGTGCCCCACTATTTGAGATAGTATCCACTTTGGCAGTCTATGAGATCCTGCTGAGATGTCCATAAACATTACCTCTGGGATGACCTTCAGACTCACTTTGAACTCTCTTAGCCATATAAACTCATTTGTCTTTACCTTTTCCCCCCTTAATTCAAGGTCTTTTTCCAGTTGCATTACTAGTTGGCACTTGGTAGTAATCCCTCAGTGCCAGGGAGGCTTATCCCCAGGAGTCATGTCCTACACTGAGGGGAAGTTAATGGATTTATATGCAGAGTTTGGCTTAGAGAGAGGCTACATTTGAGCAACAAGGAGGCTCTCAGGAGGCAACTCTTAGGCACCCCACAACACTAAGCTAAGTTTCAATTTCAAGAGCAAAGGCTCATAAAAATAGTTGTCAATATGAAGGGCCATTCAGTGGATCATCCTCCTTCTCCAATCATTTCCCCTGCACTTTGGGGACTCTTGCTGCTCCATTAGAGATTGTGGCAGAGCTCTCCAGGATGGAAATTCAATATTCTTTCAGTTATTATGTGAGACTTCACCCACTGTAACAATGACCCTTGAACATTTGAACATATTTAAAAAATTTATTGAAGTATACATAAACATACATAAACAATAAGTGCTCAATAAGCATTGTGAACTTACAAAACAAACATGCATAACATTATACAGGGCTCCCACACATCACCCCCCTCCAAACACCCTGCATTGTTGTGAAACTTTTGTTAACAAATCATGAAAGAGCACCATCAAAGTATTACTACTAACTATAGTCCATACCTTCTTCCCCTATACATTTTTTTAAGGATTTATTTGGTCATTTATTTACTTTTATCCATTTTTACCCTCTTCTCCCCCCCTCCATTTTTGCTGTTTCTGTGTCCATTCACTGGACAACTCTCTGTTTCCATTTCCTGCCCTCTCTTCTCATCCTTCTCCTCCTGTCTTCACTGGGATTCGATCCTTGAACTCTCTCATGTGGGAAAGAGGCATCCTACTGCCTGTGCCACCTTAGTTCCTAGTTTTTCAGTGCATCTCGTCTTGGCTCTCCCTGTGTCACTCTCCTGTTATGTCATCATCTTGCTGTGTGGCTTGCAGGGCCTGTCGACGCACCCGTGCATGGGGCCTAGTGGCTTACCCGCACATGGGGCCTGGTGGCACACCCACGCACGGGGCCTGACGGCTCACCCACTCATGGGACATGGCAGCTCACTCACTTGCTGGGCTGGTGGTGCACCCCATGTGGGGCCTGGTAGCCCACGTGCCTCCTGTATTTTTCTATTTTTTCTTTTTACCGGCAGGTCCCAGAGATTGAACCCAGGTCCCTCCATATGGGAGATGGATGCCCAACCACCTCAGCCACTTCCATCCCCCTGCTATATCTCTTAAGGTTGACCAAAGATACCCAAAGTTACAGTCTTTTCCCTTACAGGATGGTCAAATAACTAGTCAGGCTTAGTTCATCAGCAGCATTCTAAAAACAAGACCTAGGGAGAAAAACTAGTTCTGGGGACACATGTGTGGTTTTTAATATAGGTAATGTTTAGCCTACCCTGATTATCACAGAATTCTGTCAGCGAGAATATTCACAGTGAACATTTTTATATACCTTATATGTATGCCCAGGTGAACTTCCTCCCATGTATCCCCCAATACTGACACCCTTTACCAATGATCATCCCCTGCCCCAGTTGTAAACCTTCTGTGATCCAAAGCTTCTTCAAAAATGAAGCCATTAAAATAGCCAAATACAATTAATAGGAAAATGAAATAATAATGATAAATTTAAATATAAGAAATAAAAATAAGAAAAACATAAAAATACAATAAAATTAAAAATTGAGATGTTAAAAAATTATGAAAAATATTAAAAATTTTTTTTTTTTTGAAATTTTGCCTTTCATCACTATAATATCTGGTGTCCTGTCTGTACAGTGGCAATTTCTTGCATTTATTCCCCAGTGTCTTACTATTTTGCTTTTTTTTTTCCAAAGAAGTTTTGGGTCACAGTAGAGTCACATACAGGGGACTCCCATGTACCCAACATCCTCCCCTTTTCCTCCTTCTCGTATTAATACTTTTTTATATGTGGATGGTACCTTTGTTGTAACTGATATATAAATAGTGAAACATAGCAACTAAACATGGTCAATGATTTACATTACGGCTTACATTTTCGACTGCCACTTTTATAAAGTTTGATGATATTTACCAGGTCCTGTATCCATCATTATAAGATCATGTAGAACACTTCCATTTCCCACTAAATATCCCCAGTTCAATCTATTCTATTCCTTCCTCCACCTCCTCTCGGGGCCCATGGCGACCTCCTAGATTCACTCCTTGGATGACAAGAATCAGTTACTTCCAACAACACAGTTCTTGACACTGGTTTGTCCTCCCCTATTAGGAACCGCCCACGCTCTAGAGAGACTCTCAACCCTCTGTGAACAAATCGGTCCTCCGGTGTATGAGAGTCAAACTCCTTCCCGCTCATTATGCGGGTCTCCACCCACTGATACAACACATTATAACAAAATAATTGTAGATCCACTTTTGAAAATAATTTGGCATTATCTAGTAAAGTAGAAGATCTAGGATTCCCATGACAAAGGATTCTATTCTTTGGAATATACCAGGTGAACACCTTCACAAGTACATTAGAAAACATATACAAGAATATTCTTAGCAGAATTGTTTTAATACCCCAATATTGAAAAATCCCTACATTTGCATTAACCCTAAAATTGACAAGTAATGAATATGTTTTACTATTTGATTTGTTAATATGTCCTAAATGATATGGGTGACATTTATATATTGTAATAATATACAGTCATATAAGTAGTGAACACATCTCACACATAACCACAGATGTATTTCACAAATTTATTATTTAACAAAAATTAAAAGAATGCATATGATTCTTTTAATATAAAGCTCAGAAATAGGCAATTATGAACTACTCTTTTAAGAGGATGAATATATGGTTAGTATATCTATACATTCAGACAAGGAATTAATTATTTCTCTAAAGTCATAAAATAAAGGAATAAAATAATATTTTATAGATTTTTTTTAAATCAAAGGACTCATCCACTCTTTTCTTTTTTCCTTTAGCATGAATTATTAATGTCTGGAACCTATTCAGAATAGAAGTTTCTGTGCTTAAATCTACAAAAAAAGTACAGTTTTCACTGCATTTTATGCAGAAGATAGGTTTGTGCTAATTCTAATGGCATAACAAATTGCCTTAAAAATAATTATTTTCAGAATACCAAATAAGATAGGAATAAAAATACACCAAATTTTAAATTTCTTCTGTATTTGAAGAATATATCCTTTTATTTAAGAACAATGCTGATCTACTTAAAGAAAAATCCTTCCTAACACAGTCATAGCATTTTCTTAAAAACAATTTCTCTTGTTTCGGCCTTTGCCAACCTGACATGATCTCAGGCATACAAACTGCAGGCTGATTAGTTTAGCCAAATCAACCTGAAAAGTTCTGTCCACAGAATCTCTCACTTCTCTATCTCTAAAGCAGATTTAAATGAGGAAAATCTGGTACTTAATGTTCCACTGGTTAGGTTGCTTAGCAACCACCCCACCCTGCAGCTCACACTGTGGGTTAGGTGTAAACTTAACTATTGCAACACTAACAGGAATAAAAGTGAACATACAAACAAATCTAGTAAAATAACATGCCTGCAAAAATCATTTTGCATGAACTTGGTCAGGTTAAAGGGAGTTTATTCCCTTAATATGTCACCACTATTTTTTTTTTTTTTTTTAGAAATATAATTTCCAACACAGCTATACATAATTCTAGAATTGATCACATGCTTATCTGTTTTTTTAAAAAAAGATTTTATCTTCACTGATTTAAAAGAGTTCAGCTGAGGATATCAGAGATATGAAATGTGATTTTTAAAGATAGATAAGTGTGTAAAATGAGTAAATATGTTTTTCAGAATTTTTTGGAAAAGAGATGGTTTGGAATCAGAGCATGTATTTTTAGCTTATATTAAGATTTTCAATTTAATAATACATTTTTAAAGGCAACGAAAAATTATTTAAAAGCTATGTCATAAAATGTTTACTTGTATAGTGTGCTTTATTTTGTCAGATCACAAGTTTCATGAATACTATTACTAAAAAATTGTGATCTCTAATACCATAGTAAAGATAATATCTTGTCAAATGTCCTAGTTTAATTCTTAACCAAATCCTTATTCAAATGGTGTTCTATTCTGGGTTTTTTATGCTTGTAATTTTCATTTGGACTTGTCAGAAATTCTCATCAAAAGTTTTTGAAAAAACTAATGTAGTATATTCTTCACTGTTTTCAACATGCCTGTAAAATAATGATGCAAGTATGATGCCAAAACATGTTAGCCTGTTATAGCGTACTGTTAGCATATAAATATTCTTTCTTGTGTAAACCTTCTTCTGATGCTTTATTTATAAAATGCATTAGTTGAAGAGGCATATAATCTTCATTTTTTTATTTCCAGTACATATAAATACTAGGGCCAATTATAGATTTAAGTTGCAGGCCTTATATTTTAGTTTATATTTGCCGTTAGTCATAAAGAGAGCTGTTTTTTTCCTAAATTATTAATTAAGTGGAAGTAGTAATATAGGTAATGCTTACTGAGATGCATTATTGAAAATGTCTTGTGTTTAATGATAGGAGGAGCTGTGTTACTCATGAAAATCTTTTCACTTAAATGTAGTATTTCCTGTGAATTGTGATACATTTATTTGTTATAAAGAGATTTTTATGTTAGAGATAAAATGATTTTCAAAAAATGTGGCTGCCTATCAACTTTCTCATATTAACATTGCATTTTCTTCAGGAAAAGAAATGTATTTTATGGATTTTTCCCATGCTGATTATAAATGAACCATCATCATTGAAGAATATTTAAACTGTAATTACTGTCAACTAGTTCTTTTGCTAACTTCTAAAGAAACTGAAAGTAAACATTTTCATTTGTGAGGTGTCAAGAATTTCAGAGCAAGCAGATACTGCTTAAATAAAGAATGAGAATGAAGAACTCGCTGGTCTATACACAATGTGGAAAATAGAAACTGAGAGTTGTGATATTGGATTAAAAAGTAGTAATGCTTTGGACATCCATGACAGTATTTCTGGAGCTTCTTGTGTCCTTATAGTGTGAGGCATAAATTCTTGAAATTGTAAATAAATGAAGTCATTTTTATGTTTATTATATATTTCTCTTGCATTGATTGGTTCAATGAAGGAGATGTAAAATGGATCACAGAATTCAGCAGAAATCCTGTGCCAAGAAACTGTTTAAATCATATTGGTGTTGACCTCATGGACCCTTTTTCTGCTGAGTATGCCCAAGGCAGTTCTTCCTGTCTGTACAGGAGGAAAAAAAACATTGATTCTCTAGTAACTATTCAGTACAGCACAGAGCAGCACATTAGGAGAGGTGCTAATGGCAAGATCAGGAGAAGAGAACAAAATTTTTAGAGGCGTGGGGAGGCATATGAGATTCCGAAATGAAGTTACTGCCTGCATTAAAGAACATACACATATACAGAGATAAATTTATTGAATGGTATAAAAAATGGATATAAAAAGAAGATCTGACAATGACAAAAAGATGAAGGAAATAAAATGAGGTGTTCCTTGAATAATCAAGAAACATTTGGGTAAGGAGGGAGGTAGAGGAGATGAAAGTGAGATGACAGACGGAACTGGATTACAAAAGTGCAAGATTATACAAAAGAACTTCAACTTAACATTCAATAACAGGTTACAGGGTTCACTAGCACAGACTGGAATACCTTTCCCTGTAGGAGAAAATGAAATATTAAAAGCCTTTATCATTGTAATGGAGGAGATAATTAGGCAATTAAAATTATTAAATTTTGATAGACTATCAGAGCTGTAAAGCATGCTTGCCAAGTTTTAAATTTTCAAGCTGAAATTTGGCTTTTGAAAGTTTATTCTTGCTTTTAAAAATTGTTAGTGCTTTGTTGCTAAGTCTGCCTTCCATTATTGAGAAGCAGAAATATTGAAAGTAGAGGTAGAGTGTAGTGTCATAGAAAAATAATAAATTTGTAAGAAAATCATATAGAAAGAGAAGAAGCAAGTCAGGACAATGGGGAAATTATGACTTTTTGAAAGAAAGACTAATATAAAAAGCCTTTTTTATAGAGAATTTATAGAAAAGGCACATGGATTTAAACAGAAAATTAATAAAAATGTTATACATTTTTATGAATCAGATGTCTGTAAAAGTATTAGGCACAGTAACTTAAAGGATAAAGATGATTTTAGCAATAAAAAAGTGAGAATTAAATTTCAGAATGATAGTAAAATCTCTAATTAATAAGACTTTTTGAAATCTTTATGGATTTTCATGTAATTTTTAATGATTAAGGATATGCTAATATTTTACTATACTGGAATGGATAAATTAACATTGACATAATTAGGACAAAGAGAAATCTCGAATTAGTCTAGAAAAATGAAATATATTAAAAAATCTCAAGGTCTGGCTTTCACCATAAAAATAAAATTACATATTTAAACCTAGAAGAGTCCCAAGAACCTAACAAATTCCTGATTGCCATATTAAATTCAACAAGTGCACCAATAAGAAACACTTAAAATGTACATGATATCTGATTTTATTCATTTCGGATTTTAGATAAAATTTTGAGCATATTTCAGGAGAATATTGCAGTGTTTTAAGATTTCCAGCAATACATTAACATATTTCTGGGTAAAGAGTCTTATGTGTCAAACTAAATTATTTTCATTTCTATTAAAAATTTGGTTTGTCACTTGTAGGGTAACATTGGGACTTTATTTGTCAAGAGGAATCAAGACTTTTCAAGAATAAAATAATCATAATTCTTCTTTCATTCTGACCAAAATTGTTTCAGAGTAGTGTATTGTTATATTTAAAGAGTCTTTGTTAAAGATTATCAGCCAAGATGTCTTGAGTAATGACATTCTAGAATACCACTTTCCTGGTTGCAAATAAATATTCATTAATTTTTATAGATAGTTAAGTTTCTAAAAATAAGAAAAAGAAATCTCCAGGTGACCAGAATTCAAATAGGTATTCAGAATTTTGAGCAGGAGTTAAATTCACAGGGTTCAGAGGAGCAAAAGGGCCAAATATGTGCCTTACGGGATAGGAGTTAAAACTCACACAACGCTCATGATTAAAAGTGGTATGAATAAAGCTAGAAGCCTGAAAGTGCCTCCCACTCTAATCCCTGGTAACCTGTATTCTGATTTCTCACTTCATTATCTTGCTTATTCTAATGTTTCATAAAAACGAGACCATACGACATTTGTCCTTTTACATCTAGCTTATTTCACTCAACATAATGTCTTCAAGGTTCATCCATGTTGTTGCATGTATCAAATTCCAATCCTTTTTACAGCTGAATAATATTACATTGTGTGTACATTCCACACTGTTTATCATTTCATCTCTTGATGGACACATGGGTTGCTTCTATCTTTTGGCAATTGAGAATAATGCCACTATTAACACTGGTGTTCAAGTATATGTTAGAGTTCCTGCTTTCTTATAAGTGGAATTGTCAGGTCATATGGTAATTGAATTTCTAAGGAATCACTGTTTTTGACAGCAGCTACACCATATTACATTCCCACCGACATTCAAAGAGTGTTGCTATTTATTTACATGCTTTCTAACTCTTATTTTCTCTATATAGTAGAGAAAGATAAAATGAGGGGAGAAGGGAAGGTAGCAAAGAAAGATGATTTAAGATAAGCAAATTTATCTTAATGTGCTTAAATAACTCTTGTTCTCAGACTAAATAATTTATTGAAAATGTTATTAAGTGAATGATTGCCAGACATTGTTTACATATACTTGAAAATTACTACAAAAATACCAAATAAGCAGAAAAGGATTTGAACTTTTTTTTAAACTTCTTTTAAGGAGGACATCATAAGAATATCAGCTTGAGCTCAATCAAGCTAGTTGCAATGTCGTGTCATGTAGTTAATATGTGCAGTCAAAATAGCACCAACAATTGTAGAACAATTCTTGTGACTAGCCTACATGGCAATTGTCAACATCATGTTTTGGGACAATGAAACAAGGGAAATAAAATGGTGCTGTTTCTCAAAAACACTGTCAATACCCACAATGATAACTTGTCAATTGACATAGGTAAGCCACAAAACCAGATTGTTAAATCAAAAATGTTTTCATTCCATATGAATGCATTTGAAGATAACAGTGACTGTGCTATAAATCCTCAAGAGCTATTATTGAAAGAATATCAATTGTACTGCAAAGGAGTTGAAACAATCTACTGGAATGAGCAGATTTATCTTTTCCCCCAGTGTGACCTACAAAGTATTGATATTTTTTATGCATTCCTTGGGGAGATGAATGTTGGGAAACAGGCTTTAAATAGCTGTATATAACTAGTGGATTGAAAGACAGGGCAAGAGAATTCTCCAATAAGTGGCACAAAAGACTAAAGAAACAGCAGACGCAAAACAGAAATAAGGAAGTGTGGAGTTTATGGTGAGACTGGAAACATATTTCTAAAAGAATCATTAACAGGGTAGACTAGAGAGAATGATGGAGAAGATCTATTATAACAGATAAAAATTGAGATTAATACTATCACAAATGAAGAAATGTGAGTCATCAGATTGAGAAACCTCCTTGGTGTGAATAGATTCATGGTAGTGAAATTGCAGAGCAGCAGGACAGGAAAAAAAAAAAAAAGTCCTAAAATCCACTAGATGGGTAAATCTAGATTATTCCAGAGAGGAATAATATTAGGGTAGCAAACTTTTCTTCACCTAAAATAGAAGATAGAAGAAATTTATATGATTACTACCAAAGACCATTGTTATAAGAACTACCAAAGAATATGCTTCTGCAGGTAAAGAAAAAATAAAAGCTGAAGGAAAGAATAGGAGAAAAATGTGAACAATGAGAACAAATATTGGTAGAGCAACAGTAATAAATTTAATAAGTAGTAATAAGAAAAGCTGTACAAAGAGAAATAGGAATAAGGATATACTTATTAACAATAAATTTGAACAACAATATTACACAAAAATAATATGATAGGAAAGGAGGAACAGTTATTAAGAAGCTAAAGCATGCCAAGTCACATGCCTTGTTCCGGGTAAAGAGTAAGAAGCTAATTAAGACTAGCACTTGTTAGAAAAAATATAGATTTAGCTAGAAATGCTAATAATCAAAGGGAAAACTAAGAAGAGATATCAATGCTGCAGCAGTTTGATGTTATTTATGATTTCTAAACACTAGATATTGGATTATGTTTGTGAACTGATCTGGGCATATTATATATATTGGATTCATAGGTTTCACTTTTACTTCATTAAATAGTGATTAAGGCTTTGACTGGGCCACGTCAGTAGGACATTGAGTCCCTGCTCCCTTGGTGGGTGGAGACTCACAGAGAAAACAAGGCACAGGAGTTAGTTGGAGTTTTGATGTGGAGCCTGGGGAAGTAAAGACACAGAGAAGGAGGACACATAGGAGTTTTGACCTGGAGCTGGGGGAAGTAAACACACAGAGAACACAGGAATAGAGATGGCTCCATACACACAGCAGAGGCCCTGGGAAGAGAGATGAGCTTAAAGCCTACAACTGCAGATGAAAATGGAGAGGAATGAGCCCTGGGAAAGAGACAAGACTTATCCCAACCTACAGCTGAAATTGGAAGAAGCTGGGGCCACAGTGCCTTCAGAGGAAGTGGGAGGCTAAACCCTTTCAGATGTCGACAGTCATCTTGCTCTAACATGTGGCGACAGACTTTGGTGAGGGAAGTAACTTATGCTTTATGGCCTGGTAACTGTAAGCTTCTACCCCAAATAAATATAAAAGCCAACAGATTTCTGGTATTTTGCATCAGCACCTGTTTGACTGACTAATACAAATGCAAACATAAGATACAAATTAGGGAAGAAAACAATTTATTAGGTGGAAGCAAAGTAAATCAAATAGCATAAAACAGTTAAAATTCTCAATTATTGTAACAAATGAAAACAGGTTTAACTCCTGATTAGAAGACTAAAAAAAAAAAATTTCGATCAGATAAAAGCCAAAAATGTAGCTGTATGCTCCTTAAGAGAAATAGCAAATTGGGAGGACACTGTTGAGTGCAAAGGCATAAAAAAATACATGCTGTAAATGCCATCCTACAAATTTGAGCACAGAAAAGTTAACGTCAGACAAATAATTCAAGTTAAATTGGGTTAAAGGGGTAAAGAGTGTCTTTTCTAAGTATTTTATATTTCTCAAAATTATTTTTAAAAAATCATATTCCAAAAATAATAACAAGAAAAATACCAATAGAAAATCATTATGTGACTCATAGCACTTCTGTCACAAATCATAAGAAAATAAATATCAACCTGTGATTGGCTGGGTCACTTTTAACTTTGTTGAGGTTATCAATAAATATTTTAATGGGTTTAATAATCTCTATATACACTTTGGTATGAGGTAAAGTTACTGTTACATTTGTTACAAAATAAATGCTTAGTGTTTATAAGTACTTTAGTTGGATTCTTTTAATTTTATTTCAAAACACATAATTCACTTGTTACTTAGAAAATTTATGATTCTTATAAAATCATGGAAAATGCAGAATGCTAAAAAATCATAAAAAATAATCACTCAAATCTACCATATAGTGGTAATCCCTGTTAACATCTTGGTTTATATTTTTTCAATATATCATGATGATGATGAATGTAATGACAGCTCTCATTTATTGAGTTTTTACCTTATATCAGGCTCCTTTACAGGTATTACATTATTTAATACTCACAATAATATTATTATCCCTATTATACATATAAGGATTTTTGAGGCATGAAAAGGTTAATAAGTGACAGAACAAAGAATTGAAACCAGGCAGTCTGATATAGCATGGATCCCAGATAGGACCTAAACTAAAATTTAGAAATGACTATATGATTCTTGGAAACAAGAAGCGCCCCCTTGCCAGAAACATATAGTCACATACATACATGCACATACAAATATGTGTATACATGCATATGTGTGTCTGCATTTATCATTGTACGTATATGTGTAGGTGTATGTGTGTGTGTGTGTGTAGGTTTATTATGGAAAAAACTTTAGAGCCCTAATGGACACAGAGTTACTCATTAAAATCTTAACAAAGGCTTTAGTGCGAAAGCAGTAATTCAAAAATAGCATGGATTTTGGTACTTAGATACTTCTGCAAACGCTGAGTGGAGCTCAGGGAAGACTTGGATATTATGATGGGGAATGAAGAGCGGAAGGTCCCAGCTATGAATTAAAAAAGAGAAAGAGCAGAGGAGCTATTTCATTAAAAAGATTGTACATTGGTAATATTCAATTGGTTTTAAATAGTGCTATTTACGTCACCAAATACCATGTAACTAGTTATTTTCAGATTTCTAGCTCAAAATAGTTTTAGGAAATGGTATACACATACACAAACACATACACACAAACATATATAAACTGTTTCATATTGCCTGCATTTTAAATAGTCATTATAGGATTAACCACTTCACTGGCATAAAAGAATAGAACACAGTTTAAATACTATGTTGTCAAATATCTCCAATCTGTGAATGAATTTAAGGAATAAATGGAACCTATGTAAATTTGTAGGTTTAACTGACACACCATTCTTTGAAAGTTAGAGTCATAGAATTGTAACTTTGAAAGTTGTACCCTTAGACATAAATTGTAATTTTACCTAGAAATAAATTTTACAAGAATTGTTTAAACACATTGAGTAAGAGCCTGTTAACATCTTACAATTCATAAGAATATCCCTTAATATTTTATATTTTGCCACATAAGGAATTAGTATATTGAGAAAAAGGTATGGAGGAAAGATTGTCTTTGGAAAATATTCTAGGGCACTCCAATTACTAAGGCAGCCTGGAATAGGCTAATAAAGTGTCTCTTTATCTATCTATCTATCTATCTATCTATCTATCTATCTATCTATTGATATATATATTCATGTGATATAAAATATAATAATATATCTATCTAATACATTAATATGCTTATAAGACAGATAAGATCTATGTGTTATGTATCTTTATAATAGTGTAGACATATACTATCTTCTCCTGTAACACACAAATAGTATATATAATATAGGGGTACTAACATATCTATACTATACTATGCTCACAGTATAGATAATATATATCTAATATACTATATCTATACTACTATATCTATCTACCTAATATAAAATATAGTATCACCATTTTGGAAGAACAGAAAATTCTAATCTAAAAAAAACAATTGATAGGTTGAATGAAGCAAAATTTTATTTTATTCAAATAACTTAAATGCAAAAATCTCAACTGTAATTTGGCTTGTCAATGTGGGTAATGTTTAAGCAAACATAATACCTTGTAGAAAACAAATACAGAGTTGGAAGTAAGCTTTGAGGTTAGTTAATCCAGCTTCTGTCTCAGTGCAGAATATTCTCCACAAGACCCTTGACTGACAGCCAGTTACCTCCTTTCATGGGTGCAGATAGGGTGGTGTGACTGACTGCTTGGAGACACCAGGGAAGAGTTTACAAGATGAAGTGATAATTAGACTAAGTTGAAACGTGGACAAGAACAGCAGATTTCCGTAAGGCTGGAGTTAGTGTGTGGGAGAAAGGAAAGTGGGAGGTTAGATGAAGAAGCAGTCCTAGCCAGATTGTGAAGTGTCTTACATACCATGTGAAGCAACTTTTCTTGGTCTCTTAGGTGATAGGGAGTTTTTGGAACGTTTTGAGCCTAACAGTAATAAGATACAAAGTAAATGCTCTTATTAGTTATAGAAATAGATAATAGAAGTATATTTTAGAGAGATCATACTTGTGAAAGAATGGAGGTGCTTTGGAGAAAGTCCAGAATGCAAGCAACTAGATTGATAACAGAATATCACTTCCTTGCTTAGTATTAATTAGTTTGCAATTCCTCATTTGATATTGTTTGAGTACTGGGCCAGTCCTCTTGCCAGATTCCATCCCAGTTTTATCTTCTGTCACTCACTACCATGTCTACTATGCACTGGTTACACTGAAATTATTTAGGGTTCTATAAATATATATTTTCTTCATGATATTGTACTTTTGCACTAGCACTCTTATTGCCTGAAATAGCTATTCCCATATTATGTGGCTGTCAAAATCTTATTTATCTTTTAAGATATAATTCTAAAGTCACTTACATTGTGAATTACCTCTAATTGGTCCTATCAATATTTTTCCTCCTTACTCTGCTCCCAAAGCATTTTGGATTTGACTCTGTAAGTGTCCTTATTTCATTGTGTTATTCTTATTTGTCTACCCTTCTGGCCATATCCAAGTAATATATACTCCTTTAAAAGTAATAATATCATATTAATCTTTGTATTTCCACTCTACAATCAGAGAACTTTGTATATAATAGAATTTTAATAAATGATGGTTTTATAAAAAAGAGAATAAATATTATAGTTGGTGATATTTGTATTGGAAATTGAAGAAAAATTAAGATGTCATCAGATTAGAAAATATCTTGAAAACCTTCTTTCCAATATAGGCATTATGAAAAAATCTGTACTCATTCAAAAGTTTTCTGTAAAGCCTAATTGCATTATTTATATGTTATGTGGCACTAGTCTGTAATTGGAAATTCCACTAATGTTTGATAAATTAGCAATAATCATGGGGAAATTTTGGAATTGATTTTAAAATTTAAGCTTAATAAAGGCTGAATTCACAACATGAAACTATGCAAAATGAGGACTTATAATTTTTAAAATATAAAACAAATGTAAAAGGAGATCACAAGTTTATTTACCCACAGCTTTAGATGAGCATAGAAACTGTGGTTTCTTTTTTTGTGTGTTTAAATAACATTGTTGTTGTTGTTGATTTTTAAGTCCTGAGATATCAGTTAGAAGAAAAAGATTTAAATTTTGGTCCCATCTGGATTAAAATGTAATGAACTGATCATTTAATAATCCTCTAGGAAAAGATAATAAAAATTGTTGTTGTCTCTCAGGTTTCTTTGTCTTTTACTCTTCTCTAGCTACATTTTATTATGATGTTCTGGGTACGCTGGAGGAAAGTTTTGGTTTATGCAACTTTGTGATGGGGAGATGAAGCAAAGTACTTTGCAAGATGAGAGTGTCTGGCCCCTTTGCTCTCTGGGACTATCTGTTGGCCACTTAGGTGGTGATTGGCATGTTGGCAATGAAGACATCAGTAGCTGTTAATTATGATCTGGTCTTTCTTGGCCTCATTACAGTGCCTGTTTTCACAGAATACTTTTCTGGCATCTGGCTGGAATTCCCATTCAGCTGTGGCCCACCTAATCCCTGCTTTGGAAATATATTGGATTAAATAGAATTTTGGGGATTTTAGACATGAATTCACCTTGCTCACCCAAATTTACCTTCCATTAATTTGTTATATATTTTGTCCAAGAGATATTCCACAGTCTCAGTGAAAATCTGCATTTCTCCTATTAGATTCAACAGGAGAAATTGGTTATAAATACATTTTAGATTGACCTTCCTTGGCCTTTGTTTTCATGGACATATATTCATAATGACCTCACACATCCAGCTGTATGCATATTATAGATTTTCCATTATTGATTTTCTTTGGAATCATTTTCTTCATGGCTACCATGAGAAAAAAGTTTTTTTAAATAAGATTGTATTTTGAGGAATTTCCCCATAAATACTTGTGAATTTTAAAAAGAGGGTAGAGTCTGATAATCCTATTGAATGTATTTCCTGATGATTTGAACTAAAAGCTTGCCTGAGAACTATGTGTAAGTATGTTGCTCTAGAAAGCAATCTCTTATACAGTGCCTGGATATGTGTGGGGTATATATTTGTTATATGAAATTTTGTGACCTCTTAAATTATAGGAGTTAGATTAATTAAATATTCCTGTCAATAATTACGATGTATAAGATTCAATTTATCAATATCAAAGTTTTTTTTTGTTTTTTTTTTTTTTTTTTTTTTTTTTGGAGATACTACTGCCCCATCATTTGACAGGCTTTCAGCTAATAATTGGTCAGCAAATTACCTCTTTGAGTTATTTTTGATAAAACTGTATTAAAATATTTTTAGGTGAAAACATACAATTGTCAAGAACAAGGTCTCCAGAGTTAGACTATGTGTATTATCTATAAAGTAAAATGATAATAGTATTTTTTCACAAGATATTTGTAAAGAAATGAAATGACACTTTCCAAAGATTATCCATTGCCTGATACACTGAAAACAAACATAATTATGGTGTGAGGAAGAAATCTAGGGCTTCAATTTTAACTTATCTGGGCATGAAAGGAGAAGTTGACCCTACCAGTTTGTTCTTCCTCAGTTTCATTTTTCAACTGAGATGGGGTGATCTTCTTGTATTCCCGTGCTCTTGTATGAGAAATTTTTACACGATTTTTATAAAACAATATAAGAGCTTTACTGTTCAAGCATACATCTCTACACTGAAGTAGTTAAGTAGAACTCAGCAATATTGGGAAGTAATCATGAACCCAATATTACCCAATACTGATTAAATTTCCGTTGAGATGAAAAAAATTATGGGGAGTTACCTTGAGGTTATGGGCATTGCACCCATTCCTGTAGAAAAGTGGATTTTAACATCAGTTTGTTGGTTTTTGTTTCAACAAGGAGAACCGTTTTTTTTTTCAAGGAAATATTATGTAAACCTTAAGAGATAAAATGGATGTTTAAAAAATGTGCTCACTTTGAAGGCTGTGAGGACTGTCACTCACACACTGTCATCCATCCCAACTTCCCAGAAGAGATGGCTTCTAATTCTTAAGGTATTTTAATTTCTGCTCTTGTGCTAATCCTAGTGATGAGAGAGAAGTGTGCTCAGATTTTATTGTATTAGCTCCACGTCTGTAATCATTCAAAAATATTTATTAAATGGCTGCTACAAACCAGATACTATTCTTGATTCAGGGCTCTAATATGGACATAACCTCCAAGGTTTTGCTTTCATGGGCCAGGCTTAATTATTTATTTTGGAGGGGAGGGAAAAAGAATAAATAAGTAAATGAAAAACAAGCACAATAAACATTATCACATGAAGCGATAAGTTTTGTGAAGATGATAAAACAGGGTATTAGAATTAAGGGACTGGGTTGTGGAAGGTATGAATTTAGATGGAGTTGCTGAGCAGGTATCATTTGAGCAGTGACTTGAATAAATTGAATTAGCCATGCATGTGAAGATCTGGAAGGAAGGCCTTCCATGAAGAGGAAGAAGCAATTGCAACAGTCCTAAGCTGTAGTGAGGTTGATTTCTTTGGAAATCAGAGAGAAGGGCAGTATTTAAGAAGCTTAGTCGGTAAAAATAGTGAAGATGGTGTCTGGATTGTAGGCCAGAGCTAGTTCCTCCCATGAATTGGAGTTCATATCCTCCAGCTCATTAGAGGATTTGGGAAAGGAAGAATTTGGTTTTACATTTTATAAAGATGCCTATGACAGCTAGGAAGGGAAAAAAATGCTCCAGGAACGAGAGTGCAAAGGAACAGAATGCTTTTAAGGTGATTTTACTTTATTGACCTCTTTTGAATAGCACAATGTCCTTTTTAAAATGTCTTCGAGAAAAATAAAAATGTATCTATGGTTCAATCCTAGGAAGAGTCAAATTTCTGCTAAGAAATTAGTCAATTAGTTGTATTAATTTGATGGACACTTATAGATCACTTTACTGATCACCATGTTTGCTTTCGGCCTTACACTTTAAAAATGTAAGGGATTCCACCTTCTCTGTTATATGGACTCCCTCATCATTGGTGGTTCTTTATTTATTTTGTAGCTTTCCTTTCTTTTTGCCTTACTTATTATTTATTTTATTTTATTTTATTTTTTGCCTTACCTATTTTGACAATTTGCAAATTTATATCACATTTTATAGTACACTTAGCTTTGGAATCAATCTTTAATCCTTTGTTTGATTGGTTGGTTTTCATTTGAATAAGTGAAAGTGTAGACAGCTGTGGTGGGAGGACAAATGAATTAGCCACTAATATTATGCATATGTACAAATATACTAGGTATATTAGATCAATACACATCTTATGTGTCATATTAATTTCAACAAATGTGAATAGATCGTTCATGCCCTATTGTGATATTCAATATTCAAAATCCATTACCAAAATAATTAAACATGATGGCTCTAGAAGACGAAAATCAGAATATATATACATTATCAAAGACTATTATAGCCACAAATGTTAAGTCCTTAAATATAATAGAAAATTATTTAAAACCAGAAAGCATAGGTCAGTATTTTTTGTCCCCATTATCATGAACATTAGACTTAGATATTTTTATTTTTTCTCCATCTTTTTTTTTTTTAAAGTTACTTAGATTACATAAAATATTACATAAAAAATATAGGGATTCCCATATGCCCCACTTCCCACACCTCCAACATCCTCCCACATAAACATCCTTCATTAGTGTGGCACAGTCATTGCAATGGTAAACTCATCCTGGGGCCATTCATCATGGACCATAGTTCACATTGTAGTCTACACTCTCTCCCACACAGTTCTGTGTGTTATCTGATGATATAAAATGGCCTATATCTGTTGTTGCAACATCACTCAAGGTGATTCCCAAGTCCGAAAAAAGCCCCTGTAGTACAAATGTTTTCCCCCTCTCCCTGTCCCCAGAGGCTCCAGTGGCCACTGGCTCCACATCAATGTTGTAATTATTTTCATTGCTAGAATCACAATATGTCTATAGTAGAATACCAGTGAATCCACTTTAGTCCATAGCTCTTCCCCCAATCCCGAGGATTCTGGGATGGTGACATCTGCTCCACCCCAATTGAGAGGGGGCTTATATCCCATGGGTAAGATTCATGGGATTATCTGCCTGCAGCTGCAGACTCTCTTCATTCCCTGGGATGGCCGTTGTCCATCATCATCTCCCTGCCAGTTGTCCTGGGTGAGTCCAGTGAGCTGTAGAATAGGCATTGCAACTCTGCCGATATTCCAGGCCCAGCTGGCACATGCACAGCCCAAAGACTTGAGCCTCTGGATGTACACCTACAAACTCCAGGACCAAATATAGGTTTAAATAGAAAGGATAGATGAGCCATGCACAGGGAAGACATAATTGAGTCCAACTCTGTCACTCTCAGGAGCACAAACTCCAAAGTAGGGCCCACTGGCAAGGCACCAAACTCCAGAGCTATCCAGCCTGACCATAGGACCTGGGTGTCTCCAGAGCCCTCAGGTGCCCCACTATTTGGGATAGTATCCACTTTGGCAGTCTATGAGATCCTGCTGAGATGTGTGTAAACATTACCTCTGGGATGACCTCCCAGCTTATTTAAAGTCTCTTAACCATATAAACTCATTTGTCTTTACCTTACCCCCCCCCTTAATTCAAGGTCTTTTTCCAGTTGCATTGCTAGTTGGTGCTTGGTAGCAATCCCTTGGTGCCAGGGAGGCTCATTCCTTGGAGTCATGTCCCACACTAGGGGGAAGTTAATGCATTCATATGCTGAGTTTGGCTTAGAGAGAGGCCACATTTGAGGAACAAGGAGGCTCTCAGGAGGCAACCCTTAGGCACTCCATAACACTAGGCTCGGTTTCAATATCAGGAGCAAAGACTCATAAGCCTAGTCATCAGTATCAAGGGCCCATCATTGGATCATTCTCCTGCAGTGCCATGCACTTGAGGGACTGTTGCTGCTCCCTTAGATAATGTGGCAGAGCTCTCCTGGATGGGAATTCAGTATTCTCTCTGTTACTGTGTGAGACTTCATACTATGACAATGCCCCTTGAACATTTGAACATTTTACATACCTTACATGTATGTTTAGGTGAACTTTCTCCCATGCATCCCCTATCACTGACACCCCACACCAATAATCCTCCCCCACCCTAGTTGTAACCTTTCTGTGATCCAAAGCTTCTTCAAAAATGAAGCCATAACAATAGCCAAATACAATTAATAGGAAAATGAAACAATAATGATAAGTTTAAATATAAGAAATAAAAATTTTAAAAAACTAAAACTAAAATAAAAGATTGGGATATTAAAAAGTGAAAATATTAAAAAAAAATTTTTTTGCCATTTTGCCTTTCATCACCACAAAATCTGGTGTCCTGTCACGTGCCATGGCACGTTCCCTCACTCATTCCCCAGTGTCTCATTATTTTTCATTTTGTTTTCAAAGTTTTAGGTCACTGCAAAGTCACACACAGAATACAGGAGACTCTCATATACCCAACATCCTCCCCCTTTCCTCCCCATCATATTAATTTTTTACATATGAATGGTGCCTTTGTTACAACTGATATACAAATAGTGAAACATAGCTACTAAACATGGTCAATGGTTTACATTATGGTTTACATTTTAGACTGTACACTTTTATAAATTTTGATGATATTTACCATGTCAGGTGTCCATCATTGGAAGATCATGTAGAAAACTTCCACTGCCCACTAAATACCCCCTGTTCAATCTATTCTATCCCTCCCTTTCCCTCCCCTCAGGGCTCATGGCAACCACCTGGCTTCACTCCTTGGTTGACAAAATTCATAGTTGCATGCAACAAAACTGAGGTCTTGACACACTGCTTTGTCCTCCCTTATTAGGAATAGCCCATGCTCTCTAGAGACTTCTATTTGTGAACAAATCGGTCCTCCGGAGGATGGGAGTCCAACTCCTTCCCACTCATTATGTGGGTCTCCACCCAATGATATAACACATTACGACAGAATGAGCACTCACTCCCTAGAACCTGCTTCCCGTGCACCCTGTCCCGAATGCCTGTATCCACCCAACACCCTAAACCAGTAACCCTTCTTTATCATATTGCCATTTTTAAGTATTTCATATTTTACATATGTATATGATTTATTCCAAAATTCCTTTACATATTTTTCATATTATCATCACTAGTTTATGTAACATTCAATGTGACTTTCTAAATTAGCAAAAATTTTGACATTTGGAGATTTCATTATATCTGCATATATATATATATACATACATAAATTTACTTATCATATTACTTATCATGGATCAAATCTAATATTTTTATGTTAAAGGACTTTTGCAAATATTATGACTATTTATTAAAATTTTAGAACTGTTAGAATTCCATGGAAGACAATGGAAAATGTACTTATACTAGAAATGCTAGATTAAGCTTTAATAGTAAAAAAATAAAGTGTTAAGCAAATCCTATGTGATAGTTCATAAATCAGTGTGTAGAATTAAAAATGTGACAGTGTTCCAAGTTTGACTTCATGAAAAGCCTGTGCAATCTTGAGAGCATATCTTGACATTTAAAGTATATACAGCAACTTGTATAAGAAATGGCCTTGTTCCCAAGAAAGCAGCCCAGATATGTTATATACCTGAGAAATATTTGCAAAGCTGCTTGCCTTTTGGAAAATTCTGCATTAGCCAATAGAACAGAATCAATCTATCCTAAACAGAAGATATCCCTAAAAGGCATAAAGATCAAGATAAAATATCTTAATGATTATATGCTATGTTCAAAGGTCAAATTATGTCAAAAGCTTTAAATGAAAGTTTTGCTTCAGAAAATGATTTTTTTTCCCTCAAGTATTGACAGTATATAAATGAAATCTAATTATATAGCTTATCAAATTGTACCTATTGAGAAGTGGCAAAATTTTTATATTTATATAGGTATGTGACTACCTCACATAAAGTATTTACACTAAATATTAATGTTAGTTATGTGAGCATAATTAGTGTGTTCAGTGTTTTAAAATTTTTATGTGAATTGTTACTATATTTTCATAAAAATGCTGTGAATTGGGTATCATTGTTCCTTTTATTTACAAATGAGAAAATTCACACACATAAAGTTTAAATGGTAACTATGACTACTAAGCAGATAAAAAACTAAAACTGGTCAGTGTTCTTTGAGGGAAATAGACAACATTAAAAAATACTCTTTATAACTTGGACACTTGAGATTCTCTTTCCTTTTATTCTTCTAGTTGACATCATTCTGTTATATAAACTCACAAGCAAATGTACCTTCTTCTACGTACAGTCATCCTCCAGATGGTGAGCTATTTTTTTCCTCACTGTTTCCTCCAAGGTTTTCCTCCACTATTCTTCATCTGGATAATAATCATGTCTTTTAAAACCAAAGGAATCCTATGTTCTCAGAGCTAAGAACGTGAGTTTCTCCTATATTATCTTCTACCCTACCCTCCCCCTCCCCCCATTCAATTTTTTCTGTCTTACATTGCTCCTGGATGTGTATCTATGTGATTTGTATTTTTATATAACAATACATTTACAGAAAATTTATGAAAATAATACTGGAAATTTTTGTATATCCTTATATAATTCACGAACTGTTTACATTTTGCTCTACTTCCTTTATTATTCTCTCTCTTTTTTAGACACATATATTGTTTTCTAGACCATTTAAAACTATTTTGGAGATTTTTGTGTCCCTTTACTTCTAAATTTAGCAGTGTGTATGCTCTCAGAACAAGGACATTACCTTACATACTCATAGAACAATTATCAAAATTGGGAAAATTGTCATTAATACATTACTATGATCTATTCCTGGTCCCTATTCAAATTTCATCAATTGTACCAATAATGTCTTTTTTAGCTATTTTATCTTGGTTCAAGTACCAATCAAGGATGATGCATTCAACGTATTTATTTGTCCTGTCTCCTTAGGCTCCTATATCTGGAATTTGCTTGATCTTTACTTGTCTTTTTTTTAATGTTGACATTTTTGAAGACCATACGCCAGTGTTTTTGAAGAACATGCCTCAGTAGGGATTGTCTGCTGCTTCCTTGTGATTAGATCCACTACACATTTTGGGGAGGAAGACCACAGAAATGATATTCTTTTTAGAGTGTTTCATATTAAGGGGCACCTGATATTGGTTTGTCTTAATATTAGTGATATTAACTTTGATCCAGGTGGCACCTGCTAGATTTCTCACTGTTAAGTTACTTTTTATTCTGTAATTAATAAATAATTCAAGGGGTATTACTTTGAGACTATGTAAATATTCTATTCCTCGTCAAACTTCTACCTACTAGTTTTAACATCTAAATGATTTTTTAACTTCATTTTTCCTTTTTTATTACTAAGCATTCTACTGTAAATTATTTATTTATTTATTTATCCATCCATTACTGTAATTATTTAGTTGCATGCTCAATTGCCCCAGATATAGCCAGTGGGAGATCCTCCAAGGTGGTTCTTATACTTTATTCTTTCAATATTTCCTAACTTTCTGGTACAACAAGATGTTTCCAGTTAATTTTGTGATTTTACTAGTCCAGCATTGGAATCAGGTTTTTCCCCTATGGACCTCTGGTTCCTTAGAGTAGAGGATAACATCTAGAAATCAAGATCTGGGCACTATTGGTCTTCATTGCTACAGTGATATGATTACAGAAAATTGCCTCACTTCAGAAAATTATTTTGTGCATTTTCTCAGTGAACCCTCCCTTTCCCCTTCCAGAGACAGCTATTATTATGATTTTTTCACCATATATTTGTATTGCCATTATAGAAAATATAAATGGGATCATACAACACATACTATTATAGGGGCAGCTCTGTAGCTATATACAATGTCTATGAGATTCATCTGTGCCCTTGTAATAATCAGTGGCTTTCTCCTTTTTATTGCTTAACAATATTTCAAAGTGTGATTGTTCCACAATTTTTCCCCTACTCCTAATGATGGGAAATTATCTTACTTGCATTTGAGGCTATTATGAATAAAGTTAGAATGTCTTAATGCATACATATATATTTTATTTCACTTGGAAAAGTTTAGAATTTACAAGTGGAATTGGTGGGCCATAGTGCAAATCAAATGCTTAACAATCTTACAAACTGCCAAATTTTTTTTCATTGTATGTTGTAACAGTTTGGTATTGCTTATGAATTCCAAAAATAGATATTGGATTGTGTTAGTAAACTGGTCTGTTCCCCTGGGCATATTAGATTGTATTAGATTCAGAGATTTCACTTTTACTTTATTAAATCAGGGCTTTCATTTGACCACGTCATTAGGGCATGCAGGGTTGAGTACCCACCCCCTAGGTGGGGATAAAACAGACTCTCACACACAAGTAAATACACAGAGAAGGAGAACACAGAGAGTTTAGTTTTGGACTCTGGAGCCCCGGGGAGAGAGCCAAGCATTCACCTGATTGTTTGCAGCTGAAGAGACCAGAGGTCATCACAGCTGAGAAAGCCCAGAAAGAAACGAGCCCTGAGGAAAGAGACAAATTTATGCTAGACTCTAGCTAAGAATAGAAGGAGCTGGGACCATAGAGCCTTAGGAGGAAAAGGAATGCTGAACCCACACAGAGACTGGCAGCCATCTTGCTCCAACACATGGCAATGGACTTTGGTGAGGGAAGTAACTTACGTTTTACCGCCCTGTAACTGTAAGCTTCTACCTCAAATAAATACCCTTTATATATGCCAACATATTTCTGGTACTTTGCATCAGCACCCCTTCAGCTGACTAATACATATGTATCCACTTGCAATCTATTGGAGTTTGCACTGTATTCCTCACAATATTTGTGGTTTTAATCTCCTTGCTTTGTTCACAATATTTGGAAGGAAAACTTCAAACATTCAGGGTTGTGTATGTTAGATATAGATTTTTAGAATCTCTTTACTCATTCCTAATTGACTGAGTTAAGAAAAATAACTGTGCTGAATTTTGTCATGTGCTTTTTCAAATATCTTTTGAGAAGGTCAAATAATTGTGCTCCTTTCTTCTAGTAATGTAGTCATTGATTGATTGATTGTTTGATTTTCATGTCTTAACAATTATTAAATTATTGGCATAAACACAATTTGAACCTTAATTAATATATTTTATTATAAATTGATGAATTTGATTTGCTAATATTTTATTAAGGATTTTTCATCAATATTCATGTGGGATATTTATTTGTATTTTTATTTTGGTAACATCTTTGTCATGATTTGGTATTAGTATTGTGTTAACACCACAAAATGGTTTGTGACATATTCCCATCTCCTCTATATTCTCAAAAGATTTGGGTAAATTTCATTTTATTTCTTCCTTAAATGTTTAATGTAGTCACTGTGAAATTATCTCTGTTTGGAGTTTTCTTTGTGGAAAGATTTGACTTCAACTGAGAATAAATTCAATGACTTTAATCAATAAAGTGCTCTAAGATTTTTATTTTTTCCTTATTAGTTTTGAAATTTATGTATATCAAGGAATATGCCCATGTTATTTAAGATGTTGTTGCAATTATTGAGGTGAATTTCTTTATTGTATTCCCTCATTTTAAACTTAATATCTCACATTATCAGTTAATCCAAAAGAAGAGAAAATCCAAAGGTGAAACGTTAACAGATGAGACAAATAGAAAACAGATAGCAAAAGGGTGTGTTTAACCCATTGTATCTATAATTACATTTTACATACATAGTTTAAACACCCACTTATAAGATGGAAGCCATGATTGGATAAAAAACCATGCATGTATATGCTACATAAAAGAAACACACTTTAATTACAAAGATATAAATAACTTAAAATTAAAATAATGGAAAATAATATACCATGCAAATAGTAATCAGAAGAAAATTGGAGTGGCTATGTTAATGGCAGGCAATACACCTTTAAAAGCAAATAATACTGTCAGAGATTGTTGTAGTTTCCTAGCTGTCTAAAAAAAATATGATACAAAATGTTGCCTTAACAGCAGGAATTTATTAGCTCATGATTTCAGAGCCTAGAAGGCTTGCTTCTTCCAGAAGTAGAAATCTTTTGTCTGGCCTGCAATCTTTGGGGTTCCTTAGCTTTACTATCACCTGGAAATGCACATGATGGCATCCTCTCTTTTCTCTTTCAAATTCCTTTTCTCAATATGAAAGTTTATGTCAATAAACTCAAAATAATTAAATCCATACAAAATATTTTCTATGACCACATGGAATTAAATAGGAAATTAGTAATAGAAAGATATCTAAATATATTTAATATTTATAAACTAAATAATGCACTTCTAAATTATTAAGAGGTCAATTAAGAAATTAAAAAAAAATTGAACTGATTGAAAATTACATATGTGTAAAAACATAGCTTACCAACACTTTTGGGATATCACTAAACTCTATTTATTTATTTATTTATTTATTTATTTTTTAAAGATTTTTATTTATTTATTCATTTATCCCCCCCCTGCTGCTTGTGCTCGCTGGGTCAGCTAACCACGCCACGCGGGCGGGCTTGCCTTCACCAGGAGGCCCCGGGAACCGAACCCGGGGCCCCCCATATGGTAAACGGGAGCCCTACTGATTGAGCCACAGCCGCTTCCCAACTAAACTCTATTTAGATGGAAAATTTATAGTACTTAGTATCTAAGTTGGAAAAGATAAAAAAATGTTAAAGCAATTAACTCAGTTTCCATCTTCAGAAACTGAAAAAAAGAACAAATAGCACAAAAGTAAGCCAAAGATGGGAAATAATAAAGATTAGAATGGAAATAAAGGAAACAGAAAACGAGAGAAAATCAGAGAAAATATGCTGGTGGTTTAAGTAGATCACTAACTTGAAAAACCTATAGCCAGACTGATCAGAAATAAAAAATAGGAGATGTAAATTAACAATATTAGGAATGAGAGAAGTGACGTAATTACAGATTCTACAGATATTAACAGGATTGTTAGGGAATATTATGAAAAACTTTATGCCAATAAATTTGACAACTTTGATGAAATGGACAAATTCTATGAAAGACAAAAATTACCAAAGTTAACTCATACATATACTGAAAAACCTTGTGTCTAAACTTATATTGAATTGGATGTTGAAAACTTTCCTGCTAAGAAATTCCATGTCCACAAAACTTCATCGATGAATCCTAATCTTTTCTATCAAGTAAACTCTACCCTTAAATGAAGAAAAGATATCAATTCTATGCAAACATTTTAAGAAAAAATTCTTGGAGGCCAACAGTTTTCTGATACAAAAAAAAACATAAAATACATTGTAAGAAAAGAAAATTATATTTCCATTCCTTTCATAAACATACATGCAAAAATCTAAAGAAAACTTTAGCAAATAGAATCCAATAGTACATAAAAAGGTAATACATCATAACCAATTGGGTTTATCTCTGGGGTGCAAGGTTGGTTTAACTTTTGAAAATTAATTAATGTAAACCTCCATTTAGCAAATTAAAGAGGAGAAATATATGATCACTCAATAAATACAGATAAAGCACTTGAGAAAATCCAACATTGATTTCTGACAAAAAAACAAATAAATAAAGTCTTATCAAACTAGGAATAGAGGGAAATATCCTCAATCTAAAAAAGGGTATATTAAAAAAACCTATCTCTAACATCATACTTAATGTCAAGAAAGTGAATGCTTGCTCTCTAAGATCAATGACAAGGTAAGGATCATAGTACTTACCATTTCTGTTGATAATCTTGGCACAAAAGAGAAAAATAAATAAAACTATTTAGATGTTAGAGGAAGAATTAAAGCTGTATTACTTTATGAACTATATGACCATCTACTTAGAAAATATGAGGAAAATTACCAAAAAAAAAAAAAAAAAAAAGCTATCACAACTAATAAGGGAGTTTAGCAAGGTTATAGGATACAAGGTAAATTTACAAAAATAGACTGTAATTTGTTTTTCACTCTAAGATCTGGAATAAGACAAGGATGCCCACTGTCACAGCTCTTATTTAACATTGTTATAGATGTACTTACTCAAGCACTTAGGCAAGAAAAAGAAGTAAAAGGCATCCAAATTGGAAAGGAAGAAGTAAAACTCTTACTATTTGCAGATGACATGTTCCTATACATAGAAAGCCCTGAAACTCTATAACAAAGCTTCTAGAGCTGATAAACTAGTTCACTAAAATGGCAGTATATTAAATCAACATGCAAAAATCAGTAGCATTTCTGTACACAAATAATAAGCAATCTGAGGAGGAAATCAAGAAAAAAATTCCATTTAAAATAGCAACTGAAAGAATCAAGTACCTAGGAATAAACTTAACTAAACATGTAAAGGACTTGTACACAGAAAACTACATTGTTAAAGAAAATAAAAAAAAAAAAAGACCTACATTAATGGAAGAATATTCCATGTTCATGGATTGGAAGACTAAACATCATAAGATGTCTGTCCTATCCAAATTGATTTACAGATTTAACACAATCCCAATAAAAATTACAATAGCATTTTTTACTGAACTGGGAAAGCTAATTATCAACTTTTTTGAAATGGCAAGAGGCCACAAATAGCCAAAAACATATTGAAAAAGAAAAATGAAATTAGAGGAATCACACTACCTGACTTCAAAGCATACTACAAAGCTACAGTGGTCAAAACTGCATGGTATTGGCACAAGGATAGACATACTGAACAATGGGACAGAATTGAGAGTTCTGATATAGATCCTCACATACATGGTCATCTGATATTCAACAAGGCCACCAAGCCCACTCAACTGGGGCAGAATGGCCTCTTCAACAAATGGAGCTTAGCAAACTGGACATTCATATCCAAAAGAATGAGAGAGGATCACCATAGCACATCCTATACAAAAATTAACTCAAGATGGAACAAAAACATAAATATAAGAGCCAAGACCATAAAGCTCCTAGAAGATAATTTGAGGAAGCATTTACAAGATCTTGTAGTAGGAAATTGTTTCATAAACTTTACACCCAAAGTATAAGCAACAAAAAATAAAATAGATAAATAGAGCCTCCTCGAAATTAAAAACTTTTGCACATCAAAGGAGTTTGTCAAGAAAGTGAAAAGACAGCCTACTTAAGGGGAGAAAATATTTAGTAAGTATTTGTCCTAAATGGCCCAATAGCCAGCACATATAAAGAAATCCTACATCTCGAAAATAAAAAGGCAAACAACCCCTTTGAAAAATGGGCAAAGGATTTGAATAGACACTGCTCCAAAGAAGAAATACAAATGGCTAAAAAGCACATGTAAAGATACTCAACATCATTAGCTATTAGGGAATTGGAAATCAAAATTACAATGAGTTATCCTCCTACACCTATTAGATTCGCTGGCAGCTATTAAAAAACAGAGGACTACATGTGTTGGAGAGGATGTGAAGGAAAGAGAACACTCATTCACTGCTGGTGGGAATGTAGAATGGTGCAGACATTGTGGAGGACAGTTTGACAGTTCCTCAGGAAGCTAACTATAAAACTGCCATATGATCCAGCCATACCACTTCTGGGTATATACCTAGGATAATTGAAAGCAGGGACATGAATAGATATATTCACACCAATGTTAATAATGGCATTATTCACTATTGTCAAAAGTTGGAAGCAACCCAAGTGTCCATCAACAGATGAATGGATAAGCAAATTGTGGTATATACATACAATGGAATATTATTTAGCTGTAAGAAGGAATGCAGTATTAACACATGGGAAAACATGGATGAATCTTGAAGACGTTATGGTGAGTGAAGTAAGCCATGCACTGAAGGACAAATACTACATAACCTCACAGATATGACTTAATCAAATTGAGTAGACTCACAGAGCTAGAGTCTGGAAGATAGGTTATCAGGAGACAGAAAGGGAGTACAGGATAGTGAGCCAATGCTCAATATGGGCAAAATCTATAAGGTGGTTGGGGTGGTTGGGCAGTGGATGGGGATGATAGTGGTGCAGGGATATGATTGGGTTCATTGGTGCAGGAATGTGAGGGGAAGCAAGGTGGGGGATTGGGTCAGACTGTCTATGGACCTAGGGGGAGGACTGGAGGAAGAAGCAGATAAACTCTGGGAAATTGCAGGTCTGTGCTTAAAACTACAGTGGTGCGAATGTTCTTTTGTCAAATATGGCAAGGGAGGGTTACTGGTGCTGGGTGTTAGGGTGGGAGGCTATGTGGGATAGAGAGCACCTGAAGATTGCCCCCATGGAATATGATAGTGTTCACCTTGTCATAGTATGTTATCTCAGTGGGTAGAGACCCACACAATAAACAAGAAAATATTAAACTCCCATCCTGGGGAGACCTTCTATGTTCTCAATTAAATAGGCAAGAATCTCTCAAGAAAATAGTCAATGCCTAATAAAAGAAAACAGACCAATATGTCAATGCTCAATATTTTTGCAAGTAACTATGAACTGTATCCTTCAAAAATAGAAATTTAGTGGTTACTATAGGTTCTGAGGGGAGATGGAACATAGGGCATTTTTAAGGTATTGGAATTGTTCTGCATGATCTTGCAATGATGGATAGAGTACATTTTAAATTTTACCAAAACCTATAAAAATGTGCAGTGCAAAGTGTAAACTATTGACCATGGTTAGTAGCAATGCTTCGATATTTGTACATCAATTGTAACAAATGTACTATACACATGTAAAATGTTTTTAATAGGAGAGAGTGGGAGAGGAGGAGAGAGTTAGGTCTATGGAATCCCCTATATTTTCTAAGTGGCATTTCTGTAATCTAAAACTTCTTTGAAGGTAAAGCAAAAAAGAAAATAAGACACTTGGGGAACATATGGAAGAAATTGCCACTGCACATAAAAGATAACAGCTTTTATGGTCATGAAAGACACAATGAAAAAATTATTTATCTTTTTTGTTTTTCATTTATTATTAATAATATTATTTTATTTTCTTATTAATTTTCTTTATTTATTTTTTGGCTTTGTTTTGGGGGAGGTTTTGGGTCACAGAAAGGTCACAACTGTGGCAGGGGAGGATCACCAGTGTGGGGTGTCCGTGATGGAGGTTATGTGGGGAGGTGTGCAACTGAGGCATGCCTCTACGGCATATGAATATGTTCAAGTGCTCATGGGGTATTGTCTCAGTGGGTGGAGACCTACATGATAACTGAAAGAATATTGAATTCCCATCCTGGGAAGTCCTACTAAATCTTTAATGGAGTGGCAAAGATTCCCCGAGTATATGGGCAGTGCCTAGTGAAAAAGGCAGATCATTTCTAGAGGCCTTTGATATTGATTGGACTTATGAATCTTTTCTTGTGAAATTGAAATTTAGCCTAGTATTATAGAGTGCCTAAGAGTTACCTCCTGAAAGCCTTCTGGTTGTTCAAATGTGGCCTCTCTCTAAGCCAACCTCTGCATATAAATGAACAACTTTCCCTTTGGCATGGGGCATGAATCCTGGGGATAAACCTCCCTGGTACTGAGGGATTATTACCAAGCATCTATTTTGAATGCATCTGGAAAAATTCCTTGACCAAAAGGGGGAAATGCTAAATACAAATGAGTTTTTATGGTTAAGAGATTTCAAAGTGAGTCAAGAGGTCTTTCCAGAGGTTACACTTATGCATGTCCCAGCAGGATCTCATTGACTGCCATACTAAACAGTGTCTCAAAGAGTAGGGCTCCTGAGGACTCTAGAGACTCTAGACACTATAGGCAAGGCAGAGAAGCTCAGGAATCTAACATCCTGTCAGTGGTCCTTATTTTGGAATGTATGCTCCCAATGAAACAGAGTTAGATTTACTTATTATTTCCCTACACATGATCTTTCTACCCTTTTTATTTGAACCTATAATTGGCAATATACTCATTAAATATATGCCCCAGAGTCATAAATTTTCAGTCTGTTCATATGCTGATTGAGGCCTGAATCACAACAGAATTACAGTACCTACTCTTCCAGTTCATTGGACTCATCCTGGACAATTTAAAAAAAGGATGATTATACACAGTGCCCATACCAGCACATAGAGAATATCTACAACTGCAAGCAAGACAGTTTCATCCATGTGCCCCATGGGATCTAAGCGCCTTCTCAATCAGAAACAAAGTTGATGTCATCTTCCCCAAATCCTCAAGACTGAGGAATGATGAAACATAAGGTAGGAATGCAACTATGGATGAAAGTAGACTTATTATTTTTCTAGCAATGGAAGAACTTGTATCATTGGATATAAAGGCAGTGGCCACTAGAAGTTCTGAAGAAGGTAGAGGGAAGAATAGGTATACATGGGGTCATTTTTGGGACATGGGAATTGTCCTGCATGATATTGCAATGACAGATACAGGCTATTATATATTTTGTCAAAACCTATTAAATTATGCTGGACAAAGTGTAAACTATAATTTAAACTATAGTCCATGGTTAGTTGCAATGATTCAATGTTTTCCTCAGTTGTAACAAATGTACTACACTAATGAAATATGTTGTTAATCTGGGAATGAATGGGAGAGGGAGAGAGTAGAGTATGTGGGAATCCTCTATATTTTTTATGTAACATTTATATAATCTAAAGCTTCTTTAAAAATAAAAAAAAGTATTAAATGTCATGTCTATATACCTACAACAAATAATCAGAAATTGAAATTTTTAAAAAACTATTTTAATAGTATCAAAATATATTAATCTCCCTAAATTTATATGTAATACCAAACTATATCCCACAAGACATATTATGTTGAAATTGACAAGTCAATTCCAAAATTTCTGCAGAACTGTAAAGGACCTAGAATAGCCAAAACAACTTTGAAAAAAGGGAACCAAGTTGGAGTACTAAAGCTACCTGATTTAAGTTTTGCTATAAAGTTAAAATAATTAGTGCTGTGGTGTTGTTAACACAGACAAGTAGACGAGAGAACAGAACAGAAAGTTCAGAGTTGAACTCACATAGATATGGTCAATTGATTTTTGTTTTAAAAGAATAGATATTTATTGCCTTACAGGTCTGTAGGTTAGAAGTCCAATATAAGTTGTCAACACAGATCTGTAGGGTTCTAAGTTGATGGGCAATCCATGGTTTTCTTTGGCTCATGGCATAACTCAATTCTCTACCTCTGTCTCATGGCTGTCTTCCCTTGCTGTATGTCTGTGTTCAAATCTCTTCTTTCAAGGACACCAGTCATTCAATTGATTTTTTTAACAAATAAAATTTTATTGATACATATTAATAAAGCATAAATCCATCCAAAGTATACAATCAATGGTATTCAGTATAATCGCATAGTTTTACATTCATCACTTCAATCATTTTCAGAGCATTTTCATTATTACAATAATAATGATAATAATAATAAACAAAACCCAACCAAACAAACAAAACTCATCACCTCTCAATCTCTCTATGCTTCCTCTTCCATTCATTACTACTATTGTTTCCTTCTCTCTAGCAAATTTGTATTTACATTTTGGTAAAAGAGTCTTATATATGCAATAACACCCATATTTGTATTTTACATGAGGTCTCATGATGCTATACAGTTCCATGTTACATTTTTTAGCTTTCCTTCTAGTAATATAAATGTCTTTCGACTTTCCCTTCTAACCACTGTCATTCCAGTATAATAGCTCTGCTAGTCACAAACACCATGATGTGCTCACCATTTGCATTCATTTACAAACAACCTTTTAACCACTTCTGCTCAGATTAACCCTCAGATTTGCATTTCTAACCTCTTTCTATTTTCTGGTGACCTATATTATTAATTCCATGTGTCTGCACAATATATTTAGTTCAAATAGTGCAATCATACAGTATTTGTCCTTTTGTGTCTGGCTTGCTTCACTCAACATAATGTCCTCCATATTCATCCATGTTGTTTTGTTTCATGACTTCATTTCTTCTTTCCACTTCATAATATTCCATCATGTGTATACTCCACAATTTGTTTATCCATTCATCAGTTGTTGGACACCTGAGTTGTTTCTAACTGTTGGCAATTGTGAATAATGCCATTATGAATATTGGATTGCTGATGTCTATTCACGTCAGTGCTCTCATTTCTTCTGGGTATATACCTACTAATGGTATTGCCAGTTCACCTGGCAAGTCTATACACAAATTCCTTAGGAACTGCCAAACAGTCTGCCACAATGGCTGTACCACCCTACATTCCCAGCACCAGTGAAAAAGCAGTCCTATCTATCCACATCCTCTCCAACATTTACTGTTTTCTGACTTTTTAATAGTGGCCAGTCTAATAGGTATGAAATGATATCTCACTGTAGGTTTGATTTGTATTTCCCTAATCGCTAGTGATATTGAACATTTTTTCATGTGTTTCTTCACCATTTGTATTTCTTCTTTGAACCATTGTCGTTTCAAGTCTTTTGCCTATTTATTAATTAGGTAGTTTGTATTTTTATTGTTGAGTTTTATGTATCCATGATATATAAAATGATCTCTGTATGTATCATAGATATTAAACTTTATCATATATGTGATTGCCAAATATTTTTTCCCGTTCAGTCAGCTTTGTTTTCACTCTTTTGACAAAGGCCTTTGAGGTGCAAAAGTGTTTAATTTTGAGGAAGTCCCATTAATCTATTGTTTTTTCCTTTTGTTACTTATGCTTTGGGTGAAAGATTTAAGAAACTACCACCTACCACAAGATCTTGAAGATGTTTTCCTACATTTTCTTCTAGGAATTTTCTGGTTGTTGCTTTCATATTTAGGTCCTTGATCCATTTTGAGTTAATGTTTGTATAAAGTGTGAGATACAGGGCCTCCTTCTTTCTTTGACAATGGCTACCCTGTTCTCCCAGCACCATTTGTTGAATAGACTCTTCTGGCCCAGCTGGGAGACCTTGACAGCCTTGTAAAAATCACTTGACTGTAGATGTGAAGGTCTATTTCTGAGTTCTCGATTCAGTTCCACTGGTCAATCTGTCTGTCTTTATGCCAGCACCATGCTGTTTTTACAACTGTGGCACAGTGATATGCTTTAAAGTCAGGAAGTGAGAGTCCTGATTTTGTTCTTCTTCTTTTTAAAGACATTTTGTTCTTTGTAAAGACATTTTTGGCTTTTCAGGGCCCCTTACCTTCCAAATAAATTGATAATTGGCTTTCCATTTCTGCAAAAAAGATTGTTGGGATTTTTTTATTTGGAGTGTGTTGAATCTGTTTATCAGTTTGGGTAGAATTGACATCTTAACTATATTTATCTTCCAATCCATGAACATGGAATGTCCTTCCATTTATTTAAGTCTGTTTTGCTTTCCTTTAGCAATGTTTTTTAGTTTTTTGAATACAGGTCTTTTATGTTCTTGGTTAAGTTTATTCCTAAATATTTGATTTTTTTAGTAGTTATTATAAATGGGATTTTTTTCTGATTTCCTCCTCAGATTGCACATCAGTAGTGTATAGAAATGCTACTGATTTTTGAATATTAATCTTGTATCCTGCCACTTTGCTGAACTTGTCTATTAGTTCTAGTTGCTTGTTGTGAATTTTTCAGGATTTTCTGGATATACATTTATATCATCAGCAAACAGCGAAAGTTTTACTTCTTCCTTTCCTATTTGCCTTTATTACTTTATCCAGACTAATTGCTCTAGGTAGAAATTCTAGAACATATTGAAAAACAGTGGTGACAGTGTGCATACTTGTCTTCTCCTGATCTCAGCAGGAAAGCTAACTGTACAATGCTAACTGTCAGTTTTTCATATATGCACTTTATCAGATTGAAGAAGCTTCTTTCTATTTCTATCTTTTGGAATGTTTTATTCAAAAGAGGGTGCTGTATTTTGTCAAATGCCTTTTCTGTATCACTCTAGAGGATCATGTGATTTTTCCTCTTCAATTTATCAATGTAGCTTAGTATACTATTGTTTTTTCTTGTGTTGAACCACCTTGCACCTGGGATAAATCCCTCTTGATCGTGCTGTATATATATATATATATTTTACCAGGATGTCCCGGGGATCAAACCTAGGTCCCTCCATATGGCAGACGGACGCCCAACCATTTGAACCACATCCACCCCCCTGTATAATTCTTTTAGTTTGCAATATTTTTTTGAAGATTTTTGCATAGCTATTCATTAGAGATATTGGTCTGCAATTTTCTTTTTTCTTGTAAACCTTTTCAGTATCTTTATCTGGTTTTGGTATTAGGGTGATGTTAGCTTCATAGAATGAGTTTGGTAGTGCTCTTTCCTGTTTAAAATTTTTGGAAGAGTTTGATCAAGATTGGTATTAGATCACCTTTGAGTGACTGATAGAATTCAACTGTGAAGTTATCTGGTCCTGGGCTTTTCATCTTTGGAAGGTTTTTGATGACTGTTTCAATCTCTTCACTTGTAATTGGTTTGTTGAGATCTTTTATTTTTTCTAGGGTCAGTGTAGGTGGTTCATTTGTTTCTAGGAATTTGTACATCTTATCCACATTGTCTAGGTTTTTGGCATACAGTTGGTCATAGCATCCTCTTATAATCTCTATTATTTCTGTGTGGTCAGTGGTAATGCTCCCCCTCTCATTTCTGATTTTATTTATTAGCATCTTCTCTCCTTTTTTTTTTTTTTTTTTTTGTCAGTTTAGTTAAGGGTTTGTTGATTTTGTTGATCTTTTAAAAAAACTAATTATGGTTTTGTTGATACACTCTATTTTTTTTTTCTCAATTTCATTTATTTCTTTTATTTCCTTTTGCTTGGTTTGGATTAGTTTGCTGTCTTTTTCTAGTTTCTCTAGATATGTAGTTAGAGCTTCAATTTTAGCTCGCTCTTCTTTTTTAATGCAATGATTAAGGGCTATAAATTTCCCTCTCAGCACTGCCTTTGCGGTGTCCCATAGGTTTTGATATGTTGTGTTCTCATTTTCATTCATCTCAAGATACTTGCTGGATTCTCTTGTAATTTCTTCTTTGACTTACTGATTATAAGTGTGTGTTGTTTAATCACCATATAGTTATGAATTTTCCCTTTTTCCATCCATTACTGATTTCTGGCTTCATTCTGTTATGATCAGAGAAAGTGTTTTGTATAATTTCAATCTTTTTAAATTTATTGAGACTTGTCTTGTGACCCAGCATATGGTTTATTCTGGAGAAAGATCCATGAGCACTTGTAAATAATGTATATCCTGCTGTTTTGGGGTGCAATGCTCTATAGATGTCTGTTAGGTCTAGTTCATTTGTCATATTATTCAACTCGATTTATTCTCTATCCAGATGTTCTATCCAGCACTGAGAGTGTTGTATTGAGGTCTCCAACTATTATTATTGTAGAGATGTCTATTTTTCCCTTCAGTTTTGCCAGTGTTTGCCTTATGTACCTTGGGGCAAACAGGTTAGGTGCACAAATATTTAGCATTGTTATTTCTTCTTGGTGAATTGTCCCTTTTTATTAATATATAATGACCTTCTTCATCCCTTATTCAATTTGCATTTAAAATCTATTTTGTCCAATATTAGTATTACTATTTTAGCTTTTTTTATTACTATTTGCATGGAATATTTTTTTCCAAACTTTCACTTTTAACCTGGTTGTGTCCTTACATCTCAGGTGATTCTCTGTAGATGAGTCATATTTTTTTTTGATCAGGGAGTTCAAGCATTAATATTCAATGTTATTACTGTAAACACATTACTTACTTCATCCATTTTGTCCTTTGGCTTTCTGTTATCATCTCATAACATTGTCTGTCTTTTTACCCTTTAATTTACCCTTCCTAATAATATTCATTTTTTCTGCTCTTCTCCAAGTCTCTTACCTTTGTTTTTTCCTTTGAAGTTGCAGCACTCCCTTTACTATCTCTTGCAATTCTGGTCTTTTGATAACATATTCTATCGGTTTTTGTCTGTGAAGACTTTGAACTCACCCTTATTTTTGAAGTACAGTTTTGCCAGATACAGAATTCTTGGCTGGCAATTTTTCTCTTTCAGTACCTTAAATACATCATACCATTTTCTTCTCACCTCCATTGTTTCTGAAAAGAGGTCAGCACTTAATCTTATTGAGGTTCCCTTGTATGTGATGATTTGCTTTTCTCTTGCTGTTTTCAGAATCCTCTCTTTATCTCTGATATTTGTCTTTCTAAATAGTAGGTGTCTCAGGGTAGGGCCATTCAGATTTATTCTGCTTAGGGTGCATTGGCCTTGGATATTGATATTTTGTTTTTCATAAAGATTGGGAAGTTTTCTATCATTATTTTCTCAAATATTCTTTTTCTTCCTTTTCCATTCTTTTCTCCTTCTGGGACACTGATAATGCATATTTTTGTGCATTTCACATTGTCATTCAATTCCCTGAGACACTCTTCCATTTTTTCCATTCTCTTCTCTTTCTGTTCTGTCTCTTCCAGATCAGATGTTCTGTCATTGAAATCACTAATTCTGTCTTTGAACAATTCAAATCCTCTCTTATGTGCCTCTAATGTATTTTTAATCTCATCCATTGTGACTTTCATTCCCGTAAGGTCTGTTATTTTCTTTGCAGGCTTTCAAATTGTTTTTTATGATCACCCTGTGTCTTCTTAATATCCTTTATCTCTTTTTCATATTCTCTTTCAATTCTTTGAATTGATTTAGAAGATTTATGCTGACTTGCTGGCAATCCATGAGTTTACTTGGCTTGCATCTCTGCCTACATTATATGGTAATTTCCTCATTCTCTGGCTTCTTCTGACTTCTAGCTTCTAATTCTGCTCATTCATCTAAGCATCTTTGTAGATTTTGTCTCCTTATAATGATAACAATCTTATGGATTAAAACTCACCCTAATTCAATTTGGGCTCTAAATAGCAACTTCTAAGAGTCCACAACTTACTATTAATAACATCTTCAAAACTACTATTTACAAATGCCTTCATATCCACAGGGTGGCAGGTTAGACCTTGAACATGTCTTTTGTGGGAGACATGATTTCATCCCCCAAACAAGTGAGTATTTACTACAATGTATTTCCCAGAACATTAGATACTGGAGGTTTTGACAAATGTAGTTCCATGTTCTTAGAATTTTGGGAAATTCTACAAAATATATTTTACCTTTAGGACTAACAATATAAAGATATTAAATTTTTATTAATTCTTGCAATAAAAATATAAAATCACTTCCTCACTTAACAAAATTACATTAGCACTGATTTTTTCTTTTCTTTTTAATTTTTTGCATGATACCTATTAGAATTTCTTTTGAGCTAGAATTATGCTTAATGTACTTAAAGAAATGTTTTCCAATGATCACATTAAAACAAAAATTAAAGTGCTATGAATATTGCATTCGCTACCTGCAAAAACTATTAGGTTATAATCTTCTTAAGGGTAGTTACACTTTTATAATCATAATTGCATCTCCATTATTTATAAAATCACTGCACAAAATTTAAAGGACTATTTTGCTCATCACTTAATCCCCAATACCTAACATAATTTTTAGTACTTAAGAAAGTTATTAAATTGGGCTGGTTAAGTAAAAGAGTGAATGTATTAATGAATACAGTGTGACTAATTCTTTAAAATGGCAAAATTTGAAATTATAAAGGCTATATAGAGAAAATCAACAGCATTTAGTTGTATCTAGTAAAGGATTTCAAAAAAAACAAACAAAAAAGATGTTAATTAATGTGCTCTAGATTTAAGAGAGACACCATTGGGAGTTTTCTGATCATTTTACAAAAATAACAAAGGCTAATACTTTGGTGTGTCTTTTCTAGTTACTTTTTAAATTCACGTATGCATACCATATTGTATATTATATTTTGTTCATTGTTTTAAACTTAAATAGGCACTAATCATATAATAATCTACATCATTTTTATATATCTTTGCCAGATTAAAACTTTTGCATTTATAATTATTTAACTAGTTCTCTATTATTGAAGAGATAGATTGTTTCCAAAATTCCCTTATAATTAGTAATGAAAAATTACTAATTATAGTGAAAAATTGTCCTCATTAAGAATATTTACAAATCCTTATTTCCTTAAGGTAAAAATCCAACAATAGTATTGCTACTTAAACATTTGTATATTTTAGACGTTTTTTACAGGCTGTCATATTCATTACCAGAAGGATTATAGAACAATTTATATTCTCACCAGCAAAGTCTGAAAGAGTTTATTTCACTGAACTAGCATCAACAAATTATGTAATCATTTTAATTCTTTGTCATTTTGATAGCCAGAAAATTTTTCTTTGCTACCATTTTAACACATAATTCTTTCTTTACTAATATACAGAAAGGGTCTTATGCTTTTTTACAGTTTTTATATACTACTAGTATTATTGGATTTTGATACACAATTCCTAAATATTGTGAATAGTAACCCTTAATACATATTATGCCATATTCTTTCCATTTTTATTTATATATATTTATTTGAGGCACTTTCTGAGACAAATTATTGAAGTCAAATTTCTTCATGACCTCTTTTGTATTTTTTTCCTTGCTGATAGGTTTAGATGAGAAATACAGCACCTTGGCATAGTTTGATTCCCTTATTACTGTTTTCTCTTCAATCCATCTAAATTACTTTTGGTTGGTGTTGTGCAATAAGGTTATTAATAGAATTTCTTCCATATAGATTGCTCATTTTTCCAGAATTATTGTTCAACAATCATCCTTTAACCAATAACCTGTAATAGTTTTCTCAAGAGAACATGGGGATGCACAGGTCCAAATTCCATAGGGCAGGCTGCAAACCTGGGACTTGGGTGAAGGTCCTTGATGAGTTCCCCAAGAGATACTGGCTGTCTGAAGTAGAGATGGGAATTTTCTCTCTGAATTGTGAAATCACTTCCCCTTTTAAGGCCTTCAACTGATTGGATGAGGCGTCACTCATTGTTGACAGCAGTCTCCTCAGTTGATTGTAGATGTAACCACCATCTACGGCAATCACCTCACTGATGATTAAAGTCCATGAAATGCTCTTGTATTACAATTAGCCCAGTGCTTGCTTTACCTAACAAGCATGGGTCAAGTTGATATGTTAGCCTAACCATCACACTACTTTAAATAGTATTTCTTATATATTTATTAATATAATAAATATAACTCAGCATATTTGGCTCAGCATAACTCTATTAATAGGTCACTTTTAAAAAAATTATAAAATAATTTTTTAAAGTGAGCTTTACTTTTCTTTGAAATAATCTTGTATATGAACATAAAGAGGTTTCTTAATATATTTTGTAATTTCTAATTTTCTTATCTATCAAGTTAAAATTCTTAAATTGTCTTGGAAAGTTATCATCTCAGAACTATGAATATATCTTAGTGAATGTTGGATAATTATCAGGGATGTAAGGACATAATAGCTTTCCAAATTAAATGAAAGATGATCTTGTTTTGTTTTTTTTCTTTCATCACATCCCTTCCCTTCTTGAATCTGGGTACTACAGTATTTTTTATAGATTTAATGCTTTGAGATTTATATTAAGAATATAAGAAAGAACTCAGTTTCAATGTTGACTAACAAGCCATGTCTACTTACTTCTTTCTCACATTAATCAGATCCCACCAACATCTGAGTATTCTTTTAAATTATTTCTCATAATGTACCATCTGCTCTGATCCTGTCAATAAAGTCATTTTAACACCATCGCCCACAAATTATATGTCACCACTACCATCACAAAAGTATGCTTTTCCTCTTTTAGTCTCCTTGACTTCTTTTTTATTATTATTTCCAAGACTTGTAAGAAACATCCTTGTTCTTAGTTTATGTCTAGGTAACTACAGGTAACTAGTACTAGGATAGGTGCATGTAATTCAGATATAATCAATCTTATTGAGCTTGTGATATTATATTAGCTTATGCAATAAAATGATATTCTATCTTGTTCCCATTCACTGAGTTTCTATAGTCAAATAGCCATGAAATATCTTACTAAATTAAATTTAAATTATTATTAAATTTCTGAAATTTGTGACTTCCTTTTTTTTAAAATAAAATTTAGGAATTTACATTCTTTCATTAAAGGAGAACTCTAGTTAATAAGTTTCTCATTAATTGAGCAAAGTTTACAATCAATTAATTCATCTATTCCTTATGTGAGAGATATTGCAACATACTGAACTTTGTCATTTTAAATGAAATTCTTTCCTTAAAGATAATTTAGAAGCACTTATTTATCAGATATTTCATTATTGAACTTAAAGACTAATAATGACGCTTCTAAAAATGTTAATGAAATTCCAGGGGAAATTACATACTGGAAATATTATTCTTCATTTTTCTGATGTTAGTAGATAAGAATGTAGGAATACTGCCATCAAAATATAACACTATGTCTTTGGAATATAACAAAAGCATCAATAACAGAAGAACACAATCACTTTTTAAAATGGTAAATTGACTTTTAAATATATTTCTTAAATTCACTGAAGTTTAAAAAATAGACAGACATGAGATAAACAATGACCTGTAGAGGGAAAATCAAAGACTGACAGACACCACTGCTCTAATAGATGTCTCAGGGTAAGTCCATTCAGATTTATTCTGTTTGGGGTGTGTTGTCTTTCTTGGATATTGACATTTATGTCTTTCATAAGGATTGGGAAGTGTTTGGCATTATTTCCTCAAATGTTTTTTTTTGCCCCTTTTCTTCTCCTTCTGGGACCCTGATAATGCTTATGTTTGTGTGTTTTGTCTTGTCATTCAATTTCCTGAGATCCTGTTCTATTTTTCACATTCTCTCCTCTTTCTGTTCTCTCTATTCCAGTTCAAATGTTCTGTCTTCAAAATCACTAATTCTGTCTTTGAGCAATTCAAATCTGTTCTTATATGCTTCTAATGTATTTTTTAAATTATTATTTTATTTTTATTTTATTTTATTTTATCTTAATCTATTGAAATATATAACTCATACAGGAACATGCATAAACAATAAGTGTATATTAATAGTTGTGAACTTATAAAACAAACATATATAACATCATACAGGGCTCTCCTACCTCACCCTACCACCAATACCTTGCATAGTTGTGAAACACTTTTAACTAAAGATTAAAGAGCCTCCTGAAAATATTACTACTAACCAAAGTATTTTCCCCCAATCCACCCTATTATTATTATTATTTCTATCATTTATACATGAACATACATAAACAATAAATGTATAGTAAAAGTTGTGAACTTACAAAGCAAACATTCATAACATCATACAGGAGTCCCATACATCACCATCCACCAATACCTTGCATTGCCGTGAGACATTTGTTCAAATTATAAAAGAATATTGTAAAAATCTTACTGCTAATTATAGTCCTTAACTTATATTTGGTGTATTTTCCCCCAACCCATCCTATTATTTTTTTAAAATATATTTTTATGACAAAAGTTGTAAACTTACAAAATAATCATGCGCATGTGCAGAATTCCCAAACAACACTCCTCTATCAACACAGCACACTGTGGTGAAAAATTTGTTATAGATTATGAGATAACATCATCCGATTATTACCAGTTCCACAGCATACATTTGGCACACATTTTCCATACTCCTGCGTTATCAATGTAGTACAACTTTGGCATAGATGCAAGAATATTACATTATTACTATTAACTATACTTCATAGGTCACTCCAGTTGTATTTTTCCCATGCTTCTCCACATTCCCACCACCCTGCAATACTGATGGACACCTGCTCTAGCTCACAAAGGACACTCTTGCATCTGTACCATCAACCACTATTCTCATGCACCTCTGAGTTTACTGTGCGATTCAGTCCCTAGATTATTCTCTAGCTTTCTGTCAGTTGGCATTTACATCCCTAGACTACCATTTTCAGCCACATCCCCATTTATAAACCAGCTGTTACTCACTATAATGTGTTACCATTAACTCTGTACATTTCCACACTTTTACAGTAAAGCTAATTAAAACTTTTACATACATTAAGTATCAGTAATCCATCTCAGTATTCCTTTCATCTCCTTTAAGAATCCACCACCTACCACCAGGTCTTGAAAATATTTTCCTACATTTTCTTCTAGAAGCTTTATGTTTCATGCTTTTATATTTAGGTTTTTTATACAATTTGAGTTAATTTTTGTGTAGGGGTCTTTTCTTCTTTTGCTATGGACATCAAATATTCTCAGCACCATTTGTTGAATGGACTGTTCTGCCCGAGTTGGGTGCATTCAAAAAACTAGTCAAAAATCACTTGACCATAGATGTGAAGGTCTGTTTTTCAACCATCAATTCAGTTCCATTGGTCTAGGTGTCTGTCTTTATGCCAGTACCACACTGTTTTTATGACTGTAGTTAGGTAATACAGCTTAAAGTCCGGGATGAGAGTCCTCCAACTTTGCTTTTCCTTTTAAGATGTTTCTAGATATTCAGGACCCCTTACCCTTCCAAATAAATTTGACAATTATGTTTTCCATTTAATTAAAAAGTGCTGGTGGAGTTTTTATCGGTATTGCATTGAGTCTGTATATCAATTTGAGCAGAACTGACATCTTAATGATATTTAGTGTTTCAATCCATGAGCATGGACTGCTCTTCCAATTATTTAGGTCTTTTTTATTTCTTTTAACAATGAGTTGTAGTTCTCTGAGTACACGTGCTTTACATCGTTGGTTAAGTTTATTCCTGAATATATGGGTTTTATCTGTCATATTTTATTTTCACCATTCTATTGACACCTTTAGCTACTTTTATTGATATAATCTTCATTTCTAGACTCTCTTCCAGACCTCTCTCTCCTGTCTTTTCTTTTCAGGATGGATCACATCCTTTAGTAGTTCCTGCAAAGCAGGTCTCTTGGTTACAAACTCTCTCAGTTTCTGTTTATCTGTGAATATTCTAAACTCACCTTCATTTTTGAAAGACAGTCTTGCCAGATATAAGATTCTTGGCTGGAAGTTTTTCCCTTGCATTATCTTAAATATATCATACCACTGTCTTCTTGCCTCCATGGTTTCTGATGAGATATCAGCACTTAATATTATTGGGTATAGGTCGTATGTTATGCATTGCTTTTCTCTTGCTGTTCTCAGAATTCTCTCTTTGTCTTTGGCATTTGACATTCTGATTAGTATGTGTCTCGGAGTTGGTTTATTTGGATTTTTTCAGATGGGAGTGTGTCATACTTCTTGGATATGGATATCTATGTCCTTCAATAGGGTTGGGAAATTTTCTACCATTATTTCTTCAAATATTCCTTTTGCCCCTTTTCCTTCCTCTTCTCCTTCTGGGACACCCATAACATGTATGTTTGCATGTTTCTTGGTATCCTTTATTTCCCTGAGACCTTGTTTAAGTTTTTCCAATCTTTTCTTCATCTGTTCTTTTGTATGTTCACTTTCAGAGGCCATTTCTCCAAGCTCACCAATCCTTTCTTCCGCCTCTTCAAATCTGCTATTATATGATTCCAGTGTATTTTTAATTTCATTTATAGTACCTTTCATTCCCATAAGATCTGCTATTTTTCCATGTATGCTTTCAAATTCTTCTTTGTGTTCATCCAATGTCTTCTTAATATCCTTAATTTCTTTAGCCATCTCATTGAATTTATTAAGATTTGTTTGATATGATTAGTTGTCTCAACTCCTTTAGGTCATCTGGAGGCTTATCTTGTTCCTTTAACTGGACCATATCTTTCTGTTTCTTGGTATGGACCATAATTTTTTGTTGGTGTCTTGGCATCTGGCTTACTAGAGTATTTATTCTGGGTGCAGTTTTTCTCTTTAGTTTAGGGCTTCCTGCTCTTTCTCCCTTGCTGGTTGTGTAGTAAGAGCCAATGATGTAGTTGGTGCTATAAGCTGTGGAGGCTCAAGCTATCCTCATTGCCCCAAAGACCAATGAAGCTTCTCCCCATTTTCTCCTCTGCCAGAGATAGGAACAGAACCACAGCTGTGTGGAATAAACCAAGTCATGAAAGCCTAGACTGTAGTTGCCCAGAGAGACTGATGAAGTTTCACGTCCATTTCTCCCCTGCTTGGGGCAGGGATGGAGCTGCAGGTGTGGGCAGCAATATAAGCAGTGTAGGTCTAAGATGACCATAGTTGCCCTGGTAGATTTCTGATAATTCAGTCTGTGCCAGCTAAATGTACCTGCAGTTATCTGGATAAGCTGGTGCAGGGTTCATCAACTTCCTCCCTGCTAGAGGTGGGCCTGAAGCCTAGACTAGTGCTGCAGGCCAATCTGGGTGAAAGAAATTGGCCTCTACCATCGCTGTGATTTTCAGTCAGCCCAGCTTCCTCTCATGCTGGGGGTGGAGTGAAAATGGCAGCTACTGGCCTCCTTCTGACTTGGAAAGGCTCAAGCTTTAGCTGTTCTTAGGGTTATACTTTAGCCAGCCGAATTGACTAATCAGTAGCTGAAATTGGTGGCCAACTGTCTCTTCATCCCCTGTTTTTGGGAAATGGAGCTTCCAATTCCTGCCACAGAATAGCTCCTGGGGTGGCTTGTGCTGCCAAAGTAGGATGATTATGGGCCTCTAGGGCATGGCCTGTAATTTCCCAGAGAAGTTGGCGCAGCAACCCCCCAGCTTCTTCCCTGTCCGAGGTGGGCCTGGGCCTTAGGTTAGAGCTGCAATCTGATCTAGATGGAAAAAGCCAGTCCCTACCAGCACTGTGATTTTCAGTCAGCCCCGCTTCCCCTTATGTCAGGTGTGGAGTTAAGATGGTGGCCACCGACCTCTTACTTGGACAGGTTCAAATTTTAGCTGTTCTTAGGATTATACTTTAGCCTTCTGAATTTACTAATCATTAGCTAAAGTTGATGCCCAGCTGTCTCTTCCTCCCCATTTTGGGAAGTGAAGCTTTCAATTCCAACAGTGGAACAGCTCTCAAGGCGGCTTGTGCTTCCAGTGGAGGATGGGCACTGGCCTCCCTGGCATGGAGTGCTCTACTTACAAATCTTCTCTGCAGATGGGTAGTCTTGTTCTTCCATTCTTTCAAGGATGTTGCAAGATACAGCCCCCAAATAAGTGCTCTAGTTAGTTGTGGGTGATCACCAACTGCCCCGTAGTAGGAGCTGATTCTCAGAGCTCTTTACTCTGCCGCCACCTTGCTGGTTGTTTCCCTCTAATGTATTTTTAATCTTATCTGTTGTGACTTTATTCCCATAAGCTCTGTTACTTTTTTTTGCAGGCTTTCATATTGTTCTTTATGATAACCTGGTGTCTTCTTAATATCCATTAACTCTTTAGTTATATTTTATTTCAATTCTTAGAATTGATTTAAGAGAGTTGTGTGATTTTCATTGATTAATTTTCTTAAATCCTATATCTCTTCAAGATATTTGGTTTGTTCCTTTGGCTGGGACATCTCTTTGTGTTTCGTAGTTTGGCTTTTAATTTTCTGTTGATGACTAGGCATCTGAATATGTTGTTGAATTTACTCTGATGGCCAATTTCTCTCTCTTGCTTATTTTTTTTCAACTCTTTTAAATAATGTTTCAACTTCAAGTTATTCTAAGTCTTTAAAATTGTCCAGCTTATGTTATCAAAATTGGGCCAAGGACTCACTGATGGGGTGCAGAGTTAGGGTACAGAGAAATCCAAAAGAAATATTTTTCCATGTGATTTCTAGATTGGCAGTAAACGGTGCTTATCAATGCACCTTTCACGTAGGTGTTTCAGTCTCTGCTTTCCTGTGTTTTGGTCTGGCCAAAGCTGAAATTCAAGGCAGGTTCTGCTGGCTGAATTCACTGAAGGGATGCTCCCCAACTTCCCTTCCCTTTTCCCTTGTAAAGCTAACATGAAGTAAGACATCTTTCCCCCTCTCAGTTGGCTGCAGTGAGCCAGGGCTTTTACACCAGTTTGATATCTTGGTGGTGGTTGGTTGTTTTGGCTTCTTAATCTCTCTGTCCCTCTCTTTCCTGGGAGTTGTGTAACACGGTCCTGGTCTGTTGACCCCCATAGCAGGTCCCTCAGACAACTTTTGGTCCTTTCGCCATTGTTTTTGTGAGAGAGTCGAGCCCTGCTTACCTATTCCAATGCTATCTTCCCAGAACTCCTCAATTGATTTTTGACAAAATTGCAATGGCAACATATTGGAGAAAGTTTTATTTTGAACCAAATGGTACAGGAAAAATTGAATGTCCATATGCAAACAAATGAATTTCAATCTAAAACCTCCATATAAAAATTAACTTAGTTTGAATCACAGTGTAAAATCTGAAAATATAAGGTATCCTGAAGAAGACATAGGAGAAAATCTTTGTTACCTTGGTTGAGACAAATATTTCATAGATAGATCTTCAAAGTATCCTTAAGAGGAAAAAATGTTAATTGGACTTCTTCTAAATTAGGAAACTCTTCTATGCCGAGATACCCTTAAGACAATGGAAATAAAATTCATGAGCTGGGAATAAATATTTACAAATTATATGTTTAATACTAGCATATATAAACAACACTTAAAAACAACAATAAGCAAACAAACAACATAGTTAAATAAACAGGCAAAAGATTTGAACAGAAACTTCACCAGAGAAGATGATATGGATGGCAAGTATGCATATAAAATGATGCCCTTAATATCTTTTGTCATTTGAGAATTGCAAATCAAAAGCACTATGAGATAACTACTATACAACAATTAGAATGACTACATTTAAAAGACTGATCATACTAAGTTGTTTAAGATGTGAAACACCTGGAATTCTAATATTCTGCTGGTGGAAATGTAAAATAGTATAACCACTTTAAAAACAGTTAATGAATTTCTTTAAGAAAGTTAACCATACACCTAATTTATGCCATAGACATACCATTCTTAGGCATTTATCCAAAAGAAATGAAAGCATACATACATAAAAATGTTCATAGCAGCCTACTTTGTAAAAACGAAAATCTATTAACAGTACAGATATTCATCATCAGATAATGGTTAAGATGTGTAAGATCCATACTACTCAGCCAACCTAGATTATTAATAATTGACCATAATTTTAAATGGAAGTATAAGAAAAGAAAGGAATTAGAAAGTTTTATGTTCTCTTAAGAGGCTAATGGATCTATATTTCCTGTCTTTATTAACAGATTAGATACAAATCCTTCTTCATAATTTCACTTGTTTTTTGAACTTAAACTTATTCTATCCAAATCATCATCATGAAGACATCCATGTCAGGATAATTTTCATAGAAGGATTAAGAAATTCATAGCACTGCTTCTTACTTTTATAGTCTTTTTCAACCTATTACAAACTTTATTACCTTTTCAGTGCATTTCCCTTTTTTATCATAAAAATATTTATAATTTAGCATTGCTTTCTAAATATCTTTAAGTTATGACTTTGTGTCTGAAAAAATGAGCATGCAGGTGCAATGAAAAATAAAGGCCTCTAGTATTAGCTTGATGTTAAATAGTTTGTTTCAGCTGCCTGTTTATTGTATTTTAAGCTTGCCATAGCTCTACTCACTTTGGATGTTGTACAGATCAGGACGCACATTGAACCTGTGTAAACTTCCTTTACTTGCCACCAAATCTTCATTAGCAACACTTTAATATTTCATAGCTTCTTTGTTTCAGAAGTAATAGAGCATAACTCTGTTCCATGCATAAATGAGGGAAAGAGTTGATGCTCTATCTGTGGGCATAATTTCTTTCTTATTTATGAAAAATTCTTTAATGTTCTTAAGAAATAAGTTTGTGTACTTCTTATCTCTTAAATAAAGGAGAATATTTAAAATGCCTCTAAATAGTGCTGACTGTAAATGATTAAGTTTCAAAAAAATATTAGGGTCAAAATGTTTTTACTTCCAAAACTCATGTTACATAGTACAAATTAATAAGGCAAGACTAAGTAGAGTGATTAGCTATTTACTTTTAAATTTGATGTTTTTTTAAAATTTCCTATAGTCTTGTTCTTATCAAAACAATATAAACATTGTATACAAGTGTGAACATTCTACAAAACAATACAATTACCCCTTTTAATAGCGTTCAGTGTTCAGATAGAAAGGAAACAATTTGGCTGGAGATAAGAAAAATTATTTTATAGGTTTTTGAGATAAAATAAATATGATACACCTATATATTTTACTAATTATTGTTAATGAACAGTCTGACAGTGCTAGAGGGGTCAAAATACTAGAAAGAAGAAGTATGTGAACAAGTTAAGTAAAAAAACTTATGTAATATATGGAACAAGATGTTTGATAATAAAATGATATTTGTAAGTATATCAAATCAGAAATAAATTTCCCTCTTGTCAATTTTGTATTTATTGAAGCCTAGAAAATTCATGAAATTATATTTTTTTGAGGCTGCATATTGTTTAAAGAAAAATCTTAAGCTTTCATATCAAAAAAATATCTAATCTTTATATTATTCTATTAACCTTGTCTAATCTTTACCCATGGATTGTTCTACTTTAGGGGAAATACTTTCTGTTATTAATGGGTGTACTGCTGGCTTCTCTATTCTAGTGCACATTAAATATCTATGTTATTTAGAAATATTTAAACTGGTTATGGATTCAAATATTGTAAGAATATGAAAATAATTGTTCGACCATTAGTTGACACAAATTTCTTTAAAAGGCCTAATAAAAATCTATATTTGATAAATTATGTTGACCTGGAATCTGAGTAATCATGGTTCTTCTATTAAGAAGTCCCTATTCATGAAGAATTAACTGAGGCTGTGTAATAGCTGACAACTTACTAACTTGTAAACATAGACGATCTCAGTTTAGCTCTGTGGTTTGTGTGAACTCTTTCTGAAGTAGGATAAGGAAAGCACACTATTCAAAACTTCTAAAACATGACATTCTATGTCTCATAATACTTTGTTCAAATTTACTGCTTTATTCTTATTTGCAGGGATTGATATTATTTCTTCAACCCTTTCATGAGAATTTTTAAAAAGTTGTCTATCTTTCACCTGAAAATGATCTTCATTTTTTTCTGAAACAGTCTGATTTTCTTCTTTCTCAGCATTACATGATGGTTAAACAGAATTAAATGACATTCCCAAGAAACAAAATATATCAGATACTTTTTGTTTTTTCTTTTCAAGATATTGAGTAGAAAGGTTATTGTTCAGTTTCCAATAGTGAATCCTTCATTTAGAGAGAGATTTGGGCAAGGTAAAATTTACTAGAACCTTGGCATCTGGGTTAGTACTGCTACAATTGTATTTCTGTGTTTGGCTTTAGTTAATTTTTCCAGTAAGATGCCACAAATTGAAGAGGCAGAGAGACTATTCACTTAAAAGTGATATTAGGTTTTCTTCAGTATCTGTTCATTCAAATCTCTTTACATATAAATACATTTTATAGATTACATCCCTACCAGAGAACCAATTGTGGTGGGTAGTTTTTTGTTTTTTGTTTTATTTTCTTCTTAAAAACAAAGATAAAATGAACCTTATCCTTAGGAAATGACCCATGATTGTTTTATTGACCTAAATAATAATATTTCTCTCTAAAGGGAAACATAAGATATTTTATGAAGATGAACCATACCTCCTGTAATACTACTGATACATTTCTGGAAGAAAGTGTATTATGTATTTCTTAAAGAAAATGCAGAAAAATGACAGTTCTAATTTAATTGGTCTTGATACATAATGATGTGAAAGTAACTAACATATTGAACTAGAATTTTGTCACTTCTGATGAAGTATGAGCATGAAATTGTACCATGGTAATTACTTTTAATAAATTACTGATATTATTAAAGTGTATTGAACGCACAATTTTGAACTTGCCCCACTATATCTACCTTTACATTACAGAAGACATAATTTTCTCTTTTACTTTGGGATAGTTTTCTCTGCTGAGGAGCTCTAAATCTTCCCCATCCCATAAATACGAGAACATAAACCCATGATTTATTGCAATTTAGCTTCTGTTTCCATGGAGAAGGTTTACAGTACTGAGAAAAGTCATTAATCTCATTCACAGCTCATAGTATAAACATAACCTTTACAATATGTAACAGAAAAAATTATGTTTTGTGTGATTTACAATTTGTTTCAGAAGAAAACAAATTGTAAAGTGTTTTTTCCCTCTTATAATTTTAATACTCATTGCTAAATTTACATTATTAACACAACCTGGTATAAAAAACATTATTTTTTAATTTGACATTTGTTTCTACCTTTATTCATTATTAAAAGACATATCAAAGTGTGATTTGACACAGAACAAACTTTAAAGCAAACCCATATTTTCTCATACTGTGTTTTATAAAATTCGCTTGTAACTTTAGGCACAACTTTGCATTTATATGTTGATGTATTTTAAACTCTATTTCATACTAAATTACTACAGTCAATTTAAAGGAAATCAACAAAACTTCATAAGATCATTTTCATTTATGCAGAATACTTTATTTTGTGCTGTAAATGATTTCACTTTGTTATTATAGATTTTCTGATATCAGTTGAATTTTAAAAGGTGTAATTGTGGTGTTATGAAAAAGTACTGCGGCTTCTCTTTGCTTGGGGGTTACCCGCATCACATTTGGGGGTGTGCTTTTCTCTTTTCTCTCATTTCTCAATAAACTCTTTTTACTGGCCTAAAAAAAAAAAAAAAGATCATACCACCTTATGATCTTTATTCTAAATCATTTTTTCTTTGTTTCATCTGTCTTTGCAATTTTCTGAAAAATTTCCTCTCTTTGAAAAGTTTCCTCACTTTGCAAACATTTTTATTTTAAATGAAATTTCTCATAATTTCTCAAGTGTGTGAAAGAAGTGGTTTTTCTCAATTGAAAAACATTTGGCATCATTTAATGGCTTGTAAAATGATAATTTCAACAACTAGTGGTAGGGTTTTAGGAAAGTCACAGACTACTGTTAAGGGGCTACTGCCCAACCTCACTGACCCCTGCCTCTGGGGATGTCACAAACACAAGCTAAGTGGCCTTCCTCTACCTCCACCTCCTTTCCTATTGTGTGCCATTCTACAACCTGGGGAAGATGTTAAGTCTAGTGAAAAGGCCTAGCCAGACCTCAAACCAAGGGTTCTTAACCAGAGGTCCATGAGCTTGAATTGAAATTCAAAAGCACATTATTCTTGTGGGGACGTGTTGGTGTGGGTGTGATATATTTATTAAATACTACCCAGTATAGTGTGGACTTAGTAACGGGTCTGTGAATTTCACCTGACTGGCAAAGGGGTCTGTGGAACAAAAAAGGTTAAGAACCCCTGCCTTAAACCCAGAAACTGGGAACTAGCAGCCCCAAATGCTTATCAGGGCAGGAATTCTCAGTGGTGGACCCACCTCCCCTCCAAGTAGATAAAAACCATGCTCCAACTTCTGCTGAAATGGGGCACGCAGAGCTGCCATCTATCAACCCTGACCTGGAGCAGTTTTAAACAACCCTGGGAGAGTAGCTATATGAAACTTCTTCCCCTGTTCTTTTGGACTCTGTGCTATATAAGTGACAAGGAGATTTGCCCTTTCTTGAGCCTTTATTCTCTTCAATAAAGGGCTTATTTGCTGAAAGTTTCTGTGTGCCCTAAACCTTGTGTTCCAAAGATGCACCATTGTAGCAACTTCTTCCACATAGGGAATACTGCATTTTGGAGTTCATAGTCTGCCGTGTAGATGTTTCATTTTGTGTAATTAAGATTTTAAAGCAATAATTTGTATACTGATGAGCATCGGCTAAAAGGCTATTTTAAAATGTTAAAAAGTATTTCTGTTAATCAGTTAATACCTATCCAGATCAAAATAGAATTATTTATTTATTTGGACAGAATATTCTGAGAGGTATTCATGGGAGATCTTCAGCCTGGGGCTGGAGGAGAATTAGAGCTTATAAGCAATTTAGAATGGCATTTAAATATATCTACTAATAACCAAGAAAATGTAAAAAGGAAATATTCTTTTATTCTTCTTTCTTCTCACTGGTTCCTTCATATCTGACTTGTCAACCAACCTGTTGTCTCCAAGCCTGCCAGAAAGGCAGTAGAGGGCACTATGAGAATGTGACAATATAGCAAAGATACTGACTATATCAAGCATGATGTTAGGAAACTCAGCAGACAAAGAAAGGGAGCCTGTTTTTTCAATCCTAGGTTACTCTTGATTTATTGATCCTTGAATTGAGAGTGATCTGTCAAAATCTGATGTTAACCAAATGGATGTTTGCTATTCACTTGGCTCAAATCTCAGCCTCTTGGGTGTGTGTTGAACTCCCATCTCGGATGCAAACTTGGACAGTAAGCCAATGTTCATCAGCATATGGCTTAGTTTCTATTATCTGGAGGACTTTATCCATGATGTTCTGATAAACTGTGATTCTCTCCATCTGCCCATTTTTCTTGGCCCTCTGATTCTGGTATGAGTAGAGCAAATGGTAAATCATAAAATGAGAACCTACCAAGGGCTTTAGTCTATCTGCCAACAAGAAAATACTTTTGGAAAATAAAGTTCTCAAAATGCAATCTGCCTGTATCATAACCTTTCCACTACAGCATCCTGCCCTATTGTTATATGCAAATGGGAATTTCTGAGTGGAATACAAGGTAACAGTAGTGCTCTGGCTTGCTTCAAACAGCAACTCCATAGAGTAAATGGTCAGATGGTTAATTTCTTGTTTCTGTTTTGTTTTGTTTTTTGCTTTTTTTTCACCTTGTGCTTCTAAACCAGAGATAAGGAGGAGCAAAATATTTTCAAACCAATTTAGCCTAACTAAAATATTCAATCTAGTTCTGTAGACTTTGTAAAAATTTGTCCCAGATTCTAAAAACACTTTTTTTGACTGTTAGTTCTATTGTTCTGCATTCAATATCTTGATTTTTGAGGGTTTCCATGGTATTTAGTAGAAAATCTGAAAATATTGCTCTATTAACTACTTGCCAGATGTATTTATCATCAAAATATTTCCTTAGAGACTCTTGTCCCCAGTCTTCTCTGTGTAAGGTGAATATGAATATAAACATTACAATTTATACTTTTCTACAGGTCTATTACTAATGTCTTTTGCTATCTTCGTTATTCATTTTAAATGGAAAAGAAAAAATGCATAAAGGCAACGTTTACCCCTGAATATTTTGCAATATTTATTTGAATGCTCACAATAGATAAGAGAGTGATAAAAAGACCATTATGGTCAAAGGCACAAACATCTGACTAGTATGTATGTTTTCCAAATCACTGCTATTTCAGGAAAACATGTTGAAAGGTAGAGTTTAAGTTCATGTTGCATTGACCTTAATATCCTTATCATTGTAAGTAAAACCTGACAAAGTAACTGAAGTGTGAGAGCAACTTGCAAAATCTACCCCCAGGTATTCTCGATTCTAAAAGACGTATGGAGAGGACTGCTCTTCAACTATTGGAACCAAAGCCTTTTATTTATTCAGAGGTAAAGTTAAGTAATCCAGATCATTGAGAATGTTCATGACAATATTTTGATATAACGGGGCTGTTTTCTGTGCACATTTTTTTAATGTTTAGTGGGTAAATATATGAAATTCCCAGTTATATAATTAACAAATTAATGTCAAAATACCTTACAGGGAAAGAAAAAGAAGGTAAAAAGACGGATTTGGAAATATACTCTTTATTCTCTGACTGAATGTTTGACACGGAATTTGATCTAAAATGAAAAGTGTTATGGTAAAGTAGGTATGTTAGTATTCTATTAATATATGTGTTCTCTTCTCCCCACCTCCCTGCAGCTCTAGTACCTCACCCCCCAAACCCCAATATCTCCTTGCCAGACTTTCCTTTTAGAGATAATAGCAGGTGGTGATTGTTTTTTTCCTAAGAGCGACTTTTCAGAAATTTGCACAATGATCATCCACTATAATTGTCATCTTCTGAAATACCTTCTAAGGTATTTTAGAGTAAAATAAAACAACATTCTGGAACTTATCATTTTCAATAGATCAGCAAATTTTCTGGCATTACTTTTGCAAGTGTTAAAGTCAGACATTTGCTGTTCATCAATTGTAACAAATGTACCATACTAACAAAGGATGTTGTTAATGTGAGAAAATGTGCAAGGGGTAGGGAGCGGGGCCTATGGGAATCCCCCATATTTTTAATGTAACATTTATATTATCTAAGTATCTTTTTTAAAAAAGTATATTATAAAAAATAAATAAATGGATAAATAAATAAATAAATAAGTCAAACATTTGGAGGCTGCGTTAAATAAGCTTTATTTTTGTTTTAAAAAGTCAAGAAAAATAGACACAATATGTTAAGTGCCTACACATGCATCAGACATTTTAATGGTGCTTTATAGGCATCATCTCTTTTATGCCTCGTGAGGACTGTGCTCAGTCAGTCTTACCAGCGTTTTACAGCCAAGTAAGTAAGGCTGGGAGAGCTTCAAACATTGCTGAGTGCGGAACCAGTATTCAAACCCAGGCCCTTTGAGAGCGCAATTCTTGTTCTCTCTAACATATCCAGCTGCCAGTCACCACTGCAAGCTTCCTTCCCAATGTTCAGGCCATTGTTGAACATGATTAACAGACAGGTTTGGACCTGGCTATTCCATTAGAGATTACTAGTTAGATCCTTCAGCACTGTGTGGAAAAACCTGTTAGGAATAATAATTCTGTTCATACATTTTTCTGACCTTTCCTCAACACTGGACCATAGGCTTGAATTTTTAATGGGCTAAGGTGTGTGCTTAAGCAGAGCCTGACTTAATACTGTGTTGAGATCCAAGGGCCATTTGAAATAATACCTGGAACAAACCAAAAGCTATTTCTTGAAAAGAATTTGCATCTACCTGCATAATATCTCAGCATATCTATTAAGGAGGTTTGGTGACCTCTTTTTTTTTTTTTTTCATTTGTGGACCCAGTGAAGGGATTTCTCCTTGAGTATCAGTATGAGGACTTGTTTTTCTCAGCTGAGAAACTATTTCAAGTTTCTTAATTTTCAAAGTCTTGATATTGTGTAAATGGAAATCATATTTCCTTCCTTTTATTAGTTTCAAGAAACGTAATAAGCCAATTTTGGCCCCCCTTTAGTAAATATACAAGATATTATGGTTTGCATTTTAATGAATTTACCCCACTCTTGGTACTTACCTTTTTTGCTTTTTGCTCAAATGTTCATTTTACCATGATTTGCCATATGTTTATTTTTAATTAATATAGTCTTTAATAAAACTGCACAGTAAAATCATATGCAACAAAGCAGGGCCAAAGAAACACTTAAATCATAAACAAATATACTTTTGTACTACTAACAGGATATTTCTTGTACCTTGTAACACTTTAGGGGACTCAGTACATAATTGTAGTTTGAGAAGACCTAATTTCTACTGCTTAGTCTAAGCTGTCAACACTCAGATTATTGCAGTAGCCTCCAAAATTGATCTCCTTACTGCAACCCATTATTCTCACTCATAGTCCACTCTTCACAGAGCACCCAAAGTAATATTTGGAAAAATTAAAATTAAATTTGCCACTAACCCCTTTTACCATAAACTTAACATACTTCCATGACCTTACAATGTAGTTAAAATAAAATGTCAGATTCCTTAAACTGCCCTAAGAGATTCTTCATCATCTACACTCTCCCCATATCTCAACCTTTTTCTTGTCCACTCTGCTGCATTCACATTGGTTATACCTCAGAGCTTCCTTTACACGCCTGACCCTATCTTACTCCCTCTACTCTACCCCAGGCTGTCCTTATAAGCAATCAAATCACAGTAAAATGGCTCCTTGTCAGAAATACCATCCTAAACTAGACCTCCTAGGTTACTCTCTTACATAACTCTACTTTTATTATAATCACAGCAATGATCACAATTTGTAGTTATATATTTGTTTGTTTACTGTCTGTATTTTTCTAGATTGTAAAACCCATGAGTGAAGGAAGAATGTCTGAGTTTTTTTACCACTCTATTTCCAGTAGCTACCAGAATGTTCACTTAGCTTGTGTAACTAAAAGATAAACAGGTTTCTTTCAAATTCATTTTCACAAAAACATAGGTTATAAATGCTATCTTCTTATTTATCATTGTTTCATCACCAACTTAAAATTCAGTGTTGCAGTTGGGCAGTTTGATGTAATTATGAATTCCAAAAATATAATTGGATCATGCTTGTAAACTGATCTGTTAATCTGGGCATGATTAAGTTATGATTAGGGCGTTGACTGGGCCACTTCAGTAGGGCGTTGAGCCCCACCCCTTGGTGGGTGGGGATTCGAATATAAAAGGCAAGGCAAAGAACAGAGTTGAAAACATATTTTGAGAAGTAGTTTTGATGTTGGAAAGAAGGCCCCAGGAGAAGAGAAGTGAGCCATTCGCCTTATCGTCTACAGCTGACCTCATGGAGGAAACAGGAGCTAAGCCCGGAGAGAAACGCAGCCCGGGAAGAGAGGGCCCCAAGAAGCCTGAACCCTGGCAAACACCAGCAGCTGTCTTGCTCTAACACGTGGCAATGGACTGTGGTGAGAGAAGAAACTTTACGCTTTATGGCCTGGTATCTGTGGACTTCTACCCCAAATAAATACCCTTTATAAAGATCAACCCATTTTTGGTATTTCACATTAGCATCCCTTTGGCTGACTAATATACTCAGCTATGTATATTTATTTATTTACTTAAAAGTCAAATGAAAATTGAGCATGTGGAGGTAACAGCATTATTTAGTGGACCACATTTAAAAATACATGTTTCACTGTAAGATGAAAACCCTTATAAAGTCTAAAATATATATTTTGCATTTGGAGAAGATATTATATGTTATAATATCTAGTAACATAGATATTATAATAATTAATATGGAATGCATATTTAGAGTCTCTATCTTTACTAAACCTTCAAGAATAGTGTTTAATGGGATGACCTGTTTATGAATAGCTTGTTTACTTTACACATATTATTTTGCATGTTAACTTAATGGCAACAGGTTGGGTTAATCAAATCAAGTCACCTTTTCACTATTTCTTTTTTCTATGTATTTATGTGTTATTATTAAGTCTTCTGATTTTGACTCTACAATGGTGTTTTCTCTTTAAGAACAACTCCATTCCCAAATCTTTTTACTTCATACCTTCTGCTTGTACACTTGTTGCTTGTACCATAATCACATTTTCATTTTCACTTGACTAGGCTGGTTTTTTAAGCAGAACACCTGCTGAGAGGTTAGTTGCTTTTGAAAAGATCCAATTGTATTTTGAGCAAAATGAAATATGGCCACAGAGGCCCAATTATTATTAACTGTTAGCATAATTGTAATTATAAGTAGAACATTTCATTAGATTACATCTGTTGAAGTTTTAAATGAATCTCTGCAATGTGCTGTATTAATAAGCAGCAAGGAACTGCTGACTTGGCACCCTTTTGGATCACATTTGTGACAACAAAAGAGGTTATGAAAATGAATTCACCATAGGAGCCCTACTGAGTTAGTCACTATGATTCACAAGTTTATAATGGTAATAAAGCAACATGAAACAATAATACTAGGTCTCATAAATATACAAGTTATCTTCAGTATTGCTCCAAAAACACAATGAACTAGAACGAAGATGTGCTGGGACTCATATAAAATCTATTGTAGCAACTGTCACTTTACTGAAGAAAATCAAAAGTTCTACTTCACCTTGCTTCGGTTCTTCCACCTAAAGTTTTCCTCACTGAGAATGTATGAATCGTTTCAGTTATAAAGAGATATTATTCTCATCATGATCTTGAAGTTACAGATTCACATTTTTTATAGGAGGACACAGAGAAATGGCACAGACTTGATTTTCAAGTATATTTGGTGGTTGTAATTGTTCTCTCCCCTTAGTGATTTGTACTTGAAGTGGCAGGGTTCAAACAAATACATGAAACAGAAGTGATGAAGGTCAATGGATGGTAATGGAAACAAAGTCTTGAAATCTATAAATTTGGATTAGCTCTCTGGCATATACAAACACATCGGCATGTGTTTTGTACTGGACCCTAAGTAGCAATTTTTCCTTCAAATATCCAATTTTTATTTGAAAAATAATGTTTATTGCCACTAACATTGTCTTGTTGTCTTGAGTTAACTCACAGGATATTTACAAAAAAATAGTTTAATTGACTTGCTTTTTAAATTCTGTATCTCGTTACTGAAAAATAAAAATTGAGACTCAAAATTTATAGTCAGAAAAATTTAATTGATTTGAGCCTTGTAAACTTTTCTTTGCACTTGCAAACCAAATCTATCTTTTTCTATAAATAGATATATTAGTTTTCTACTGTTGTGGAACAAATTACCATTAACCAAGTGGCTTAAAACAACATGCATTCATTAAGTCACAGTTCTGTAGGTCAGATGTCTGACTAAGGCACAGCTGGACTCTCAGTGTCTCAGTGGCTGATATCTAGATGTTGGTCAGACTGTGCTATCGTCTGCATAACAGGAAAGAAAATGCTTCCAAGGTCATTCATGTTGTTGGCAATATTCCATTCCTTGTGGTTGTAAGCCTGAGTTCCCTGTTTCCTTGCAGGCTGTCTGGTGGGGTCATTTTCTACCACTAAAGGTTGCTTGCATTCCTTGCCATATGACCCCCTCCATCTTCAAAGAAAGCAAAAGCAAACCTCCCTTGCATGGAATCCCTCTCACGCATGAGATCTCTCTGACTTCACTATCTCTAACATTTAGAATTAGATTTAAGGGATCAGAGGGTCATCCATATAATCTTAACTGCTGCAAGGTCAATTGACTTGGGACCTTAATTACATCTGCAAAATCAAACCATAACAGTACCAAGATTAGTGATTGAGTGCATAACTGGGAGATGGTGTGTGTACAATAGAGGCTGGAATGTTGGGGACCACCTGAGAATTATACCTGCCCAAAAACCTTAATTCAAATCTTTACTCAACGCACCGAGTAAACACAGAAGAACTTGCCTAGAATTATATTTCTGGATGATGACATAAGGTAGTGTTTTCAAAGTGCAGCACCAAAAATCAACATTGTAACTTTGCAGTAAAGACTTCTAATGATTTATCTTGCAAAAATATCAAAATTTACCATTTTTAATATGTAAACTCTTCATTCATTTCTGCAACAAATACTTATTGCATCCCTAATATGTTCAACAGCTAGGGATAAAAGCATAGGACTAGATTTCTCCTCTCAGGGAACTTACAGACACCTTTTGCCAGATACTCCTAGAAACAGAATTCAATTAAAAACAAGAAAGAACCCTGTGCTTGAGCAGCTTAAAGTATTCCTGTGAAAAAGACATAAGAGGAAAAATTAATTATTTAATTACAATTGTGATGAGCACAATCAAGGCAAATGAAGGATTCATTATGACATGTATCAGGAATGAATCCTGAACAGAGGAACCGAGAAAGCTTCCCTGAGAGAGTCACATTTAAGCGGCCTTCTAAGGTCCCCGAAATTTTAATGTAGTGACTGGCAGCAGGGAGAAAGAACATAGGGTGCACATGCAGACACTTAGCTCTTGTTAACTGTCATAAAAAAATTCGTGGACTTTAATATTTTATGATCATACCTTATAGAATGGACATAGAAATGTTTCTGTATGTGAAAATCTGCATTCTGTCTATAATTAAATGTGTAACTTCTTGAACTCATCATGGGGATAATTCTTCAGACAGCTATTACAATTTTGCCTTGAGGCATATGAATAATATGCCTTCTTCATCAACTGAAACACATTTAAAATATTAAAAAGAAACACACAGAGCTTCCAAGTCCTTTACAAATAACAACTCATGTATTCCTCACACTAACCCCTATTAGATAGCTACAGTAATTTTCATTTTACAGATGAAGAAAATCTATGCACAAGGAAGTTAAATATGTCTCTCAAGACCACAGAATGATCACAGTGAAAGGGACAGAATTTAACCCAGGTGGTTTGGCTCCAGAGTTCCTGCTATCAACTGCTATCTTGGTTTGCCAGGCTGCTATGACAAACACCACACAATGGGTTGGCATAAACAGGAATTTAGTGTTCCATTGCTTTGAGGTTAGAAGGCAAAATATTTGTAAGGTTTGCCTTCTTCCAGAGACTTTAGTGTTTTGGTACTGGCTGTCAACTGTATCTCTGCCTCTCGTCGCATGGAGATGCCCTGTCCTTTCTTGCTTCTGTGACTTCTGGGTTCTTTTTAAAAGGCCTTTTCTAATATAGATTAAGACCCACCCTTATTCAGTTGAGCCCCATCTTAATTAAAAATAACTTCTTCGAGAGGTGTTATTTACAGTGGATTCACACCAAAGGAAGGCAGAATAAGATGAACATGTGTAAATTGTGGTACATTAAGCACTTTACCACGACTCCCATGTTATGCTTCCAGATGCTAAGATATATGCAACATCAGCACCCAGAGCATATGAACAGTCACCCTATTTCCTTCTCTTTTGTTAAATTGACCCCTTTGTGTCACTGTATCATGCTTTTTTGTATGCATAATGTTTACAGATCATCTTTGAAAAGAAATCATGCTTGAAAAGATTCTCCCATCTTAATTACCTTTTATGGAACAGATATATTATTTTTAAACAATTCTCTGAAGTCAAAAGAGCACATATTCTTTTTGAATGCTTGTCTATGTTTAGAAAATATTTTTATTTCAAATATGGATAAAACTACATCCCTAAGAGATGTGTAAAAATATATTCAGGCTGCTTGAGATTATCAAGGAAGTAGTCTATTGAATTTGTTTCTTCTATTTTAGGTATGCAAAAATGTATGAAAAGGTCTGAATTGTTTATAGCATCAAATTTAATCATAAGATTTTCTTTAGTATTGTTCTTTTCTCTCTCACTATCATTTCTATTCATATAAAATATTTCCTTCAGCACAATATGAAACTGATACTTTTGCTTTCCTTTCTGGATTAAGAAAATTTGACAAGAAAAAGCAATGAAGGGCATACAGATTGGGAATGAAGAAATAATCTATCTTCTTTTGAAGACAAAAATTCCATGTAGAAAGACAATCCTAAGGCATCTACCGGAAAGAACTAGAACTAACAAGTGGATTTAGAAAAATTGAAGAGTCACGTTGAAAAATAGCATACCAGTTGAACTTCTATATTCTAGAAACAAATTGAAAATTAAATTTAAATAGTTTACATCATCAAAAACATAAAATACATTGAGATACAATTTAAAATATTACATGAAATGGCTTTACAGTAGTTTTCATTTTAATTCTGTGAAAAACTAAAGATGTTTTTGAAAGAAATCTACATCGTGTTCATAAACTGAAAGACTCATTATATTGTTAAAGTGACGATTATCTACAAATTGTTCTATAGATTCAATACAATACTAATAGAAATCCCTGCAGGCTTTTTTCTTAGAAATTAACAAGTTGTTTCTAAAATCTATAAGCATATGGAAATGAATTAGTATAGCAAACACAATTTTAATTACAAAGAACAGAAACAGAAACAACCTGATTCAAGATTTACCCTAAAGTAAGAAATTGAAATTTTGGCAATAGAATAGACATAAAGAATAATGGAACAAAATAGAAGTTACAGAAACAGACCTGTAAATATATAGTGAGTTGATTTTCAAACAGTTGTAAAAGTAATTCAATAAGAAAAAAGTCTTTTCAAGAAACAATTTTGGAAAAACATGACAGGTTTGGAATTATATATCTCTAAATCTATTTATAATCTATCTATCTATCTTCTAACATCTATCTGTCTAACTATCCATCTATCTATCAATCCATCTAGTCAGCATTCTCCAGAGAAAGAAATCGAACTGACAGGAGATATATACATACATACTCACATACTTATATACACATGCAGACATGTATATATGTAAATATTAAGGGATTAATTATAGGAATTAAAATGTGATCATGGAATTGACATTCTTAGAGTCATTAGGTTTTGACCATAGTCTCTAGGCTTTAGAGAAAACAAGGGGAATTAACCTAGAGCATCAACAGTCCTCACTTACTACCATGGGATGCTATTATGCACATTTCCAGATTCATTTCACTCCCTCTTCCACACAACAGACACTCATTATTGACAATCTGAACCATCTATCAGGGGACTTTTCATCTGAACAGTGGGTTAATTAAATAAAACGGGTAGAACATTTGGACTTTAATTCAATTTCTAGAAGTTAGGAACCATTTATAAATTCAAGAGTATTATATTGTTAGCATTGGCAGAGATTTCAATGATAGAAATAGATAAAAATGGAGTGCATAAATGATAGACTAATTTGGAAATACATTTACTCTCCTTTTCATGGAAAAAAAAGGGCACAACTGCATATAGATTTTTAAATATCACATTTTAAAATTAAAATTCAACATCATCTTTGAAATTATAATGAGAAAAACACCAGTTTTCATTGCTGTTGAACGATTTAACTGATTATTTCTTCAAATACATGGAAATTTATTTCTAAAGAGTAATTCCTCTTTGTATTAGTCAGCCAAAGGGGTGCTGATGCAAAATACCAGAAATAGGTTGGTCTTTATAAAGGGTATTTATTTGGGGTAGAAGCTTGTATTTACTGGACCATAAAGCATAAATTTCTTCCCTCACCAAAGTCTGTTGCTACGCGTTGGAGCAAGACAGCTGCTGACATTTGCCAGGGTTCAGGTTTCTTGGGTTGCTCTTTTCCTGGGACTGCGTTTCTCTCTGGGTTTAGTGCCTCTGGTTCCTCCACAAGGTCAGCTGTAGACTATGAGGCTCTCTAGGCTTTGCTTCTCTCCACAAGGACAGCTGTGAACTCTCAGGGGAATGGCTCATCTCTATCCCGGGGCGTTCTCTCCTTCCTTACCAGAACTCCAACATCAAAACTGCTCCCTCTGTCCTTTGCCTTGCCTTTTATATTTGATTCCTCCATCCACCAAGGGGTGGGGCTCAACACCCTACTGATGAGGCCCAGTCAACGCCCCAATCATAACTTAATCGCACCCAGATTAGCAGACCAGCCTATAAGCACAATCCAATATCTACTTTTGGAATTTATAATTACATCAAACTGCCAAACCGCTGCACTCTTCTTCCCCCCACCCCCACCCCACCAGTTACTAAAGAAAATGATTTTAGGTGGTTCATGTACATAATTTTTAAAAATTCCTTGATACATGTTTACTTCAATATATGTTTGAAAAAATATAATGCCACATTGAAACAATAACTTCACATGCATTTTTGTTTCAGATTAAAATATATTTAAAAGGAAATGAATCCAGGTCTTATTTAAAGGAAATATTGGGTAATATTGGTGTTAGCAAACAGGAAAAACAATTAAAAAAAAATTGTGAAGGTGATACAAAAATAGTTGCATTTCACAATACTATGCTATTCTATTTTTCAGTTTCTGAATTATATGTATTGTTTTCTTTTTATCATTTCACATTCTACTCAGTTTTTAAAAATACAAGTCAAATTTAATTATAGGCACTGACTCAAGTGTATATAATCCTTCTGTGCTACTAATGGTTTAAAGCTGCTTGGGTATTAAACTTTGCCTATTTTGTGTTTCTTCAAATGCTACTTAGGATGCATTTCCAGCAAAGCTTTTGGAAATGTAAAAGAAATTAACTGTGCTAAAACTACTTCTTAATTATGTAAAGTATTATCTCTCAGAGAGCAGAAAATACCTCTATCTAGTTATTTTGTACAATGTCTAAAAAGGGTTCAGAATCCCATGTTCAAGACAGACCATCTGTATAACCACTTTTTTTTTTTCTCCCATATTCTACTGTCTGAGAAAAAGGTCCATTTATTTTTAGCAGATTAAGGCAGATTATTGATGCAATGGACTCATGTTTAGTTCAGAAATTTCTGCTTATTTTATACAAATTTATCACTAGCCATACTTTTCTTGCTCTTAAATTTTGCTCAAACTTTCAAAATGAAGCACTAAATTACATGCTTATGTATATTAGCAATTATCAATTGCCAGTAATCAATTACCGTAAAGGATAATTTGATCCATTCAGACTTCTAAGAACAGTATCCAAAGATTTTGTTCTTCTGATGACTCACTGCTGACTTATTTCCAGCTGCTTTTCACATTTATTTTCATTTGTTATTTTAATCAATAATATTGAAATCTTAAGGAGAAAAACTGCCAGCTCAGTAATGACTGTAGACTCTGTTGATTTAAGCTAATTGTGCCAAATTCACACATACACACATAACCGGGTTAAATTGAAGTTTGAGCTCTTGCATGGTACACGATAAGTATTTAGACAGTGACACCTCACGGTAGAAACTTCTTTTTCTAATGCCAACTTATTTTGATTTTGAAAGTGTTTGTTCTTCTTCTTCCCTACATGTCATTTTTATCTTTTGCCTGATTCCTTTAACTTTGGGGACTTAACTTGGATATGTTCCCAGAACAGAGAGATACTTTCCTGCTTTTATGTTTTTTCTCATGCTATTTCTTCTGACTGTTTCAAGGAGTGGTCAAATGCTAAAGAAAGTTCTAAGGAGAGGAAGAATGATGGACTTTTGAGTTTCAGGATGAAGAGGTAATTGGTAAGCTTTGAAAGGGGAACTTTCTTAGAAGCAAAAAGATTGTCAAAAATTTAAGAAGTTGTGATTTGGTGATTAAATGGAGGCCAATACTCACTTGTTTGAAAAATTTGGAAGTAAAACTGACATAAAGAGGAGGGAAAGATCCATGAAAGAAACATCTGTGAAGATGTTTCAAAGCTTTAGACACTGGAAAGTGAAAGGGCAGAGATCAATTGAGAGGGACAGCTTAAATAATTTACAGTGTGCAGGGACAGTTGAAGGAGCAGGGTGAAGAAGGAAATGGAATTGAGAAAACATTGCCTTAAAAGCCAGCAGTATACCAATACCTCTGAGAACATAAGGAAAGAAAAGAAAATACAAACACGAGAATATTTTGGGTGATATTGATATATGTTGGGGCAACTCATGTCAATCAAATTTTATCTTTTAATTAAGTAACAAATCTTTTGAGCTGCTACTGTAAATAGTGCTTTAAAGAATAAGTCCAAGGGCTGGAATAAAATAATTCTCAAAAGTGTACAATATCCTAGTTGAAGCTAGATAACTGATTATTTTACATTGTGATAGCTATGGTTCTATATTTTATTTTATTTTTTCACTTTCATGACTCCAAACATCTCAAGAAATTGTTTTATGACAGGGACTTTATTTTTTAATGAACAAAAATATTAGGAGGCATGAAAGATTAGGGTGCCAATAATGGCTGCTATTTATCAATTACTTGTCATGAGCCAGGTGCTAGGATGACTGCTTCATGTAACTTATCACCAACCCTGAAAACAATCCTGCAGGATAAATGCTATTGTCTCCACATCACATATTACTATTACTATTATTATTATTCATTTTAATTGTAGTAGCTGATGTGTATTGAAAGCTAATTGCGTGACAACACTGGCTAAGGGCTCTATGAAAATTATCTCATTTAATACTGAGATTTGGGAACGGAGGCGCATATGTACTGTGCTCTGTAAGGTGATTGACACATATCTCACTTCATCTTTGCTGTAGCTACCTCCACTTTACAGATAGGGGAACTGAGAAATGAACAAGATATTGAGAATTTTTAGGTTTAAGCACAGGCCATTTGGCTCTACAGGCTGCATTCTTAGATACCTTGTGATATTCTCTGTATTCAGTGAAAAATTTATCTGACTCTAGAGTTCTTATCTCAGAAGCAAGGACAAGAATAAATTAGCTGACTCTGCACATCAAGCTACAAAGAGTGTCAAGTGTGACTGGACTCATAATGAAGTGGGAAAGTGGGAATTATTACCCAAATAATCTTTGAAAACTGGATCAAATTGGGTTTAGGAGGAGTTCTGGGAAGATGGCAGACCAAAAAGACATGGCAATCTATTCTCTCCCAGAAAAATAGCCAGAGGACAGGCAGAAACGATTTGGGAAAAAGGTCTTCTGGGGTTTAGGACAACAGAGGAAGGCTGGACATCATTCAGAGGAGAGAGCAACAAGGGAAAAGAATCACACCAGCAAAACTGAGTTAAAAGTCACAGCTGCAACTGCCAGCATCTTCTCCCACCCTATAGACACTTTTGAATTCTTAAGCTTTGGGGCTGATGGCTACAGAAAAAGGGGGCCCCTGGGATCCACCTCCACAGGAAAAGGGAGAGAGAGGGACACAGCCTAAGGCTGACTCAGTTTTTGAACCACAAATTTGGCCTGCTGTGTCCAACAACCCTTCCAGACTGTTTGCCTTGGGAGCAGTCAAGTGACTCAAGAGATCTGACCCTCTCAATCTCTTTTCTGACCAGTGTTGGTTGTTGAGGATGCAGAGGGGAGAGGAATTATTTCTTATCCAGGAAAAAAGAGGGGGCTGACAGCAAAGGGTGGAGAACTGCCTCTTAGAAAGTTTGAATTACGAGACTCTTAGCCTCCAGGCAAGAACATCTATCACATTGATCCCATCTGTGTTGCAGCAAACACACTCCCACCAGACATTGATCTGAGAGGGCTGCCAAAGAGCACCATCTGCTGGTGGACCAAGGAAGCACACATGAGGAAATTAAAAGTAAAAAATAAGAGATGCTTTTTTCTGGCCATTACAGCTTCCCTTCCCAAGGTCCTAGGAAGCAGGTCTGCAATCCATTACCTTGTCCAGGGCCCAGATTTGAGCAACTAACAGGGAAAACCCTAAAAACCCAGAACAGGTTGAACCAAGAATCAAAGTACAGCAGTAACACACAGCCTCCCACCACTAAGTCCCTACAAAAGAGTGAAATATTGAGCATCTGAGTAAACCTACCACCCTAATCAGATGCATGGACATCAGCAAAAAATTATAAGTGATACTAAGAAAATGGAAAAAATGGCCCAAGAAAAGGAATATATCAAAGTCCCAGAAGAAACACAGGATTTGAGGCACATAACAAACAAGCTGCACACAAGTTTCCAAAATCAAATTAATGAGTTGAAAGACAATATGGCTAAAGAGATAAAGGACATCAAGAAGACACTGAGTAAGCACAAAGAAGATTTTGAAAAACTGAATAGAAAAGTAACAGAGCTCATGGGAATGAAAGACAAGATAGGTGAGATAAAAAAACACATTAAAGGCATAAAACAGCAGATTCAAAATGATAGAAGAAAGAATAAGTGATAGAGAAGACAGAACAGCTCAAATTGAAGAGAGAAAAGAATGGAAAAAATTGAGCAGGGGCTCAGGGAGTTAAATGATAACATGAAATGCAACAGCATACATGTCACAGGAGTTCCAGAAGAAGAAGGGAAAAGGTGCAGAAAGAGTATTTGAGGAAATAATACCTAAAATTTCCCAACTATCGTGAAAGAAATGAACTTACATTTCTAAGAAGTGCAGCACTAGAATTTATTCTCGATTAGAATAAATGTGAATAGACCTCCTCCAATACACACATACTTCTCAAAATGTCAAGTGTCAAAGATAAAGAGAAAACTCTGAGAGTAGCAAGGGAGAAGAAACTATTACATACATGGGATGCCCAGTAAGACTTATTGTGGATTTCTCATCAGAACCCTTGGAAGCGAGAAGACAGTGGTATGATACAATTAGCATATTGAAAGAGAAAAACTACCAGTCAAGAATTCTTTATCCAGCAAAATTGACCTTCAAATATGAAGATGAGTTTAAAATATTCACATACAAACAGAAACTAAGAGAGTTTGTAAAAAAGTATCAACATTTGCAGGAAATATTAAAGGAAGCCTGAGAGCCTGAAAGAAAAAGACAGGAGAGATAGGCTTGGAGGAGAGTATAGAAGAAAGCATAGCAGAAAGGATAACCAAAGAGTGAAAAGGCAGATGAAAATAAGATATGATATATAGTGGCAGTTTGATATTATTGATGCATTCCAAAAACAAATACTGATTATATTTGTAAACTGGTCTGTTCTCTAGGTTAGTGATATCTTTAGATTGTAATCAGAGATTTCACTTTTATTTGATTAAATTATGACTAAGGCTTTGATTGGGCCACGTCAGTAGGACATCGAGTCCCCTCCCCCTTGGTAGGAGTTTTCACAGAGAAAACGACAAGGCAGAGGAGTTAGTTGGAGTTTTAATGCTGGAGCCCTGGGAAGTAAATACACAGAGAGGCAGAAATATCAGGAAATAGAGAAGACTCCATTAGACATGGCAGAGGCCCCAGGAAGAGAGATGAGCTATTTGCCTGACAGTTTACAGTTGGCCTTATGGAGAGAGCAGAGCAGCTGAGCCTGAAGAGAAACAAGCCCCGGGAAAGAGACAAGACTTGTCCCAGCCTGCAGCTAAGATTGGAAGTAGTTGGGACCCACAGAACCTTAACAGGAAGAGCAAGCCTGAACCCTTACAGACATCAGCAGCCATCTAGCTCTAACACATGGCAACAGACTTTAGTGAAGGAAGTAACTTATGCTTTATGGCCTGGTAACTGTATGCTCCTAACCCAAATGAATACCCTTTATAAAAACCAACAGATTTATGGTACTTTGCATCAGCACCCATTTGGCTAACTAATACACATATGAAAACCAAAAAATAAAATGGTAGAAGTAAATAGTGTATTTGCAGTAAAGATATAGTCTGACAGAATGGCTAAAAAAATTGAGTCATCCATATACTGTCTACAAGAGACTCATCTTAGACCCAGGGATACAATCTAGCTGAAAGTGAAAGGTTGGAAAAAGGTATTTCATGCAAATAGTAACCAAAAAGGAGCAGGTGTATCTATACTAATATCAGACAAATCAGGCTGTAAATGTAAACAAATTATAGGAGATACAGGCCTTTATATACTAATAAAAGGGACAATCCAGCCAGGAAGAAATAACAGTCATAAATACCTATATACTTAACCAGGGTGCCCCAAAATACATGAGATAAACTCTGGCAAAACTGAAGGGAGAAATAGGCATCTCTACAATAATAGTTGGAGACTTCAACATACCACTCATATCATTGGATAGAACAACTAGGAAACAGAGAACTTAAACAATATGATAAATGAGCCAGACCTAACAGACATGTCCAGAATGTTACACCCAAACTCAGTGGGTTATACATTCTTCTCAAGTGCTCATGGATCTTTCTCCAGGAATGGCCACATTTTAGCACACAATTCATGTCTCAATGAATATAAAAAGTATGAAATTATACAAAGGACCTTCTCTGATCATAATGGAATGAAGCTAGAAATAAAAAATAGACAGGAAAGAGTTAAATTCACAAATGTGTGGAGGCTGAACCACATACTCCTAAATAATCAGTGGGTCAAAGAAGAAATTGTAAGTGAAATTAGTAAATATATTGAGATGAAGGGAAATGAGAACATAACTTATTAAAACTTATGGGATACAATGAAGGCAGTCCTGAGAGGGAAATTTATAACCCTCAATGCCTATGTTAAAAAAGAAGAGAGAGCTAAAATCAAAGATCTAACTTGAACAATTGGAAAACTAGAAAAAGAATGGCAAAGTGTTCTCAAAGCAAGCATAAGGAAAGAAATAATAAAAATTAAAGCAGAGATCAATAAAATTGAGAACAAAAAGCAGTAGAGAAAATCAACAAAACCAAAAGCTGGTTCTTTGAGTACATCAATAAAATTGACAAACCACTAGCTAGACTAACAAAGAAAAAAAGAGAGAAGATGTAAATAAATAAAATTGGAAATGAAAGGGGCAAAGTCACGACTGACCCCACAGAAATAAAAAGGGTCATAAGAAGATATTTTGTGAAATAGTATACCAACAAACTATACAACCTAGATGAAATGGACAAATTCCTAGAAATGCACAAACAAATGACACTGATGCTACAAGAAATACAAGAACATAACAAACTAATGACATTTAAAGATATTGAATCAGTCATTAATCTCCCCAAACAAAGAAATGTCCAGGACCAGATGGCTTCACAGGTGAATTCTACCAAGCATTTCAAGAAGAATGAACACCAATCCTGTTTAACCTCTTCCAAAAAAAAATTGAAGAAGAGGGAAATTACCCAACACTTTTTATGAAGCAAACATCACCTTAATACCAAAGCCAAATAAAGACAGTAGAAGAAAAGAAAATTACAGACCAATCTCTCTAATGAATATAGTTGCAAAAATTCTAAACAAAATACCTGCAAATAGAATCCAACAGCATATCAAAAAACATGCTGACTGTATGGAGCACATTGAATTAGTCAGCCAAAGGGGTACTGATGCAAAGTACCAGAACTCTGTTGGCTTTTATAAAGGATGTTTATTTGGGGTAGAAGCTTACAAGGCCCTAAAGAGTCCAACTCAAAGTACTATAAGACGTACTTTCTCACCCGAAGTCTGTTGCCACATGTTGACGCAAGATGATGGGCAATGTCTGTGAGGGTTCAGCCTTCCTCCTTCATCTTAAGGCTCTGTGGTCCCAGATTCCTCTGATATCAGCTCTAAGCTGGCATAAGGTTTGTCACTCTCCCTGTGGAACATTTCTTTCCTGGCTCATTAGCTCTGGTCTCTCCACAAAGTCAGCTGTAGACTATTAGGTTCATCTCTCTTCCCAGGACCTTTAACGTGTCTAATGAGCTGCCTCTCTTCCTCTGTGTTCTTCTCTGTGTGTTTACTTCCATGTGAGCAACTGTTTTATCCCCAAGGGGGCTGGGACTCAACACTGAGTCACACTCTAATGACGTGGTTGGATCAGAGCCCTAATCTTAACATAATTTAATCAAAGTCATCTCAGCTGAATCTAATACAATCAAAGGGTATCATACCCAAAGGAACAGACCAGTTTACAAACAATCAATATTGCCCTTTTGGAATTCATAAATAATATCAAACTGCCACAACTCCACCCTCTGTACTCCAAAAAGACATTACAATATTAAAAAAACCTAATTTCAGTAGCAAAATGAAGTAAAATATCACATCACAATCAGTTTAAAGAAATACAGTTTGTCTTGGGACAAAGTCCTGTCTGGCTTTAGACCTCTGAGACTTACAAAACCATTTCTCTGCCTCCAATATACAAAGGGACAGACAAAGGATAAACAATTGCATTATCATAAGGAGAAATTGGGAAAAAACATGAGTCATGTGTTCCCTACAGTTCAAGTAAACCTGCAGGGCATACGTCATTAGATTTCTGAGAGTCATTCTTAGGATGATGGTTTCTTCTCCATGGGGCATCATGAGAACCCACCCTTTCTATGGGCTTGCCCAATGGCCATTTTCTTGGTTCCACCTTCATCAAGCACCTGGGTGGTGACCAAGCTCCAGACCTCACCCTCCAAGAGCTTTGGGGTGATGGCTAAACATTACCCAATCTTTGGGGTAGAGTCTCAATCCTCTTAGGAAAGGAGAGACAACATTCTCCCTAATCTCTGGCCTACAAGCCCAACCCTCTCAGAGCAGTGAGTTGGTGACCTGGCCTTCCCTAATCTATAGGTGGCAGGCCCACCACTCTCAGACCTATGGGGTTTCGATCTTACTTTCTCCAACCCTTGGAGAATGTGCTCCATCCTCTCTGGAGCCTGGGGCAACAAAATTTTCCCTGAACATTGGGCTGGAACATCCATGGTCTTCACTGCTGGGGCAAACTCATCCTCCCCATACATGTCAGTGGGATCCCTCTCTTGGCCCAAGGAGATGTCTTAATTCCTGACCTCAGCTTCTGTGGTTTTCCTCATAAAGCCATTTCCCCTTCCATCTCTTCCCTCCATGTCCCCTTCAGTCCAGGCTGGCAGTTGTTTTGTTCATACAACTCTCTCAAAAAGCTTGTTAGTTTAGCATGCAGGAAGCAGGGGTTCAAGCCATCAGACAGTAAAACTTTTCACAAGTCTTTCCTGGATAGTTGCATTTTCAATCCTGATTTAAAAGTTCCAAGTTTAGTTAAGTCCTCAAATGGGGCACCATCATCTGGGGCCTTGATTTCCAGAGGCTTGGAATTTCCAGTATCAGTTTCTGGTTTCTTTGTGCCCAACAATTCAGTTCTCAGGTTCTCTCTCTTATCTAGCATTTTACTATAAGCTGCAAGGAGAAGCCAAGCTACATTCTCTGAGTTTATTTTGGAAAGTTCTTCAGCTAAATGCCCAGGCTTGCCATTTTCAAATTCTTTCTTCCATAAAACATCAGGAGTTAATCTTGCTAAATTCTCTGCAACTTTAAAACAAGGATTGCCTTTCCTCCAGTTTCCAATAATAGTTTCATTTACTTCTAAGACCTCATAAAATGTTTCTTTAGTGTCCATATTCCTAACAACCATCTCTACAATGCAATCTAGGCCTTTTCCATCAAGCATCTTACAATTCTTCCAAAATATGCCCCTTACCCATTTATAAAAACCATTCTAGAATTTTGGTAATTGCAAAAGCACAACTCCACCCTCTGGTATCAAATTTTGTATTAGTCAACCAAAGGAATGCTGATGCAAAGTACCAGAAATCTGTTGGCTTTTATAAGGGTATTTATTTGGGGTAGAAGCTTATAGTCACAAGGCCCTAAAGAGTCCAACTCAAGGTACCATAAGAGGTATTTTCTCATCCAAGGTCTGTTGCCATGTGTTGACATAATATGATGAGTAACGCCTGCAAGGGTTCAGCCTTCCTCCTTCGTCTTAAGGCTCTGTGGTCCCAGCTTCTTCTGCTCTCAGTTCTAAGCTGGCTTAAGGCTCATCACTCTCCCTGGGGCTGGTTTATTTCCAGGCTCAACAGCTCTGGTATCTCCACAAGGTCAGCTGTAGACTCTCGGGCTCATCTCTCTTCCCAGGGCCTCTGTTGTGTCTAATGAGCTGCCTTTCTTCCTCTGTGTTCTTCTTTGTGTGTTTACTTCCCTGTGAGCATCGATTTGTCTATGACAAAGCTACTTGAGCCTGAAGGGGGCTGGGACTCAACGCTGAGTCGCACTCTAATGATGTGGTTGGATCAGAGCCCTAATATTAACATAATTTAATCAAAGGCATCTGATGGTTAGGCTAATGTGTCAACTTGAACAGGTAATTGTGCCCAGTTTTTTGGCCAAGCAAGCACTGGGCTAATTGTAATACAAGGACATTTATGGGCTTTAGTCACCAGTGATTTTACTGCATAGATAGCTGAATACATCTACATCAACCAGGGAGATTGCCATCAGCAATGAGTGAACCTTTATTCAATCAGTTGAATGCCTTAAAAGGGGATGTGATTTCAGCATTTGGAAAGAATTTCCAGCTCATTTTTGGACAGCCAATGTCTCCCGGAAACTCATCGAGGACCTGCATTGGACTTTCATTGGATTCCGTGGTTTGTAGCCTGCCTGCGGAACCTGGACTTTTGCATCCCCACCGTAATGTGAGAGACTCATGAAATATCATACTATTGACAGATATCTACTATTGATTCTGTTTCCCTAGAGAACCCTGACTAATACAGCATCTCAGCTGAATCTAATACAATCAATGGGTATCACACCCAAAGGAACAGACCAGTTTACAAACATAAAATCAATATCTCCTTTCTGGAATTCATAAATAATATCAAACTGTCACAGCCATACATATCAAGTGGAGCAACAATTACTAGAGTGATGTAAGCAGAACTTTAAACACAATTGGCATTATGGCCTACTCACATGGATAGATAACATGTATGGTATTGCAAACCTAAGGCTTAGATCTATTAATTGCAGCTCAAAGAGGAACTCGTGTATTGATAGGTATTAAGTACTGTACCTGTATGCCTGATGAATATGATATTTTTTCTATTCTAGACCATATGCAGTGGAATATTGAACATATTAAAAGTCCTGGTAAACGTAATTCATTTTCTAAGTAGTTAATGAAAGTGCCTATAAGATAAAGGAGTGGCTCCCTTAAATACTGTCTTTATTTTGTTTGCCATATGCTTGTCTTGTTGCCTATACTGTCTTTGTGAATTTATGTCTAGGACAGTGCCTCTCTATACCTCTCCTAGCTGTGCTAAGCATAACTGCTGCTGTGGGAACTGAGGTTGACAGTTTATACCCAATCCCAGCAGGTCTACCACAATCTCTCCCTAGAATTAACCAACAGCATAAAAGAACTCAAGGAAGAATGCTGTTTCCCATCAACTTTTGGAGGATGCATCCTCTGAAGGCACCTGGCCTTTCTCACTTTTGTGGTACAGTATGTCATGGCTGGCTCCCTTTTTGGGCCTGCTCACCACCATCCTCTTTATCCTCTTTGTAGACCATGTATCTTCAAAATTCTAATTAAGTTTATTTCTTACAGAATCAACACCTTGTTAGTCATGAAGGGATTTCATCCAGTTCCAACCAGGATGCCAGGCCCATCTTCCCTCAACTTCAATAGAATAGCCAGAGAGGTTTATGCACTGTCAGGCAGGCAGGGACTACTGCCCTAACCAGCAGGAAGTAACTACAGAAGAATAACCATCACCCCTCATCACTCCCTTAAGAATAAGAGCATGAACTTTTAGAGGGGGGAGTTGAGGCAGGTTAATATAGTGAAAGGCAGAAGGTGGCTGGCCCAGAAGACAACAAGGCTGAAAGAACATGGCTGAAAGGCAACATGGCTGACAGACAACATGGCCAACAGACAACATGGATGGAAGACCCTGCTGAGACTTAGGCCTCAAACTTGAGGTCCCAGTTGGGATTCTTTCTGGGGCTGGAGAGGTCCCTGATATTCCAAGCAGTCTTCAGCATTGGCCCCCACCATTGGTGGGGTAACCAATAACAGCTGGGGCCCCTCCCGTTAGCATTAGCAAAGGGAGGAATAATTAATAGTTTAAGAGGTAACCACACAAGGCAGAGCTCGCTCTCTCTCTGCCTAGAGGAACCTACACCAAATCTTCATGTGTATTTCTGTCCTCTCCCATTCTCATTCAAAGAAGCTATGTTCTTTCCCCCCATTTCCTGATAAATTCTTTTTACTGGCCTAACTAAAAATAAAAATAATAATAATAAAAAGACATATATTATGACCAACTGGGATTTATTCCTGGTATGCAAGGTTGGTTCAAAATAAGAAAACCAATTAAAATAATACACCACATGAACAAGTTGAAGGGGAAAACCATGCGATCATCTTGATCAATGCAGAAAAGGCATTTGACAAAATCCAGCATCCTTTCTTGATAAAAACACTTCAAAAGATAGGAATAAAATGAAACTTCCTTAATATGATAAAAGCTATATATGAAAAGTCCACAACCAACATTGTACTCAATGGGGAAATGTTGAAAGCTTTCCCTCTAAGATCAGGAACAAGACAAGGATGCCCACTGTCACCACTGTTATTCAACATTGTGCTAGAAGATTTAGCCAGATATATTAGAAAAGAAAAATAAATAAATAAAAGACATCAAAATAGGAAAAGAGGAAGTAAAACTCTCACTATTTGTAGATAATATAATCCTATATTTAGAAAATTTTGAAATGTCTATAACAAAGATACTTGAGCTAACAAAAATGTTTAGCAAAGTGAGAGGATATAAGGCCAACATGCAAAAATCAGTAATGTTTCTGTACACTTGTATTGAACAATCTGAGGTGGAAAGCAGAGAAAAAATTCCATTTACAATAGCAAAAAAAAAAAAGACTCAAAAATCTCTGAATCAATTTAACCACAGAAGTACAGGACCTATATGCAGAAAACTATAAAACAATGCTAAAAGAAATCAATGAAGACCTAAACAAATGATAAAACATTCTGTGTTCATGGATTGGAAGACTAAATATAGTGAAGATGTCAATCATACCCAAACTGATACATAGATTCAATGCAATACCAATCAAAATTCCAACAGCCTGCTTTACAGAAATAGAAAAGTCAATTACCAAATTCATTAGGAAAGGAAAGTGCACCTGAATAGTCAAAAGCATTCTAAAAAAGAAAAGGGACATGGGAGGAATTTCACTGCCTGACCTTGAAACATATTACAAAGTTGCAGTGGTCAAAACAGCATGGTATTGACATAAAGATAGACACACCAATCAGTAGAATAGAATTGAGAGTCCAGAAATAAACCCTCATGTCTATGGCCAACTGGTTTTTGACAAACCTATCAAGTCCATGTTAAAGGGATAAAACAGTATCTTCAACAAATGGTGCTGGGAGAACTGGTTATCTATAACCAAAAGAATGAAAGAGGACCCCCATCTCACTCCTGATAGAAGAATTAACTCAAAATGGATAAAAAAAACTTAAATATAAAAGCCAGAACCATAAAACTACTAGAAGAAAATATAGGAAAACATCTTAAAGACCTTGTGGTAGGTGGTGGTTTCTTGGACCAAAGCACGAGCAACAAAAGAAAAAATAGATAATTAGTACCTCCTTAAAATTAAATATTTTTGCATCTCACAAGACTTTGTCAAAAGGGTGAAAAGCAGCTGACTATATGGGAAAAAGCATTTGGAAATCACATATCCAACAAGAGCTTAATATCCATGATATATAAAGAGATGCTACAATTCAACAATAAAAAGACAAAACAACCTGATTAAAAAATGATCAAAAGGCTTTAATAGACATTTGTCCAAAGAAGAAAGACAAATGTCAAAAAACACATGAAAAAAATGTTCAACATCTCCAGCGATTAGGGAAATGCAAATCAAATTTATAATGATATATCGTTTCACAACTATCAGAATGGCCACTATTAAAAAGACAGAGAACTACAATTGTTGGAGAGGATGTAGAGAGTTAGGAACCCTTATTCTTTGTTGGTGGGAATGTAGAATGGTACAGCCACTGTGGAGGACTGTTAGGCAGTTTCTAACGAGGTTGAATATAGACTTGCCATGCTGAATACCCTGAATTCCACTACTGGGTATATACCTAGAAGTACTGCGAACAGACATGTGCACACTCATATTCATAGTGACATTATTCACGATTGCCAAAGTTGGAAACAATTCAGGTGTCCATCAACTGATAAATGGATAAACAAATTGTGGTGAACATTTCTAACTCTTCTACTTTTGCATATTCACGGGATGGGGTTTTATCCAGCTGTAAGAAGAAATGAACTCGTAAAGCATATGACAACATGGATGAATCTGGAGGACATTATGTTGAGTGAAGCAAGCCAGACACAAAAAGACAAATACTGTATGATTGTGCTACTGTGAACTAAATATATTGTGTAATCTCATAGAGTTAATATCTTGAATATGGGTCACCAGAAAATAGAATGAGGTTAGAGAATTGAAAGCTGAGAGTTAACTTGTGCAAAGTTGGTAAAAAGGATGTTTGTTAATCTTTGGAAATGAATAGAAAAGGTGAAAACACAACATGTTTGTAACTGGCAGTACTATATGTGGGTGTGAAAGTGGTTTAAACGGAAAGTCTAAGGTCATTTATATTACTAAAAGGAAAGCAAAAAATGTAACACTCAATTATACAGCATAATAAAATCACATGTGAAATATGAACATGGGAAAATTGCACATATAAGACCGTTTTTCTTTGAAAGTAAACAAATGTATGTTAATACAAGATGTTAATATCAGTCAAAATAAAACACATTATGCTAAATGGAAGAAACCAGACACAAAGTACTAAATATTGTATGATTCCATTTATATAAAATATAAATATAAATCAATTTATAAAGATGAAATTAGATTAGTGGTCATGTAGGGCTGGGGAAGGATTGCTAAGTGGTGTGGAGTAATGAAATTGTTCTAAAAATTTTTGTGGTGATGAATGCACAATATTGTGCTTGTATTAAAAGCCATTGATTACATATATACTTTGGATAGATCACATGGTATGTGAATACATATCAATGACTGCTCAATAAATAAATTACTAATTATGCAAGAATAGCTAGAAGTAGTAGCTATTTACAGCATAGATTGAGAGGTGAAGAATTTTCTTGTTGGTTTGTCTGTTTTATTATTATTATTATTTTATTGAAATAATGAAAATGTTCTAATAATGATTGAAGTGAAGAATGCCCAACTAAGTGATTATACCAAATACCATTGATCACACACTGTGGATAAATTGTATGTTTTAGTAATATGTATGCATAAAATTGCTTTAAAAAGAAAAAGAAAAGTAACTATCCCCCCCCCCCCAAAAAAAAATCACGTTTAGAAGGTGTAACATATTAGGCAAGGTGAAAATTTATGAGTTTATGATTATGGATGATACTGAAAGTAGAACTTGGTGAATAATATGTACAAAAGATTGGCCTTTATCCTAGAAAAGAGTTCATGTGGCATCAGGTGACCTTTAGAGAGTTTAACAAATGGAGTTTGAATTTTTAGAGAATAAGAATGAGCAGTGGGATGTGTAAGGGCAGGGCAACTCAGGTGTTAGTGCTATTTAACACTATAGCGATGTATCAAGCCACTTGAGAAATAATAGTGATGGGACTTTGAGAGAAAATTATCAGTGGGTCATAGGTTCTACAGAAGGAAAAAGTCAGATGGAGGAAAAAGAACAACCATGTGATCTTAAACAAGTTGTAAAATGTTCTTAGTCTCAGTTTCCTAGTGTATTAAAAAAAGATATAATTATGGCTATCACCCATGATTGATATAAGAACTAAAAGTGAATGGATCAATTATGAAAACCATCTAGTACATAGAAATTTTCAAAATGTTTCTTCTTACTCTTTTCCTTAACCATATTCTTTTATGGAAAAATAACTTTTATCAGTTTGATAAATCAAGAAATTTAAAAGAAGATGAAGATCTACCTTCTCAGTTGCCATCAGTTAGGGAATTCTTTCAAATTTATTTTTCATACGTTATTAGAAAAGACTGACATTATATAGGGCTTATTTTGCACTATGCATTGTTTGAAACACTGCATATTTTAAATTACTTAATCATAACAGGATCCTCCTAATTCCTGTTCTGGTCTTTCTCGCTTTCATATAGATGTGTTCTCTTTTACCTGATTCATTTAATGATGCAATGCCATAAATTTCAGTCTTAGATCCAGGTTCTTTTAACTATGCTCTCTTCACAAGCCATCTCATCTACACATGAATTCATATACATCACTGAGTCCCAAATGTCTCTTTCAAGCCCAGACCTATCCCCATAGCTGTAGATCTGTTTGTCCATCTAATCTCTTGACAACTCTATTTGCATATCCCAAAGACCCTCCAAGTCAACATTTCTAACTCTTCTACTTTTCCATATGCTTTATAGTATTAATAGGACCACCTCCTGTCTGGTAGTATATGTCATAGCCTTATGTGGCATTCCTGATACACACCACATCCTCCCCACCCTAATCTATTGCCAAGTGATATCAATTTTACCTCTGAAATATATCTTGACTTCATTCATTTCTCTCCAGCAACACTGCTATTTTCTTGGTTAAACTACATTACTTACTAACTGGAATATGGCTTCCTGCATTCACTCTTCACAACTCAAAATTTTTTTCCACACAATGAATTCAGAGTGATATTATTTAAACTACTTCCTGGATTCATAATATTCTTGTGTAAAGTACGAAATTCATAGTATAGCCTACAAAATTGTTTGTCCCTGATGTCCCCTTCCATTACTTGATGCACCTGTCTCTCCCTTGCTATGTCCTTCAATCCCATGGATCACTTCCAATTCTGCTAATTTACCCTACTCCTTCCCACCAGAGGAATTTTGCATATTCCATTCCTTCCAGTTTTCTGTGACCTCCAGTTTTTGGAAGTGACCTTCTCCCATCCTTGTCGTTTTGCTCAATAATTACTTCATTTTCAAATCTTTCACTAAACTACCATTTTCTGTAGGGTTTCATTGATTTTACGTTTTCATATTATAATTTTGATATTTTAATCTTCAAAGCACTTAATCTTAATTTGTAAGTACACATTTATTAGACTGGAATAATTTCATTAATGCCTGTCTTCCCCCAAGCTCTGGGGGCCTCGGTTTATTTTTGCTTACCATTATGTCCCCGACATATTCTAGGCATATGGTAGTCTCTGGGCATAGGCCATGGCTTAGCCTGTGGTAAAAGTAATGATGCAATAATCTGTAAAACAAAAATGTCATGTTCTTTACACAGGAAATAATTGCCTTATTTTGTATTAGCTAGAATCTTGAGTGATAAGTTGCCTCCCCCCATATAATAAAAAAGACCCAGTGAATTACATAGCTTTCATGTATAGGTTGCTCCCTCCAAGTGAGTGGGCTGACTTCAATATTTGTAGGTGGGATTCTATGGGATAGTCAGTGAGCATCAGGGAGACATGCACTTACTTACTTGTATTCTTACTTGTGAGTTGTTTTTACTGCTTGTTTTCTGGTTTAGAGGTTAACCAATATGAAAAGAAAAGCAGCAACCATTAAAGAAAACACACACACACACACACACACACAACTTTAGCAAAGTCTCAGTTGTCATTCTTGGGCATGAACTCTAGAAGGCTTTTTGGCATAGTCAGCAGATTGGAAAAACATGTTCTTGTGCTTTAAGTCAAGAATGAAGGGAGCAATATAAACTTGAAACCTCCAACTTTTTTATTTCCTTTTAAATGAAGTCTGAGATGGACTGTTAAATGCAGAAAGATTACTGGGATGCGCTCTTGGAAGATACAGCTGTAAGAAAATGATGAAGGCAGAATGTGGTAGAGGGAAACGCTATACAGTTGCAAATAATACCTTAATAAATCTTATGGGAAGCTTTGGAATTGTCTTGGTTCTTTATTATTTTCCCAAATTGAGGCAAGTATTGTTACCCTTTTGTATACCACAAGGAGGATGCAAAACTACGAGGAGTAAAGCAGTTCTTATGATCAAGGGAAATTTCCAGTGAGGAATACAGCTATGAGCCATCTCACAAATTTGGGGAGACAGCATCTCTGATGATGCCTTGATTTTGGACATTCTCACATCCTCAGAATGGGTTAATCGGCCCCAAAACCAGGATATAAGACAGCATCATTTTATCCACTACAGTGCATGCTGCTCAGCTTCACTTACATCTGGCAATTTTATTCCATCTGGGAACTGATTCTCTCAGGTTCTTTTGGTTTGGGGTCCTGGGAAATTGAAAAGAAGAGATTTAGTGGTATCACAGTCCTGATGCTCCAATTGATCTCAAAGACATAATTGTTCATTATCTTCCCCATCTGGCACCTCCCACTCTAGATTCCTCTTGCCATTGATGAGCACAGATACTAGAATATGCAGCTTTCTTAATGAGTAACTCACACCTCAATATTGAGAGGTCTGGGACCCTGGTTACTATGTCTCTCTCAGGCTATGACTCCTACTTTTCTCTGTGTACTTCTAAAACTGGATTGGGGGTAATATTAGATATCCAGGTAGATCATCTAAATTACAAACATATTCTTCTATGACCTTATGGTACTCCAATTCCTATGATGAAAAGGATCAATTTCCTTGCCAGTTTGGCAACTCCTTTCCTTGCCTGCTGGTCTCTTGCTGCAAAAAAATGAATTGACTAGGAAGCAGCTATACTTTAAAGTTAAATAGGACTTTTATTGAGTCCACTGCTGGAAGTGATCCAACTCTAGGAATCAGGACCTCTGTACCCACAGAGCTTAAAGCTGAGACTGGAAGCACAAATTCCACAAGTGGGTCCCAGGAGTCAGGATAAGCAGGATCACTTCCTTTCCAGCCCATGGTTTCTAGACCCATTAACTGCACACGGTACCACAACATGCTCATTAATTTTTGGGTATAAACTGTGTCCTTGTGGATGGTATTCCATCTTTGCAGTTTTTCATGTCCAATCTGGTACCCCAGCTGTTTTTTAAAGAGACCATTCCATCCTATCTAATGTTGGTGACTTCTGGGATATAAGTCCATAATTGTGTGCCTACTGACACATCTCTTTGCCCAAAAGTCAGGTCTTCTAATATGCAGTGATATAATGTGTGGTCCTGTGTCAGTAAATCAAATCCTCTATAAGACTTTTGATAGTGGTGCTGAACTTCAGGCAGAAAAGCAAACCCATATCTCAATCATGTTTATTCAAGTCAAGATGAACCCCTGTCCCTTTCAAGGACAAAGAAATACCAATTTTGACCAATTTCATAATCCAATATATACTAGAGAGAGTACCTGTAATTATTTATCTAGCCTGGACTTTCTGTTTCAGCAGCATACTATTCGTGGTCTAGTTGTTGATCTAGGTAAGGGACAATTTGGCTCTATATTTAGGAAGTGAGTACTGGAGTAAAAGAAATGAGGAGGTAACATCAAGTAGGCTGATCCAACTTAAGCTGCAGAGACACAGAACAAAAAGAGCCAGCAATCACGACTATCCAACACAATGTTACACCTTGAAAGTGGTAATCTCACCTGTCCCTGACTAAGCTTCTCATCCTAGAGGTCCTTACCAAAAGGAAAGCATTGAGGGGTGGTGCTGGCTCCTGTCTTCATCAAGGAGACATGGCTTCTATTCCTAAGCCATGTCCTGGCAGTCCATAAGACTGTGTTCTTAGTGGAGCTGCAGGAAGAAACTGGTGTTATGAGTCTTGGTATCTAGGTGGTTCAGGCACAAATAGGGGGATCTGAGCAGCAGCTCTTGACATGGGGAGATAGGAAAATTGACATATTTCCCACGTTGGGTGGGGATGAGTGAGCTGCAGGTGGGGTGCCTCCACAGGTTTTAGAGTTCCAAATTTGCTAAAATATACCTATTCATGGCACAAGGCAAGGGAAACCAAATGGCATATGCATCAGCTCCTTCCATGAAGGGTGCTGAGCAGTATCAACAAACTCATACCTCAATTGGCTTAGCAGATCTCAGGCCTGAGTGTTAAAGATGAGCTGGTATTATGATCACCGAGTTGTTGGACTACCAAATTTGAGACCACTTGAAGGTCTGTCTGTGAGGGTAAATTTCTGGAGCCTTACCCCCTCATTTTCTGTTTTCTTTGTGAATGTTCGAAGAGAGAATTTGAAGCTTTGGCCATAGAATGTAAATTTGGTACTGGCCCTTTTCATCAGAGCACACTGGGCATTTGAAGCTTGCTGAAATGCTGGAGGCTTATAAACAATCTTAAATTGGTAGTAGAAAATACTAAATATGTCTAGCACAATTATTAAGGGGGGAATATAGCATGGTATATTGGCCAACTAATTCTTCATTTTCAGTCTTTTAGGAGCCTCTAGAGGTTAGAAATTTTTTTTTGTTATGAGTTGGACTCTGGACATATTTCAAGCATTTCTTTGATTTTAAAATCAACTACTCTTTGTGATGCATTTTCTTTTATATTCCAGGGTCCCTTGGAGAGGTGTGTGCTCATTTGAGTCTTTTGTGCATCCCAGAAAATCATGTTCTTAAGCTAACACATTCTTGTATGTGTAAGCTTATTGTATGTAGGACCTTTTTGTTAGATTCAGTTAAGGAACCTTTTGATTAGATCACTTTTATTAGATCACTTTAGTTAACGGCCTTTGATTAGATTTCGGGGCCCAGTGTGGGTTCTAATCTTCTCGCTGGAGTCTCAAATAAACTGAGGACTGAAAGCAGAGACATATAGAGAAAGAGAACTCTAAGCTTTTACCCTGCCATGTGAAAGAGGACTCCAGGTTTGCCTACAGCTGCAGAAAGACAGAAAAACCCCAAGAGGCTGAGCGAGAAGCCAAAGGCTGGAATCAACTAAGCAGCCTGAAGCTGAAGAAAGAGGCCCAGGGAAAGACTAGCCATATGCTTGATCACACAAAGCTGAGTTCAGGGTGAAAGTGAGCCTGGAGGAGAAGGCAGAGATCTGCTGCCATTTTGCCTTACCATATGGCATGAGTCCAGGATCCCCAGTTGCCAAATTTGGTGAGAGAGCTTCTCTGATGATGCCTTGATTTGGACATTTTCACAGCCTGAGAACTGTAAGATTTTACCCTAATAAATTCACACCATAAAAGCCAACCCATTTTTGCTATTTTTTGCATTGGCAGCCTTCAGCAAACTAAAACAAGGTGTGTTAACTGTGGTGTTGGAGTGAGTGATCAAGATCGTTATGAAAGGTGGTAGAATATAATAAAAGTGAATGCAATTGTTCCGTTCTTCATATTCTCTACTTTTAGGGTTAAAGAAAAAGGGTGGGAAGCACCTGAGGCCTTCATTTGAGATTATGGAAAGTTCAAGTAAAAGGCATCTCATTTAGGCTACATTAACACACAAACTCTCATCTCAGTGTCAATGAAAATATTTATGTATTGCTTATGCCAAAATCTATAAGGGTATATGCAGCAATTTATGACAGCTTATGTCCTTGCAACAGGTTGTAATCACGCTGTTTCAGTCTTGTGCAATCTTGAGTATTTATTTCCATCTAAGAAAGAGAAAGAAGCAGTTGGAGGATTATGTGCTAGTCTTCAATGCTTTGACCTGTATGTGACTGAAGTCACTTCAGCTTACAGTACAGAGCTTTCACGTAGTCCAACCCAACTTCAATCACATTGAAAAGGCCACTTTTCCATCAGCATGGAGTGGTTAACTGCTGAGGCCAGCTAAGCAGAACAGTACCTAAAGTAAAGGGGGGTGTGCAGGCTAAAAAGAAAGTTAAGAAACAAAACACAAAGAGACAGAAACAGCGGGGGTCAGGTGGACGAAGAGGAGCTGCAACCTCAAGGCACCTGGACAGAATTCAGCTTTATTTTTATATGTGCAATACAGATAATGGTTCAGCAGTTTTGCACAGGAACTTCCTGCCTGAGCACAGTTTTGGCCCTTGAGCTCATTAGATAACAGAAAAGGGAATACAAAGACTTTTACAGAAATTCTAATCTATACAGAATTTTGAGAATTCTCTGGCTTGGCCTAGTTTGCTAGTTTGCTACTTGTAGCAGCTATGACAGCTCACTTGCTTATCTGTGACCTTGTAGACTGTTATTAACAGTTCCAGGGGCTGTATTTTGTAGGGGCTCCCAACAGTGAACCCTACAAGTAGCTACCTTAGTGTCCTCATGGAAAGCTTGCTGAGAAGGCATCATAATACTTTAGGAACCTCAACAGGAATGTCCCTAAAAGACCAGAAATCAGGAGATAAGATTCATACTGTTTATCTTGGCACTGAGCCTGTTGCTTGATGATGATGTTCCTGATCATAAACTATCATTGCCTTGATACTTACTATGTCCTCTTCAGTTGGATAGATATCCACTGAAGCTAGCCTGGATGTTGAACTTAATTCAGAGAAGATAGTTTGACTTAAAAACCTGAAGAACTACCTGGCATCTCAGGTCAGTTTTAGCCTTTACAGTTAATGAATGAAACTCTGACTATGTCAAGCAGTGCAAGATTGAAGTGGGCTTGTTTGTTTTTACCATAGATTGTCATGGTAATTAATACCTGTCTTTATTTTATAGTTTTTGGCTATGCTGTTGCTATATTAAAGAAGCAAATTTTCTATGCATCACTGGGGGTTGTTAAAAATTGGAGAAGAATGAGGGATGACTACGCATACATCCAATCAAAAGGTGGAGTTTTGTGGACCATTGTTCTACATGCTCTGGACCTGATGACAGCTAATGAAATACAAGTTGAATGTAGCAACTGTAACACAGCATGAATTTGCTTAGTCAGCATTAGGTAGACCACTGAGTGCTAATATAATCCCTTCTTCAGCTTAATAGCATAAAACAGGTGCCAGACAGTGCATATGTTAGCCTTTGTAGTCCATACAGTCTCTGTTGCAATTACTCAATTTTACTTTCATATAGTGCAAGCAGCCATAGAAAATATGTAAATGAATGGGCATGACTGAATTGCAATAAAACTTTATTTACAAATTCAGATTTGTCCCTGGTCCATATTTGCTGACCTCTGGTATAAGAGGCAGCAAACCCAGAGTTTCTTGGCAACTCTGACCTGTAGGAATTTCACTTTATGTGAAGTTTATGATCAATGGTATTGGGACATGCTTCTGTGAATAATGAGGGTAGCATCAATAACTACTACCCAGCCTCCTTTATATGGCTATTCCTATGTCCTTTTGTATGGCAGTCTACTTCTCCAGTCTTACCAATTTTTAAATCCAGGCCACTTTCTTGTAGTTGTGCTTGGTCAGCATTTGATAAATATTTCATAAGTGAATAAAAATGCAAATATTACTATCTCATATCTTTATCAATGTTTCAAAGTTATTAAAATGGCAATGCCATTTCTGTTCTGATACAATTCTTGAAACGCAGTAATAATATCTAGTTAGATATGTCTCAATTTTAGGTAAGCTAGGAATAATTCAGTGATATAAAGCATTAAGAAACAAATATCTTATGGTTTAAGTGCCGTAAGCATTAACTACTAATTATCACAAATGTATTGTAAAGGGCCAACAATAAGTACTTCTTGAGTTACATGTCTGCAGTTCTTGTCATGCAGGCTGAAAAATAGGTTTCTACAATAAACAAAATAAGTGAAGCATTTAAAGTTGAAAAAGCAAACACTGAATTTTAGAGTTAGAATCCAAAGGCAGATATAGAGACATTATAAAATGTTACAGAAGTGTAGAAAACCTTAACTTAATTGGTAAGTGCAGAAATATCTCAAATATTAATTTTATTTCTGGACTATATAAACATACGTTAATATTCTCTTTGGATTTTTAAAATTATCCCCAGAGATATCCACATTTATATTGTTCACCTCTGGTCAAGATTTGACACGTGGTGTCAAAATTTTAAATTACTATTATCTCACCCATTTAGAATATTTTCAGGTATGTTGATAAATTTTTTTCATTTTTTTTTAAATTAGAGAAGTTGTGAGCTTTGAAAACAATCATGCATAATGTACAGAATTCCCACACATCATCCCTCTTCCAACATCTTACATTGTTGTGGAACATTTTTTATAGATTATGAAAGAACATGATCAGAATATTACCACTAACTATGGGGTCAATAATAGGAGGGTATGGGATTTTTTTCTTTTGGACTAAGGAAAACGTTGAAAGGTTTACTAGGGCAATGACTACACAGCTCTGTGGTGAAAGTGAGAGCTACTGAGTGTACACATTGGATGGGATGTACAAGGCATGGGAATGTATAACAGTGAACCATGTGATGGAAGATGGACTGTGGTTAGCAGTACAAATATGAGAGTGTTCTCTCATGAACTATAACAAATGTACCATACTAATACATAGTGGTATAATCATTTCGATCATTTCTTTCTAGGATGACTAATTAGTTTTACAGAAAGGGATAAAAATGATTCCTTAAAAATAGACTCTATGTACTTTGTTAATCATCTATGAATTCCAAGTTACTAATTTCTGGTCCTCAATCTCATTGTGGTCTGAAGAGGTAAAAATGGAAGATGGTCAGTAAAATTCAGTATTGAAAATGCCTACTGGAAATTGTTCTTTGGCTTGTAATAAGGCTGTTCAGAACAAAGATTCTAAGTATCTCTGGTTTTGGTTGAAATCAAATGGACTCACTAATGTGTAGTTAATCTCATTATAATTGGAAGCTCAAATTTGTTGTAGACACTGTCCTTTATTATTTTATAGGAAATTGATTATTTTTTAATAAAACCGCTTATTTGATAGGTTGTAACAACCCACTTAAAGGTACAATTTATGATTATAGGATTGACACTTACACTGTACAGTTTTCTGATGCAATACTCTCATCAATTTTCGTGATTTTCTGATTTTCTGCTTTGTGTAGTTGTTAGCACTGAAAGGCAATGGTAACACTGCCAGAGTTGTTATATAACTAAGTCATCCTGACTCACCATAGTCTCTTCAATTTATTGGGCTTTCCTGTCATATCTGATTTAGACTTCATACTATGTCAGATAAAGAATATGGTTTCAAGAGATAAAGGAGGATAGCAATTTTCAGATACATTATTCTCTCTTCAGCTTGCTAGTGATGTAGGCATGCTATTCACCAGAAGACAGTTAATATCAAGTGCTTATGTTTATAAAGTTGAAAATATATTTCAGTTGTTAAAGTCAATCTATTCCATAGAGAAAAATGTTTAAAAAAAAAAAAAAAAAAAAGAACAGCAAAGAAAATTAAACTGATGAGTTGCTGCTCTGGGCTTTTAAAAATCCTGAAAATTATTATTCAGGTCAAATGTCATTTAAAATTGCTATCATCTTGTTACTTTGGAACAATGCAGTTGATTCTGCATCCTCCCCCAAAACACAGATCTCTTGGTAAGGAGAATGCATGGCCACACAAGGGCTCCTCCTCTCGAGTCCAGAGCTATTCAAAGCCAGGGGTTCTGTGGTTACCTCAGGATGCTTAAAATCATGCTTGGGGAGTTACTTGTGCAAATGTTACCAGAAATAATGCCTTTTCTAGGACATCACCAGAGCCGAACACAAAAGACACTGACTGAAGTATTAAGTAAAGCTGCCAGCCTGGTTGTTCTCTCTTAGATGTACACACATACCCTGCACCCATTCACCCATCTCACACATACCTACTTTTTACATTCACAGATGCAATAAATAATGACTATAAAATGAAAAGCAATATTAAAGTGCATGTCTACCCTAATGAAAAATAATAATTTCACTCTAGAATACTGTGGATTCACAAACAATCTGACAGTCTTACTATTTTCTTATTATTTCAAATAAGACAAGTAAACTAAAAATTTCTCAGAGTTTTAATTGGAAACATCTGTGTTTTTATGCTAAAGAAACAGGCACATATGTGAATAATTTAGCTTTCACTTTTATGTACACTATAAAATTCTTGATAGTAAGGATGAATGTTGATTTGGACAGATCTTTGGCAACTGATCCAATAAAGATAGATCACTAAACACTAATTATATAGTCCCTTCTCGGCTTAATGATATAAAATAGAGCTTTTATTTAATAACAAACTAAATCTATTTCATTATTAGGTTTAGGATCCCATGCATTTGAAAATGCAACTGTTATTTTGAAATGAGTATTTTTAAAAGAGAAATGCTATAGAGAACTATTGAAGGATTTTTAGAAATATAATTTAAAAATATATAACAATCAAATTTGTATCAGGTAAATAACAGAAAGACATAGTATAAGTCAATCATAGTTGGAATTCTTTAATTTAACAACAGCAGAAATTACAAAAGCAGCAGAAACTACACCAAGAAGCAGGATAGCACCTTTGCAGAGTTGCCCAAGGCATTTCAATAAAAGGCGATATGTGCAAACTTTACAGTTTATATTTCAGCTCAAAAACAAAAACAGAAAAAATCTAAACTATCCATCATTTCCTCCATTAAATAAACAAATATTATCCAATATTTTTTCAGTGAAATTCTCTTAGTATAAGAAAAAAAAAACCAAGAATACACATATACACACACATTCTTCAAGGAAAAGTCAAGGCAAATGCAAACAGGATACAAATTAACTAATTTAAAAATTCAGGACATATGATTAACATCTGAAGAGAAAAGATGAAATTTTGGTAAAAGATCCCACTGAAAAATGTTGGAGGCTAGGTATATTTTGGGGTGACAATCTCTGAACTTCTTGGAGAAACCGAGTTACAGATCAGACTTTAAAACTGGCTCTCTTTTTAAGATCGTCAAAGCGGTGTTTTACACAAACTTGGGTTTATTAGGGTCCTGGAACGAATTTCTTTCCTCTTTAGGAATTCATCTAAGCACACTCTTTACATTTACCATTTCTCATAAATTATTGTATATATATTTAGAGAAAACATCATTCCAGAAAGCAAGTAACCCTTTTATTTACACAATTTCACACTCACTGAGCTACGGATGCTGTTGGGTGGCTTGACAGAACCTGAAGGAAGTGCAAATGAGTTAGCTTCCATGTCTATCCCAGCCAATTTTCAGAGACTTCCTTCAATATGTGTATATACGTATATGTTTAAACAGAAAAATTTATTGTATAAACAGTGTGGGAACTTGAGTTTCATCTTTTTATTATATAACAAACTATACTAATCTCATCATTAGGCCTAGGATCTCTCTGTACATTAAAATAGAGCTATTGCTTTGATATATGTATTATTAAAGATAAAAATTTTCAAATTCAAGGGAAATTTTGCCCCCAATTATTTGAAGTGACCACTTTAAGAAGTGAAATAAAATACTGTGATTGAAACCAGACTGAGTAAAGTCTATGAATACTACACCAAAAGTTTTTTTGAATGAGTGTGTATATACATCCCCTACCTTTACACAATACAGAAGTAAATACTTTGAAAGTAAGTTTTATTTTCATGAATATTTTCATAAGGGTTTGTCAACAGTATCAAATTCTATTTATGCCTCTATTTGCTGGTCTTTTTCTATCATAAATTTAAGGCTATTAGATGCTGACTGCAATGTAACCTTTGAGGAATGTTAAATAAGTATCAATAGTTTTAGATTTCTATTTAATTTAGTAAAGAAATTTTCATATTCAAATCACAGTATATTATAAAGTATGCTATATCAATTATACTTTCAGGAATTGTATGATATTAAACTTGAGATGTTATTTAGTCAAAAAAGGCCCTGCTAGGAATATTAATATAAGGAATGGTTGGATTTTAAGTGCTTATTGTCTATTTTTTAGGTCAGGGATAATATCGAATACACATATTCTTAGATTTATTCAACAGTATATTTATGATCAACTGTTAGCATTGTATCTTTTTGTAGGAGTGAGCAAAAATTCAACAAAGCAAGCAATCACAATTTAGAGCCACTTTATGGTTGTATTTAAATGTCAAGAAAAAAATCTGGTATGTTTTGTCAGTTAAGTCAAATAAACAGCAAGCAAACCAATAAGACCAAACGTGTTGGCATTTTAAATATAAAACAAGTATGAATGGTCTGAAAACTTTGTCCTTTAATATAAAGTTTAGGTATTAGGTAGAGTTTACCATAAAACTATCTTTTCTTGAGTTCCACCCTTCCCATACATCTTCTAAATTTTCATTAATTATTCAATTATCTTTTGTGCACCTTTTTTTCCTCTTTACCATTTACTGACTATGGTAATTGCATAACGTTATTTGGATGAGCTGTTTATTATTTGTCATTGTGTGAAAGAGTGTGTCTGTGAGAAGAAGGAAATTTAATAAGATGATGATGATAATGACAGTGATGAAGATGATGGTGATGGATAATACCTTGCATTCAATATTTATTCTCCATGATTTTACATTATTTCTCTGGCAACCAAGAAACAACCACTATTATTCCATACATTCCCCATAAATCACTTTGGTTTATTCTTACACACTTACTATGAAGTAATTTGGATATGATTCTTTCACATTGGCTGAATGAGGAATTTTGAACTACAGCCATCTGGCCTTCCAATCTGACTAAATTTAGGATCACATGTTTCAATCAAGTGTCAACACAGAGGACAATTTAGTGTAACACTGGGCTTGTGCAGAGTAGAAACTCCCCGTTTATATCATTTACTCTGCTTGTATCCATCACTTTGCCCTTTAGCTTTTTACTTCTTATTACAAGTTAAAGTTAAAAACTTAAATAAATAAAAGAGAAAATCAACTAAAAGTTTGCAGAATAAGAAAAGGAGAGATTAACTACAGTGAATCAAATTTCCTTCTTTTATTGTATGGCCTTCACTCACTGCATAATGTCTTTGATTTCATTCTGTATTCTCAGTGAAATATTCTCCTTTTACTTCCACACAATACGGAAATCTTCGTCCTTTGATTCTTCATGCCATTCAGCATTTTCTGCATGCAAACACATTTATAACACTAAAAATTATAATTCATCTAAAACTGAAAGTCAAAAATGAGGTTTTAATTTTATGTAGTGATTTACTGTTCTAGTTAATCAGGCTGTCATGACAAATACCACACAATGGGCTGGCTTAAACAACAGGAGTTTTGAGGCTATGAGAAATCCACAATTGACGTGTTGGCAAGATTGTGCTTTCTTCCCAAAGTCTGTAACATTCTGGTGCTGGCAGACAAAGATCCTTGTGTTTCCTTGGCTTGTATCCTTGTTTTGTGTCACATGGCCATGTGCTCTGCTTTCTTTCTTGGGTTCCATGGAATTCTGATTTCCCTTTTCTCCAGGTGGTTTTCTCTCACTTTGGCTTCTGGTTTCTTTCTCTTTATAAGGGCTGTAGTGATCCATATTGAGGCCCATCCTCATTCAGTTGGGCACACCTTAACTAAAATTAGCATCTCAAGAAAGTCCTATTTACAATGGCTGCACATCCACAGGGATGTGAATTATGATGAAAAACATGTCTATTCAATCTACCCTATTTACAACATGTAAAAATGTTTTTTATGCAACAATTTATTTTATTTTATACTTAAGTATTTGACTTAAAGCAGGAGCAGCAATCTATACTAAAACAAAACAAAACAAAACTAGTAGACAACACAGAAAGGCACTAAAAACACCTTTACTGTGTCTAGGCAGTAAATGAATCATAGTAGATAGTGGAAATATAACAGTCATGTGTAATTCTTCCATGGCCGACTAGAAGGAGACATGTATGATGAAGAGGTTAACTGTGAATAAATCAATATCTACTATAAAAATCAATCTTCTTTATGTCTGTATTAAAAGGAGAAGACATAATCGAGGAATGGAGTATTGTGGGTATTTCTTACAGTTTTTTTTGTGTGTTTTGTTTTTGTTTTTAATTTATTTATTTTTTATTGTGGGTAAAAATCAAAATTTTCACAATACATACCGATATTAGTAAAATGATATATAAATATATATGCATATATGTGCATTTGCTTACAAAAATGTTATTTACATATATATAAATATATTTTAAGAGGTACTTAGATTACCTAAAATATTACATGGAACCCACTGGGATTCCCATGTTGCCCACCTCCCACACCTCCCACCACATCCCACACAGTTTTTGAGTGAGATTAGTAATTTTGTGAAGGAAGATTCAGCCACATTTATGCTAGAGATGCTTTTACTCCCCTTAAGTCGTTTGTTTGGTCTCACAATCATATATCAATAGGTCCAGTGACCTCTGAAGCAGGACCTACCTATGCAGAAGAACATTTTGATTTCTTAAAATTTGTATCAAATAGATACAGTTAAGCAATATTAGTTAGATACCCTGATCTGTTTTTTTTTATTTTATGAGAGGAAAAAATATAAAATGGCATAGACTCTGATTTTTGGTGCCTTGGGGAAGAGAGGTGGGTGTTGATATTGTTATTGATCTATAGAAAGAAATTGAGTTGACACTATAAATGGTCTGCAACCTTTTCAGACTAGGACTATTACGGTTGGCATTAACTACATCCAATTTTAATGATGTCCTGATATGCAACTTTATCTCTTTTGCTTTCCCCAGCATGGGAACAATGGGGAACAATTCATACCTTTGAGAGACCCACAATTTCAAAAGAACAATTGCTATAATATTTGAAATAGTCATATTCATTCATGGTAAGCATACCCAGATTTAGGAGTTTTCTATTCTGAACCCTGGGCATGGGGAATTGGGGAGTTGGGTAAATGTGGCAATTTCTATCTTTTGTTTTAAACATACACATGCAATTAAATAAATTATGCCAATTAAAATGGGCTTACTTCAGGTGAACAATTATGATGGCTAGAAAAAATTAAAATAGTTATCAGCTATTATTTTAGTTCCAAACTGTAATTTCACACAGAAGAAAAACAAAAACGTTATAGGTATGTTTTGCTAGGTAGTGCATGAAGCTTGGAGTGTCATGCCACCCCCACATCATTGTCCCAATTATATTTGCATATCTGTTTTCTTGTTTTGTGTTATGCTTTGTTGCAGTTGCTCCTAAGAATGATCAAGGCCCTTCCAAAAGCAACCATATATATCCTGGAAATTACGACCTATCATTTATTCAGTAACCTGTGGTGAGAACTCCACCTAGCAGAGTTACTGCATATTAAATAGATTAAATAGTGATTAGCCAAACCAATTATATTCTTTTTCTGAACACTGATTCTCTCAAGCAGAGAGTTGGGAAGGAATAGAATGGAGTGGATAAAAGAAAAGAGATTAGCAAAATCAACAGTTTAGAAGATTGGGGAAGGGACCAAGGAATACCTGCTTCTGAAAGTATGAAAATAGGCCACCGGTTCCTAAGGTTACTGAATTTCCTAAAAGATACCCACCCGCCCCACACACACATCTATGGAGCCTAAAAGAGGAAATGCAAGATGGCTTTTTGTTCTCCTTACATTTGTGAGTACCCTTGCATGCTTCCTAGTGCCTGAATGACCCTAATCAATCAGTAAATAAATGTTCTCACAGAATAGAGAGAGATTAATTTAGATTGTGATTTATATCAATAGTCAGAGATTACAATTGATTTGCTATTGTTAATTTTGAACAATAGAGAACAAATGAATGTTACGGAAATAAATGGTATCCTGGAGAAAAGGACTATGGTGGTATTAGTTCCTCCAGGCATGGAGTGGAGAAGGACTCCTGAGAACAAGAGTACATATTTGAACCCATTGTGATGTTAAAAATTAGTAAAAGGATTGTATAGGGAAAGTTGGGGAGAAATGGAATCCCAGAGTCAGAAGAAAATGAGCAAATTTTGAAGGTGTCTGAGTGAACAGCTAAAAAACCTTGTAGAGAGAGTAAACAACGAAGGTTTGAAAGTTATATAAAATATAGGAATCCCCTATGTTTTGTGTAAAATTTATGTAATCTAAGTTTCTTTAAAAAATAAAAATTATATTTAAAAAAAGGAAGTTATAAAGTGGATAACATCAGGTCAATAAGTAAAATCAGTCTCAAATACCTATAGCCTTCCAAAAAGTAATGGCTTTCTCCTCAAAATATTTACATCCAATCACTGGATCTCCCAAGTAGGGAAAGGAAGTTCTTCAGGAATATTATCATAATCATATCACCATATATCTATCATATATCATGTATATAATTATAAATAACATCTTCCATTAAAAGTACTAGATGATCCATATGGTCTTCCCTGAATGCAATATTCTATTACTCTATTTGGATTTGAAGCTAAGTAATAAATTAAATACAGCATTTTAATGTAATGTAATTTGGTCTACCAGACCAAAACCAAACAAGCAAGTACCAAACCTTTACTCAAATCACTTTATCTATCTTGTACTAATACTACAAGAGGCATTATTCACATTATACTAAATTCTGTCTTGTATAAACTCTACATGAGACCTTGTTTTTCTAAGATAAGTAGTCTTTAAACATCAGGAATATCTTGTAAGACACTGAAGAATGAATTGTTTTAACAATTTGTTGTTAATCAGGGTTCTTTCATATGTATGTGGGAAAAAAACAGTTCAAACTAGTTTAATCTTCATAAAAAGATGTAATGATGAATTTGTTGGCTTATGTAACTGGCAAATCCAGGACTATATTTTTAAGTTTGGCAAAAAGATGAAATTTATTAAATTTCTTCAGATTTTTTACTAGGCAACAGTGAAGAAGAATGAATTGGAGGAGTTACTTCAGCAAGAAAAAATACAGTTCTGTATTCAAGAAAGGGAGGTAGTAAATAATCTATCCTAAATTTTGTCTTCACAGGGAAAGTTAAGAGTTCTATATAAGCAGATTGTATGTCTGTTGATATTTCTTTTAGCTTAAATAAAAGAAACATACAATTTTATTTTAAATCAGTTGCATGTAGAAATTTTATATTTGAAATTTATGCATTTTTATATTATCATTCTAATTGATATTGCTTTGCCTCCTTGGTTTGATAATTATTTCAGCTATAATTCAAGATTGTTGGATTTTTTATGTCATTGCTTTGTTTTCGTTTTAGTTTAATTTAGTTTTTATATTTATTGTTTTTAAAAATATGGTGGCACTGGAAATATCTTTAATATATAGCTGTGCATTTGGACCAAAGCTTTCTTGCAGACTTCTTGAAACTATTAAATGATAACCATTTCATTGGAAAAATAAATACCACAGGAGAAGCATAGGTCACATTTCTGTAAGGCAACTTTTCTTCCTTGCTTACTCCTTTGGAATATAGGTAAAGATTTGAGAATACATTTGTATGAATGTAGAAGCTATGTATTTCCGGATATTACATATAATAATACACCAGCACTTTTCAAGAAGACTTGAGCAAGGTTGTTATAAATGAAGAAAAGTTATGATGAGTACCAAGATTGAATGAATGATCTTATGTTTTAAAAAATGAGCAGGGAATAGGTTACAGTGTGACGCTGGATCCCAGAGGCTGGGTTTAAGAGAGGTCTAACAAATTACATTAGAATTTCTGGGCTGGGCAAACTGATACAGGTGAAGCTGGGATGATTTCATACAATGCAGCCATTCAACAGGTGACAAATCTAAGAGTAAGAGGTGACTGCATTCAGTTATCAGGCACCAGGCTATTACTTTTCTGAGAAGAGGAAACTAAGATAAGTTGGTTTCAAGCCAGAGGCCAATGACAGGAAGGCCTAAGATATGTCAGATAAAGATTTGATATTTAGTGTTGTATTCTGAAAAATACTGGAGGATTTATCTTAGTGTGTCTTTTCTTTAACATTTTTTCTTTACTAGATTTCATGAGATATAACAAAGTTTTAATAAACCTAGGCAGCCTTAGAATAATGTTATATATCAGTACAATAGGATAAATGATTTCAATTTATATAATGAATTATCAGAAGCAATTAAAATCAAAATTTGACAGAGAAACAGAAGAAAAAGAAGGCATTAGTAGATTTGCAGTTAATCTCAATAAAGGTATTTCATGAAGAAGAAAGTGTATGAGAGTTTAACTAGCATGACATATTGGGTGTATTCACAGATCCGGGAGGGACTACATCCCAGAGATGATCCCTCTGCCTTAAGCCATTACTTTACAGCGTCTTCTAGGCATCCTGTACAATTTCATGTGACCTTTAATGCGAACTCACCTCTGCTAGGCAACCGCTTTTTTCCTTTTTTAATTTCCTCTTGGGTTGTGTCTCAATAAAAGACTTTGCTATAATTAAAAAAGGACTTATGGGGAAAAGAGGATTCAGGCATGCTAATGAGATTTTAAAAGAAATACTTTGGGATTTATCAATTTAGTAGTTAAATTATTGATGAGAAAGATTTCACTAATCGAAAATCAGATTTAAGTCTATTTTCAAAGTCCAATTATGCTCAATTTGTCTTTTAATTAAAAATAAACAAATGATCTAAGATTTCTTTGATTTGTGTGGAAACTATTAATAAAATGTAATTCACTATGGCATTCTGGAGGTGAACATATTTTTACATGCCATTCTTCATATAAATAAATGAAGATGCATCATACTATAGGAGAATATGCCATTTTTACTCTGAAATGATTCTCAGTATGGGTGTATATAGGACAGTTATTAGTACCCATTTCAGAAAAATCTTGGGAAAAAAACAACTGTATACTACCAAAAAGGTAAGAATAGATTATTTAACATTTTGAATGTCTTTTATAATTTATCTTTTCATTTTATTTATATTTATTTTTAATCCCTTTGAACAACCACTATATTCAAGTATTTTCATACCCTACACCTTTAACTTAACTTTTATTGTGTGCTTTCTGGGTGACACATTTTGTATATTAATATTGATTTTAAGTGGTTGAAGACTGAAAGTGAGCTAATTAATTGGCTATTCCCTTTACTGAGAATGGCAATACATAACATTTCATGGTTCAAAGAAAAGACCTTTTTTTTCCTGATAGCTTTGGATAATTTACCTATACTTTCTAAACTTCCATTTTCTGATATGTAAGATGGAGATAACGTTAACTTGGCCACACAGCTCTTTACTTGTTAGAATTAAATAAAACAAGCCTTCAGCTAAAATTATCTTCCTTCTTTGATGGAGAACTTTCTTCTCTCGTTCTGACCTGCAAGTTTCACTTCTTTTGCTTAAAATCACTGTACTTTGACCCTTGTTTTTACTCCACTAAAATTCATCTTTTTTTTAACCTATCTTCCTACTCACTCTTTCTATTAAAATTCCTGTTTAATAAGCTCAGTAGTATAAAGAATAGTCTCTCTTTCAATAATCAGGTAACTTTTTAATAGAGCACATCTCCCCAATGTATGTGTATGTTTGTATATATATATATATATGAAATGAGTTCCTGTAAATAACAGACTTCATTTTTTTTTAAATCTTTGCTTAACACTTTGTTAACCTAAAGTCTGACTCTAAATCCAGTTTCTTTAAACAATTCTTTGAGTATTTCTCAATGATGAAAAAGAGAACATATAATGGAATCATATCATGAACTGTTTAAAAATTTTTAATAGGCATTTTCCAATCACCTCCAATATTTCAGATTTATTTTAGTTGAAGTTTCAGAAGAATTCATTTTTTTTGTTTTAATTTCACCAGAAAATTAATTTATTTCTTGTTGTAAATCAATTGTTTTTTTTCCCAAATGAATCACAACTTATTGTATTTCACAATTTTACAAATTGTTTCATAACCCACACACAGTTTTTTGGAAGGTTTTTAAACAAATTAGGAACATCTGTTTCCAAGGTTTATGTTCATTTGTTTTTTAAGTGTGCAGATATGAATTTCTTTAATGGGTGATGCACTTGTATCATTTCCAATAACCAAATAATATAAAAAAGGGAACATTTACAAATATCTGTTTCTAAACACTATTTACCTTACAAAAATTTCTTTCCAAGAGAATTTACCTTCTAACTCTTTTTAAAAATATTAAGGTTTCCTTAGATTAAATGTGGGCTTTTTTTTTGTTCAACAACTGATGAGTAGTACACTAATGATAACATACTACCATATTTCAGTCTATCAGCATAATGCTGATAAGCCAACAGATTTGTATCTCTTTTTTATATAAAGGAAAATATGGAATCTGCAAGTTCTATAACCCTTTTGTGTACTTTTACACTGCATAACTAAACCTTTGTGTGGAAAAAAGCGTATTTTCTTGCTTACACCTTACCCTTTAGCAAACTACTATAGCTATTTGACTATATTTCAAAGGTTTTAACTTTATAAAATTAGGCATATCAATGATATCTCATAACGTATGCATTTTTGTGGCAACTTCGTGCAGTAAATAATATATGAATGATACAATAATAACTAACCTAGAAATAATTTCAAATGTATTATTATTATTAAATAGAGTAGGTACAAATCCAAATTTTAAAAAAATGTTCTAGCCGATTTTGAATTTCTTTAACAACTTTGTTTCTTTTCAAATTAAATCATAATTGCTTTTACCTAGAAATATAAATTAAATGACTGTCAGTGCTCTCATTTTCCCATTGCTTGCCTATGCTTACATAATGGCTATTATCTCAATCACATTTTGGGGGAAGAAACTTGCAACTTTTAAGCTACTTACCATTTTTTTGAGTGTTAGTTTGGTTGAAGCTCAATACATTATTCTGTCAACTTATTAACTGGAAACACATAAACCTCAATAAGTTGCAATAAAATAAAAGTGAATGGTAAGGTTCTTAGTGTTTGCTTGCTGTACAACTACTAAGCTCTTTTTTTAGGGTGCGTTGCCTGCATGTGGCCATTGGTATGTGAAATAAAAGACAATACCAGTTTCAAGCCATATGTTAAATCTGAGAAAAATTTAATTTCCTCCTTTTTGGTAAAAGTCTTATAAATAACAGTTCTAATATTTTCCTGCAACCCAATGGATCATATATGAATGATCTCTTGTGCCTTAATCTTTCTTTGGACAGTCACATTCTAGAATAGAGATTTGGGTGAATCTTGAGATTGTGTCACTTGCTAGGGACTACCAAAGCACTTTTTCTTTTTTTTTTTTTTTTAATTTAAAGATGGTTTGCAAAGTAATATTGATTGCATCTACTTTTTTTTTTTTTTCTTGACTCTAGAAACACTCACAGAGAATTTGCCAATATAAGGAAAACAACACATGAGGTAGGTGGGTGTGTATTTATGTAGCACACAACACAAAGTGGGTGCATGATAAATGTTAGGTTATGGTTATAATAATTGTCAATTTAATTACATATTCTCAGAAGTGATGCCATCTTAACCCACATAATGTTCAAATACTTTTTTCAAGTGTCCTTTGACATGGGAAAAAAATAATCTGTGGAAGTTTACTTTTATTTCACTCTGAAAGGAAATGTCAACACAAAATTCAAGGTTTTGGTAATGATCAGTCTTTATTGTGGCTATAACACTGTTTTAACCATGTTGAGAAAATTGTAAAATTAATGATTGCCTTTTATAGTGGCCATGTATTTCTAAGAATCTCTAAATAATCGTATGATCAGAGAAGAAAAACACATTTTTCAAAGGAATAATCAATTTGAACTAATATTGTCAGTTTGTGTTTACATTTTTTTAAATTGTGGTGTTTATCTTGGTGTCATGGTAGCTTCTGGCTCTCATCATTTATTCACAAATCACTCCAATTTCGGTGCCCAAACACAGTATAGTTGTTGTGGTACATTCCTCTGAACACAAGTTCACTAGATAGTTTTGCTTTAACTTGATATGATTCTCAGTCATTAGGTTTAATTTGAGTATATGGACTGATAAGAGACCTAATGTTTTGTTATGTTCAATATAGTATTTGGTTGAGCCCTCATTATCTTAGCTTTGATATAATATTTCTCTTTCTTGTGGTCAATGGATGCTCTCTGTATTCCCATAAGGAGTTATTATTCATCTCTACACAATTATAACACATGCCTAATCTCTATAGATATAGTTCCTGGCTACAGAATATGGGTAAAAATTTATTTTCTGATGGGGCATTCTCAGAGCTTGAAAATATTTGTGAGGCACTATGATTATTATTGCTAGTGAAGAAACAAGAGACACTTGCAAAATCTTCTGGACATGATGAGATATGGACTTTTAACTGGAAAGATTTGGTCATCACTGATTCCTTTAAGTAATGCAAGAAACACATTCATCCAGGCAATTAACATATTTGTTGACTGGCTAGATAGCTCCAATAATGATGATGATGATGATGTTATCATAGGACTTAAGATAATACATATAAAGGAAAGTAGAACAGTTTCTGGGATGTTGTAATACACAACAAATGTTTGCTGTCAATATTTTAGTGGCCTGTTTATGCACATTCTTTGTTTTGATCTAGACAACAGTACTCTAGCATTGTGGAAAGGTAATTGTAACTTTATTATATAACTAAGGAAATGGAATTTTAGGTGCTAAATGCCATAATTTGTTTCTAAATGTCTTGCTCTGAAGAGTATTTTGAAATTCCAGTAATATTATAAAGTGTAAAATTTTATTCCTTTTGTCTGCTTTTTAGCAAACAGTTTCATTCTAAATTTAGATCACAAAAGAAACAATTGTACAACTGACAAATTGTGGTTTTTAACAATGTGTGCTATTAGAAATTAATCAGTTGATTACTTTTTCATCCCATTGATTAATTGCATTATTATTGTGTTACTTTCATTCAGTGCAAATTTGGTTTGAACTCTACTGTTTAAATTTCCTGGTTAAACTTTACAATATTTTGTTTAAGTATTTTTGGTGTAGTGCTAATAGAAAAAAATATTTTGTTATATACAGCAGAGTATTTGATTTTATTCTCATTATCTTTATTATCTTCTGTGTTATTTTTTTAATGGGGAATATAGGTTGTGACTCAGGATAAGTGAAAGAGAGTGTACTTTACTGAACAATACTTTGAGGAATTTGGTTTAACATGAAAGAAAGCAGGCATCAGTTAATTCAAAGAGAGATATATCTACTCAAGAAAATTTAAGGGGAAACATATGTTTTAAGATGACTGCAAAGATGATAGTATAGAGGAGAGAGAAAAGGCATGTGTCTTAGTTGAAGGAAGAGAGCTAAGGGCTGAGGGTGCCATGACGATTGTTTACATGGTAAGCAGAAGAGAAGATTCTCTACATGAGAGACAGTGAGTTTTGCCTAGAAACAGTAAAATAATAAAATAGACACCGTATAGTTCTTTGTACTTCCACTCATTTTAAAACCTGATCCAGCATTTGTAGCTGGTAAGAAAAGGGTTAGGTATTATTTCTCCTCATTGTATAACTAGAAACACTGGGACTCACAGAGGGCGAAACTTCTTCAAGATCATACTGCTTGAATTGTCAGAGCTGAAATTAAAACCCTAGACTTTCACGACTAATGCAGTGTTTCTGCTATCATACCTCCCTGCCTCCTCACAGAATGAAATCTTTTGTCTTTGTGTCCAAATTGGGGTTTAAGGGGTGACTCTAGACACCTAGCCATTTTATAATCCCTGGTGTATAGAATAAAGCAGGAGATGATATGAAGAAATTCAAAGAAATAAATGGTCAATTTTCTCAGTTTGGCATATTGTGAACAGTTTCCTAAAGTAGGTAATGTGTATAATTTATATTTATACCAATAACTTTAAGAAAGAAAGAAAATATGAAGCTTTTACAGCCTTAGCAAGTTTTTTTATTCCTCTTTACTTCTCTTCCTCATGTGTCATCTTACCTTGAAAATCAATAAAAAAGATTCTCTTTTAAATCCATTTATGTTGAGATTCAATGCTGAATTCAACAAGTGCTTCAAAAAGACAAACTAACCTAGTTTTCTAGACCCCATGAATTTGCTCTGCTGGATATAGATGCCATTTTAGATTCTTGTATGTCCCAAAGCTTATTTCTGAACACAGTTTCTCTTTTTAATACAATCTCCATCTTTCTTCTCTTATCCTTGCTGACATTTCATTTCAATCAGGGTTGGGACCTCACCTTCAATGTTTCTGAATCAACTTTTGATGGATATGGGTGGTTTGTTAACAGTAGCGGCACTTATTAGAGCAGTGGTGTCTGCTAGTCTTTGATTTTCCCTCTACAGGTCATTGTTTATCTTATGCCTGTCTATTTTTGAAACTTCAGTGAATTTAAAAAATATATTTAAAAGCCAATTTACCATTTTGAAATGTGATTGTGTTCTTTTGTTGTTGATGTTTTTGTTACATCCAAGGACATAGTGTTATATTTTGATGGCAGTATTCCTACTTTCTTTACTACTAACATCATCAGAAAAATGAAGAATAATGTTTCCAATATGCAATTTCCCTTGGAATTGTGTTAACATTTTTGGGAGTGGCATTATTATTCTTTAAGTCTAATAATGAAATATCTGATAATAAGTGCTTCTAAATTATCTTTAAGGAAAGAATTTCATTAAAAATGACAAGGTTCAGTATGTTGCAATATCTCTGACATAAGGAATAGATGAATTAATTGATAGTAAACTTTTCTAAATTAATGAGAAACTTATTAACTAGAGTCCTCTTTAAATTAAAGAATGTAAATTCTTAAACTTTATAAGAAAAAAGGAAGTCAAAAATCTCAGGAATTTAATAATAATTTAAATTTATTTTAATAATAACAAATTTCACAGCCATTTGGCTATGGAAAATCAGTGCATGAGAATAAGATAGAATATCTTATCATCACATATGCTAATACAACACACAGCTCAATAAAGTTGAATATACCTGAATTACATGTACCAATCCTACTACTAGTTACCTATAGTTACCTGGACATAAACTATGAACATGGATGTTTCTTACAAGCCTTGGAAATAATAGTAAAAAATAAGTCAAGGAGCTTAAAAAAGGGAAAAGCATACATTTTTGTTGGTATTAGAGGCATATATATTTGTGGACGTTGGTGGTAAAATAACACTGTTAACAGGATCAGAGCACATGGCACATTATGAGTGATAATTTAAAAGAATACTCAGGTGTTGGTAGATCTGATTAATGTGAGAGATCAGTGAGTACAGCTTGCTTATTAGTCAACATTGAACTTGAGTTCTTTCTTATATTTTTAATATAACCTATAAGCATTGAAATCTATAAAAATACTGTAGTACACAGAGTAGAGAAGAGGAGGAGTATGAGATGAAAGACAAAAAAAAAAAAAAACCAAGATCATCTTTTATTTAATTTAGAAAGTTTTTATTCCTTACTTCTCTGATAATTATCTAACATTTACTAAGATATATTCCCAGTTCTAAGATGATAACTTACCTATTTAAAATTAATAACCTGATAGTTTAGAAAATAAAGAAATTACAAACTGTATGAAGAAAAGTCTTTATCTTCATATATAAGATTATTTCAAAGAGAAGTAAGCCCTACCTTGAAAAGGTAGTTTATAATTATTTTAAAATGATCTATTAATAGAGTTATGCTAATCCAAATAAATGAAATAAGAAATATATAAGAAATACTATTTAAAGCAGTGTGATGGTTAGGCTAGCATGTCATCCCAGCCCAGGAATGGTGCCCAGTTGTTTAGTTATGCAAGTACTGGACCTATTATAATCAAAGGCATTTCATGGACTTTAATCATCAGTGAGTTGATGCATAGATGGCTGGTTACATCTACAATCAACTGAGGAGATTGCTGTCAGTAATGAGTGATGTCTCATCCAATCAACTGAAGGCCTTAAAAGGGGAAATGATTTCAGCATTCAGGGAGAGAATTCCCATCTCTATTTCAGACAGACAGCATCTCTGGGAGAACTCATCAAGTCCCTGGTTTGCAGCCTGCCCTACGGAATTTAGATTTGTGCATCCCCATGGTCACTTGAGACAATTTTATAAAATCTCATATTATTCACAGATATCTCCTGTTGGTTCTGTTTCCATAGAGAACCCTGACAATACAAGTAGCAAAGAGGAATTTGGAAGAAATACGGGTACATGCAGACATATATTTAGTATAAAATGGTTTTGTACATATGATAAAAATACACCAATAGACTGAAAGAATGAAAAACAGAACCCAGAATGTGTACACACACATACGCACATAGACTTACCACTCCAATATACATAAACAGTTTTATAAATATTATAATGATGAAAATGGCATTACAAGTAGTGGTTAAAGGAGGATTGATGAGCAATAATTCTGAAAAAATGAGTTATCTAATTAATAAATTAATATCTCTATTGCAAAACACCAACCAAAATTAAATTTAAATGGATTAAAAAGAAAATAGTAACAAGGAAATCATAAAATAAACTATGCCAATGTGCTGTTATTCTCATCTAAGCATATCAGCAAGGAGAAAAATACAAGAGGTCATGAAGAAACTTGACTTCAATAATTTATATCAGAAAGTGCCTCAAATAAAAATATATAAATTAAAATTGAAAGAACATTGCACAATATCTATTAAGGGTTACTATTCACAATATTTAGGAATTGTTTATCAAAATCCAATAATACTAGCAATATATAAAAGCTATAAAAGAGCATAAAACCTCTGCATATTAGTAAAGAAGGAAGTATAAGTTAAAATGGTAGCAGAGGACATTATCTGGCTATCAAAATGACAAAGAATAAAATTGAATAATTTGTTGATGATAGTTCAGTGAAATTCTCTCTTCAGATTTTGCTGGTGAGAATATAAATTGGTCTATAATCCTTCTGGAGATGAATATGACAGGATTTTAAAAACTTCCAAAATATACATGTTTAAATAGCAACACCATTTAAAAATTTTTATCTTAAAGAAGTATGGATTTGCAAATATTCTTAATGAGGAGGATGAGCACGACAACATTACTTATGAGGAAAACTTGGAAACAACCTATCTCTTCAATAATAGAGAACTGATTAAATAAATTATTATAAATGCCTAAATTTTAATCTGACAAAGATATATAAAAATGATGTAGATTAATATATGATTACTTGGAAATGTTTACAGTACTTTTTAAAGTTAAAAACAATTAACAAAATACAATTTACCATATGGTAACCAAACGTGAATTTTAAAGTAAATAGAAAGGATACATCAAAATGTTTACCTTTGTTATTCTTGAAAAATGTCATAACACTCTCAATGATAAATCTAGGGGACATTAATTAACATCTTTTTCTTGTTTGAAATCCTTTATTAGATACAACTAAATGTTGTTGTTTTTATTATCTACATAGCCTTTATAAATTCAAGCTTTGCCTTTTTAAAGATTTATTCATGCTATATTCATTCATCTATTCACTCTTTTACTTAACCAGCCCAATATAATGACTCCTTCTTAAGTGCTATAAATTCTGTTAGGTATTGGGGATTAAGTAATGAGCAAAATAGAGCTTTAAATTTTGTGTGGTGATTTTAATAAATATTGGAGTTATAATGATGATTATAAAAATGTAACTACTCTTAAGAAGATTATAATCTAATAGTTTTTGCAGATAGGTAATGCAAAATACATAGCACTTTAACTTTTGCTTTAATGTGATCAATGGAAAACATTTCCTTAAGTACATTAAGCAGAATTCTAGCTCAAAAGAAATTATAATAGGTATTATGCAAAAATAAAAATTAAAAAAATCACTGCTTATGTAATTTTGGTAAGCAATGGAGTGATTTTGTACTTTTATTGCAAGAATTAATAAAAAATTAATGTATTTATATTGTTAGTCCTAGAAATGGAATGTATTTTGTAGAATTTCCCAAAATTCAAAGAACATGGAACTACATTTTTTCCAAACCTCCAATATCTAGTGGTCTGGGAAATACACTGTAGGAAACACTCACTTGTTTTGGGGAGGAAATCATGTCTCTCACAAAAGGCAGGTTAAAGTCTAACACGCAATCCTGTGGGTGTGAACCCATTTGTAAATAGTACTTTTGAAGATGTTATTAAAAGTAAAATGTGGACCCTTAGAAGCTGCTATTTAGATAAAGCCAAATTGAATTGTGCTAGGTCTTAATCCAGAAGATTGTGGTCATTATAAAGAGATAAAATCTAGACAGAAACACAGATGAGCAGAAGTAGAACCCAGAAGTCAGAAGAAACCAGAGAATGAGGAACATCACCAAGTAATGTAGGCAGAGATGCAAGCCAAGGAGCCTCATGGATTCTCAGCAATCCAGCATCAAATCTCTTCAATCAATTAAAAGAATTTAAAAAGAATATGTTTAAAGAGATTAAAGATATTAAGAAGACACTGGGTGAACAGAAAGAGCAATTTGAAAGCCTGCAAAGAAAAGTAATAGAACTTATGGGAATGAAAGGCACAATGGATAAGATTAAAAATACTTTAGAGGCACATAAGATCAGATTTGAATTTCTTGAAGACAGAATTAGTGATTTCAAAGATAGAACATCTCAAATGGAAAAGACAGGAAACAGAAAGAGAAGAGAATGGAAAAAAATGGAACGGGGTCTCAGGGAATTGAATAACAAAGTAAAACAAATGCATTAGTAGTATTCAAAAAGGAGAAGAGAATGGAAAAGGGGTGGAAAGATTATTTGAGGAAATAATGACAGAAAACTTCCCAACCCATATGAAAGTCAAGTTTCAATATCCAAGAAGGACAATGTACCCCAAACAGAATAAATCCAAATAGACTTACCCTAAGAAACTTGCTATTCAGAATGACATATATCAGAGATAAAGAGAAGTTCTGAAAGCAGCAAGAGAAAAGCAAATCATCACATACAAGGGAACCTCAAAAAAATTAAGTGCCGACCTCTCTTCAGAAACCATGGAGGTGAGAAGAAAGTGGTATGATGTTTTTAAGGTACTGAAAGAGAAAAACTGCTAGCCAAGAATTCTGTATCTGGCAAAACTGTCCTTCAAAAAGAAATAGAAGGGAGCAGATGTAGCTCAAGTGGTTGATTGCCTGCTTTCCAAGTACAAGGTCCTGGGTTCAATCCTTGGTATCTCCTAAAAAAAAAAAAAAAAAAGAATTATGGCATTTATCTATTGAAAAGCTTCAAAGACATTCTATTAAATGTAAAAGTAAGTCACAAAACAGATTGACAGTGTGATTCTTTGTTCAAATGAAGATTCTTAATAATTGCAGAGATTAAAGGTCTGAGAAAGTATATACTTAGCCCTAAAAGTTTGCCTCTGGAAATAGGAGTGGGTATATGTGTGTGTGTGTGTGTGTATGTTGAAGCAAGACTTTCAATTATTATTCTCTAAACTTAGGTATTACCAAAATTATGAAGTGAGCTTCCATTATTTGGTATTTTTTAATTTAAAATATACCAAGTCTTTCTTTTTAAATAAAGAAATATTTGTCTCTTTTACCTTACATTGTTGACAGTATCATATTTCAGATCATTCCAATTATTTAGGGAAATATAAGGAAAATTTTCAGTTAAATTCTCAGTTTCAGCATTATATCTTATCCTTGTGTGATATTAATTTTTGTTTGTTCTCTCAAATCTCTATATCTAATTTTAAAATAATAGATATTTCCAGAAAGATTTGTAGTATAGAAAAAATAAATTATATAAACACTATGAAAGAGGAACACAGAAATGAAATATCATTTTACTCCATTACTCTGATTTATTGAAGTGGGATCAAGTTAATAGAATTGAACTCTCATTCTGGTCACACACTGTCCAAGAATATTCCTTATATCCCTTATCAGGACTGTGGCAAATCAAGAGAAGAGCAATGTGCTTTGTCATTAAGAACTTTACGTTCTTTCTCCTAGTCTCAACAAACAAAATGGTACTTTTTAAAAAAGAGACATTGGAAAAATTGCTGTGAAGAGGAAAGGTAGAGAGCTTTAAACATCATTTGTGTTTAAATGATAATAAACATCATTTGTGTCCCAACCACATTTTTTCTCAAGCAAAATTATATCTTTACTAGTTTTTGGCAGGTAATCAACATTATCCTTTAACTTTTGTTGCTTGTAAGTGCAGCAGGTGGGCAGATGGAGACTGGGGATGATTCGATAGATGCCCATGTTTAGGAAGAGCAGGCAGCTGCTCTGAGCGACACTCACACCAGGTGAGGACTTCAGGGGTGATTACAATGACTGCAGGACACCTTCTTTGTTGGCAAAAACTGTAGTTTGTCATGGAAGAAACTTGCAATTTGCCGGTTGATGACTCGACAGTAGAGACCCATAGTTAATTATAGAGGTGGGCTTTATCCAATAGAATCCCACAAATCTTGATATGGGTTTCTCAATGGACAGATTGGTTCAGGAAATTTTGGATCTCTTAGAATAGGATTAGAAAGCCCAATTATGTTCCATGGAATCAGTGTGACAATGTGAGGGTGCAGATTATTTAGTAGGAGATAATTTTTTTTAAATGATAACATTTTAATTGTTCTTAACTTTATTGTTTATGGGGCTGAATTTTGACATATGAAAATCAAGGTGACTTCTATCATTGCTTTTGTGTGATCAATTCTTATTTGTGACTGCCCTTTAGCATTATTTTATTGTATAATGTAAACAAATTTAGTAAAGGAATATTGTAGAGAAATGTAAACTTTAATGAAGAATGTAAAAAATAAAAGTTACATGAAAAAATATACGCCAAGATGTTTTCTCATAGTTAAGACTTTCTAGAGTCAGTGTCTCAGGTCACAAGTTCAGAATTTCAAAGCTGCTCAGAAATAAAAGCTAGAAATCTGTAAATAAATTCTAGTATAATTTAGAATTTTTAAGAAAAATAAAAATAAAGGAATGCACTAATATTGAATGAAATCACAAAGGCCAAATTATTCTAATTTAAAATATGTTCTTAAATAAAAAATTAAATCCACTCAATTTTCCATCTTCACCACTACAATAAAACCCTTCTTGTCAAGACCACCAAACTTTCAGTTTTGCAGATTCACTGGTCAATTCTCAGTTTATATCTGGACTTGCTACCAGCAACAATTGACAAGATTTCATTACTGCTTTAAAAAATTAAATAATCTTAGCTTCTGCAATAAATTCTCTTTGTTTTCCTCCTAGCTCATCATCAACCCTTTCCTAGTTCTCCCGACCCTTTTTGACCTCAAAATGTTAGAGGTCCCCAAGACTCAGTCCTCACCACACTTTTTTCTCTGTCTACATCTACTCCTTACATAATCTCACTTACTTCCATGGCATTAAACACCATCCATATGCTGAAGGCTTATTTATAGATTTCAGAATAATTGAGCATTTAATATATGCCAACGAATACTGGGGATAAGACAGTGAACAAGACAAATAAAATGTCTATTCCCATGGGGCTTACAGCCAAATTAGATTAAAGACATTAAACAAATAAATATGTAATGAGTCAGATTGTGATAAGTAATATCAAAAAATAAATTAGGGAAGGAGAAGCTATTGAGACAAAGAACTTTCTGATGAGATGGCATTTGATCAGAGAAATGACAGAATTAAGGTGGTTAGCATAGGGTTATCTAAGTTAGATAATGCCAAGGTAACAATATAAAAACACAAAGATTCTGCTTCATTTGTGAGTTCGAAATGTTTAAGAAATGGAGAGAAAGGTCAGCCATTGTGCAAGTTGCAGAGGGAGTGAGGAGTGTAGTAGCATTGAGGTCAACGGGGTAGCAGGAAGGAGAACAGAAAATGTAAATTCTTGTGAGATGTCATAAGGAATCTGGACTTTACTCTGTGTCAGATAGGAAATCCTTGATATGTTTGAACAGATGGTTGCCATGAATTTCCTTGCATTTTAAAAGGCATCATTCTTAATTTCTCTATGGAAAAGAGACTTTAGAAGTTGATAAGAATGGAGCGGTCAAAAGAGTTAGAAGAGTATGTCAATAATAGAGGAGAGTTTGGTGACTTGGTTTAAGGTGATAGTGGGGCAGAAAAAAATATTTGTAGAAATAATGGCTGAAAACTTCCAAAATGTGGTGAAAGACTCAACTTACAGACTCAATAACTTCAATTCAATAAGGAAATAACAAACAAGATAAACTGAAGGAAAATCATGCCTAGAAATCATGCACAGAAGTGTGGTGCTCACACTTCTGAAAATCAAAAATAAAGAAAAATGCTTGAAAGCTTCTAGAGAAAAATAAAACACTACATAAAGAGGAACAATGATTTGAATATCTGAGGGGGGTCTCAAAAATAAATAAAATAAAATAAAGAGAGAGAGAGAGACCAGGAGACAGTGGAACAATATCTTTTCAAGTACTGAAAGAAAAGATCTAACAAACTAGAATTCTATACTTCTATTTCTATCTCTATATTTCTATATCTCTCTATATATAATTCCCTTCAGGAGTTAAGTGAAATAAAATCAGTATAAAACCAAAGAAACTAAAAGAATTTTTCATTATAAGACCTGTGCTAAAATAAATATTAAAGGAAGTTCTTAAAGTAGAAGGAAAATGTTGAAAGAGGTAACCTTGGTTTTTAAGAATTGAAGGGAGAGCAACAGAAGTAGTGAATGGCTGGGTTTTATAAAAACAATTTTTTTCTCTTTAATTATTTAAAATAAATAAAACTATCGCTATTTGCTTGGAGCATTGTTGTCCTTTTAAAAATCTCAAGGAATCTACAAAATAAGATATTAAAACTAATAAGTAATTTAATATGATTATAGGACACATGGTCAATATAAAGTAACCTATTTGGGGGGTATTTGGATTTTTAAGTTTACATAAATGAAAATAACATAGATACCATTTATAATAGCAATCAAATAAATTAAATACTAAGGCTTAAATCTAACAAAATATGTGTAGGACCTATATGCTGGAAACTACAAATCACTAATGAAAGCAATCAAAGAAGAGATAAATAATCAGAAATATATGCCATGTTCATAGATGGGATGGTTCCATATTTTAGGGATATTAATTTTCACAAGTGGATCTTTAGATTCAGTATAATAACAATCAATATCCTAACAGAAGTTTTTGTGGCAATTGAGAAGGCATTCTAAAGTTTATATGGAAGGGTATTGAAAGTAGAATCACAAAATAAATTTAAAAATTAAGTTAGAGCACCCATATCATCTAATTCTAAGGCTTACCATAAAATTACAGAAACCAAGACAGTGCACATTGCTAGATCAAAGTACAGAACAGAAAGTCAGAAAAAGACCCACAGTTATATAGTTAACTGATTTTCAACAAGAGTGCAAATACAATTCAATGGAGATAGGATAGTCTTTCAATGAATGATGCTGCTATAAATGGATATTTGTAAAGAACAACAATTACAAAAAAACATCTCAAAGTATATCTCAAATCTTATACAAAAATTAGTTCAAAACAGATCATGGACCTAAATGACTTAAAACTCAAAATTAACTAAGAGAAAACATCTGAGGAAATCTTTTTGACATTTGATTATGCAAACATTTCCTAAATACTTTCATGGGTCTCTTGAGATGTTCCAGATGAGTAACTCCCCTCCAGCTTGCCCCTTACCAGAAATTGCACTCAAAAGCAAAAGCAGCTTGAGACAGTGAAAATGGCGTAAGAAGCAATTAATTCAGGCAGTGAGGAAAAAGGCTTACCTGTTTTAAGTCCTGTGGTGGAGAACTATAAGATGGAGAAGGTCTGTTTCCTATGGAGTAGAGGGGGCATTCAAATTCCTATAAATACAGGAACTACTAAGGCCATTAACAAGTATAAGCACAGAGCAAGACACTCTTAGAAAATACAGGGGAACCCCTGTATTTGCATATGCTTTGGATGGAACTTCTTAATAATAGAGCTGAACTCTGAAGGAAAGCACCAGCCAATACAAAACCAATTTGCACAGTTCGTGAAAGGTGTTTTTGCATTGGCTTGTTTGGTTTTGTCAGTTCCTGGCACTCAAGAAAATCTCTGTCATATCACTAGCTGTATATAAATCAAGAAACAGACAGGTCAGGAATGAAATCTCAAAGTTAACATTTTAATGTTTTAAAATGTACAGTGTGGGAGAGGAGGCCAAGATGGCGTTAGTGTAGGAGGGCACACACTGCAAGCTCCCAGAGCAAGGCCGATTGTGGACAGGGTCCTGCCCAAGGGTCTGTGCTGTGCACGCGTGGAGTGAGAAGCTTGGGACATATCTGCGCGGATCAACGGCGTGGACGGAACCGTAGAGATTCGTGAGTTTTAAGGCTACCGGTGGTGTTTGACACAGACGGCTGAGCCCCGCGGTTAGGGAGGAAAAATAAAATAAAATAAAACGGACATCTGGAGCTGCGAGCAGAGCGAAAAAGTTTTATTTTCTGGGGATCTGGCTGCCTGGTGCCCCTTGGACCTTGTGTGAACAGAACAAACGAGCTAATCAGCACCCGGTGAACCGGAGGGGGGATTTTGGTCTGGGAACGGAGCTGATTTCCCTAGCCACCCAGGGATAAGACCCGGGCTGCTGCGGAGCCAGGAAGAAGGGACACTTCCCAAAAAAGGGAGGGTTCTGTTGGAAGACAGGGAAGGGTATTTTATATTTTTAGACATCGATCTGGCTGCCTGTACCGCCCCATAGCTTTGGGGAGCAGATAAGCCGACCTGAAGCAGCATTAGGCTGAGAGCAGACGCGAATCTGCACTCAAATTGACTTACTGAGCAGCCCGGTGACGCTGGAGCTCGGCTCCAGAAGGGGTGGAATCTGCCGTCTTTAGCACTCCTCACTGACTAACAACAGAGCTACAGCTAACCTGGGGAGTTCGGAAAGTGGGACGTGCTTGATTAATTTCCATGGGTCCAGCTAGGGTCCCTTCCATAAGGGGGTTGGTCTAGAGGAGGAATTATTTTGGGTCCTGCATTTGGCTAAAAAAATAAAAATTAAAAAAAAAAAGTGAGGTCACCTCAACAAATGAAAAATAAATTCTTTTTAATTTAGTTTAATAGCTAAAAGCTGCTTCAGGGCCTACATATAGAACCCTGTGGGGAAAATGATTGATAAACACAAGTAGGCAGGAAGGATCCACGTGGACCCTAGGGGAATCATTGACCCCCCCTTAGCTCTGTTTGACTGCTTGCCTGTGTGGATCTTCGGTTTCATTCTGTTTATTTCTGATCTCTTGCTATTATTTCCTCTTTCCTCCCCCCTTCCTTTATCCTTTTATTTTTTTTTTTAAAGGTGCGGCCAGCTTGTCGCTTCTTTGCTGTGCTTCTTTTACAATAATTTCCCACTCGCTGTAAATATTGATTCTGTATTACAAACTATCACTTATCCTTCCTGCATCTTTCTGCCTTCTGTTTTCTATTGTGGCTCTTAGAGACAACATTTTTTCATAGGCCCACAACTTAAGGGTGTCAACTTCTATTCCATCTATTTTGTTTTCTTCTTCTTCTTTTTTTTTTATTAGTATTAACTTTTTCCTTTCAGACCTTTCTTTACTATTCCTCTCCCTCCTCATAATTCTAGCCTTCTAAATCACTATATATATATTCCTCCATTTGTTTTCCCAGTCCATTGTAGGAACTCCATATTTTTTCCTAGTACTCTACACTGCCTACACAAGTTAAATATTCATCTCATTAAGTCTCACTTTGCCCCTCTTCTAACTTTTATCAATATTTCTATTATCCTTCTGCCTTCCTTACATCTTTTGATTCCTCTGGCCCTAACCTTTTGCCTTCAAGGGAACATAGAAAGAAGCAAGGAAATAAAATAAGAAGAAAAACTGCCAAAGAGAAAACTTAACTCACACGCAGAACCAACAGCTAAATAAAATTCTAGAGCATAGAGAAAAGCTAATCAACTGAACAAACCCATCAAGAGAATATGATGACCAGAGAGCAACAGAAAAATACAAATGAGTCTGAGAAACTGGAAAACATGGACCAGTCCAATGCAAAAAATAAAAACCAGGAAGCAATGCAGAACATCGAACAACTAATCAAAGCTAGCCAAACAAATATCATGGACCAACTTAAAGAACTGAAGGAAGAGATTAAGGATATAAAGAAGACACTGGGAGAACATACTGAAGAAATAGCTAACACACCTAAAAAGGTAATGGATATGATGGCGAACAAAGACACAAGTCAAGAAATGAAAAAGACGCTGGACTCACATGGCAGCAGAATTGAACAGGCAGAGGAAAGAATTAGTGATATGGAAGACAATACAGTTGAAATCAAAGAGATTGTAGAACAGATAGACAAAAAGATAGAAAAAATTCAGCATGGTCTCAGGGAATTAACCGATAATACAAAACGTGCAAAGATATGCATTATGGGCATCCCAGAAGGAGAAGAGAAGGGGAAGGGAACAGAAGGAGTGTTGAAAGAAATTATGGCTGAAAACTTCCCAACTCTATTGAGAGAGATAGATGTGCAGATCCAGGAAGCACAGCGCACCCCAAATAGTATAAATCCCAACAGGCCAACTCCAAATCATATACTTGTCAAAATGTCTAATGCTCAAGACAAAGAGAAAATACTCAAGGCAGCAAGAGAAAAGAGAACCATCACATACAAGGGAAGCACAATAAGATTAAGTGCTGATTTCTCAGCTGAAACCATGGAGGCAAGAAGACAGTGGTATGACATAGTCAAAACACTAAAAGAAAAAAACTTCCCACCACGAATTCTCTATCCAGCAAAATTCGCATTCAAAAATGATGGGGAGTTCAAAATATTCACAGATAAACAGCAATTAAGAGAGTATGTCAAGAAGAAACCAGCACTTCAAGAAATAATAAAGGAATCTCTACAAGTTGAAAGGAAAAAAAAAGGAGAGAGAGTTGGAGGAGAGTTTAAAAACAACTGAAAAGACAAAAAGAGAAACAAAACAACATATAACATACATTAACCCAAAGAAAAAATGGCTGAAGTAAGAAATTTGTTACGAGTAATAACACTGAATGTTAATGGACTAAATTCACCAATCAAAAGACATAGATTGGCAGAATGGATAAGAAAATATGATCCATCTATATGCTGTCTACAAGAAACCCACCTTCAGCCCAGGGATTCAAGGAGGCTGAAAGTGAATGGCTGGAAAACCATTTTACAAACTAACAATAGCCAAAAAAGGGCAGGAGTAGCTATTCTAATATCAGACAAAATAGACTTTAAATGCAAAACTATTGTAAGAGACAAAGATGGACACTACATATTAGTAAAAGGAGTAATCTCTCAAGAAGAGAGAACAATCACCAACATTTACGCACCCAATCAAGGTGCCTCAAAATACGTGTGGCAGACTCTGGAAAAACTAAGAGGAGAAATAAATTCCTCTACAATTATAGCAGGGGACTTCAACACACCACTATCATCATTAGACAGAACATCTGGGCAGAGAATCAATAAAGAAACTAAGGCACTCAACAATATATTAGAAGATTTGGACTTAATAGACATATACAGAACACTACACCCAAATACAGCAGGATTTACATTCTTCTCGAGTGCACATGGAACATACTCCAAAATAGACCACATGCTAGGCCACATAACAACACTCAATGAATTCAGAAAGATTGAGATTATACAAAGTAATTTCTCTGACCACAATGGAATGAAGTAGGAAATCACAAAGGGTGAGAGAAACAGGTTAGGCACAAGGATATGGAAGTTAAACAACATACTCTTAGACAAACAGTGGGTCAAAGAGGAAATTTCAAAAGAAATCAGTAACTACCTTGAAACTAATGAAAACAACAACACAACATATCAAAACCTATGGGATGCAGCAAAAGCAGTCCTGAGAGGGAAGTTCATAGCCATAAATTCATATATAAAAAAAGAAGAAAGAGCTAAAATTGAAGACCTAACTGCACACTTGGAGGAACTGGAAAAACAACAACAAACTAAACCTAAAGGAAGTAGAAAGCAGGAAATAACAAAGATTAGAGCAGAACTAAATGAAATAGAGAATAAGAAAGCACTGGAAACAATAAACAAAACCAAAAGCTGGTTCTTTGAGAATATCAACAAATTGACAAAGCCTTAGCCAGTCTAACAAAGAAAAAGAGAGAACAGATGCAAATACATAAAATAAGGAATGAGCAAGGTGATATAACTACTGTCCCCACAGAAATAAAGAGTATCATAAGAGGATACTTTGAAAAATTATATGCCAACAAGAATGACAATTTAGAGGAAATGGACAAGTTTCTAGAAACCCACAAACAGCAGACATTGATGAAAGAAGAAATAGATGAACTCAACAGCCCAATTATAAGTAAAGAGATAGACTCAGTCATTAAAAACCTCCCAACTAAGAAGAGTCCAGGACCAGATGGCTTCACAGCTGAATTCTACCAAACATTCCGGAAAGAGCTAACACCAATTCTACTTAAGCTCTTCCAAAAAATAGAAGTAGAAGGAATATTACCTAACTCATTCTATGATGCCAACATTACCCTAATACCAAAACCAAATAAAGATGCCACAAGAAAGGAAAATTACAGACCAATTTTTCTAATGAACCTAGATGCTAAAATCCTTAACAAAATACTTGCTAATCGCATTCAACAACATATCAAAAGGATTACACACCATGACCAAGTGCGTTTCATCCCAGGTATGCAAGGATGGTTCAATATAAAAAATCAATCAATGTAATACACCACATAAACAGATTGAAAGAAAAAAATCACATGATCATCTCTATAGATGCAGAAAAAGCATTCGACAAAATACAGCACTCTTTCCTCATAAAAGCACTACAAAAGATAGGAATAAATGGAAACTTTCTGAAAATGATAAAGGGTATATATGAAAAACCCAAAGCTAACATCATCTTCAATGGTGAAATCCAAAAAGCCTTCCCTCTGAGATCGGGAACAAGACAAGGATGCCCACTATAACCACTCCTATTTAACATTGTCTTGCACTGCACTGAGACAAGAAAAGGACATAAAAGGCATCCAGATTGGAAAAGAAGAAGTAAAAATTTCATTATTTGCAGATGACATGATCCTATACATAGAAAGCCCTGAGAAATCTACAACAAGGCTTCTAGAACTTATAAAGGAGTTCAGTAATATTGCAGGCTATAAGATCAAAGCTCCAAAATCAGTAGCATTTCTGTACACCAATAACGAGCAAACTGAGGAGGAAATCAGGAAAAAAATACCATTTACAATAGTAAATAAAAGAATCAAATACCTAGGAATAAATTTAACTAAAGATGTAAAGGACTTATATACAGAAAACTACACAACACTGTTAAAGGAAATCAAAGAAGACTTAAATAAATGGAAAAATATTCCCTGTTCATGTATAGGAAGACTAAACATCATCGAGATGTCTATCCTACCCGAACTAATCTACAGATTTAATGCAATCCCAATAAAAGTCAACACTATATATTTTTAAGGAACTAGAAAAACTAACCACAAAATATATTTGGAGAGGCAAGAGTCCCCGAATTGCCAAAGATATATTGAAAAAGAAAAATGAAGTTGGAGATATCACATTACCTGACTTTAAAACATACTACAATGCTACAGTGATCAAAACTGTGTGGTATTGGCACAAGGATAGACCTACTGACCAATGGAACCGAATTGAGAGTTCTGATATAGATCCTCACATATACAGTCATCTGATATTTGACAAGGCCACGAAGCCCACTCAGTTGGGAGAGAATGGCCTCTTTAACAAGTAGTGTTTGGAGAACTGGATATCCATATCCAAAAGAATGAGAGAAGAATACCATCTCACACCTTATACAAAAATCAACTCAAGATGGATCAAAGATCTAAATATAAGAACCAAAACCATAAAATCCTTGGAAGATAATGTAGGGAAGCATCTACAGGACCTTGTAATAAGAAATGGTTTCATGAACTTCACAGCCAAAGCACGAGCAGCAAGAGAAAAAATTGATAAATGGGATCTCCTCAAAATTAAAAACTCCTGCACCTCAAAGGATGTTATTAAGAAAATAAAAAGGCAGTCTACCCAATGGGAAAAAATATTCAGCAACCATATATCTGATAGGAGCCTAATATCCTTCATATATAAAGAAATCCTACACCTTGAAAATAAAAGGACAAACAACCCATTTAAAAAATGGGCAAGTGACCTGAAAAGACAGTTCTCCAAGGAAGAAATACAAATGGCTAAAAAGCACATGAAAAAATGCTCAACATCACTTGCTATCAGGGAAATGCAAATCAAAACTACAATGAGATACCATGTTACACCCATCAGAATGGCAACTATTAAAAAAACAGGAGACACTAAATGTTGGAGAGGATGTGGAGGAATAGGAACCCTCATCCACTGCTGGTGGGACTGCGGTATGGTCCAGCCACTGTGGAGGGCAGTTTGGTGATTCCTCAGAAAACTAGCAATAGATCTTCCGTATGATCCAGCAATTCCACTGCTGGGCATGTACCCAGAAGAACTGAAAACAAAAATACAAACAGATATATGCACACCAATGTTCATAGCGGCATTGTTCACCATTGCCAAAAGTTGGAATCAGCCCCGGTGCCCATCAACAGATGAATGGATAAGCAAAATATGGTACATACATACAATGGAATATTACTCAGCTGTAAGAAGGAATAAAGTGCTAACACATGGAATAAAGTGGATGAATCTTGAAGACCTTATGTTGAGTGAAGCAAGCCAGGCACTGAAGGATGAACAGTATATGACCTCACTGAACTGAACTGAGGAAAGTGAGCAGTCTCTGAGAACCATTGTCTGAAAGATAGGTTAACAAAGGAGAGTAAGAGAAGAGCAGGCTTTGAGCCATCACCCATATGGACATAATTTATGGTAAAGGGATAGAGTGTGGTTGCATGTTGGGGGATGGGGCAGATGAGTGGTGGTGTTCCTAGGTTTGGAGGTGCAGCACTGGGGGGTGGGTGGATTAGGAAGGGCAGGTTCAAATCCCCAGGGCATTTAATTGTGAATCTTGATATTCCATGGGTAGGGAGAGCGTGGTATCACGGGCCCTGGGGGGCTGGGGGGAAGGGAACAGTCAAGATTTAAAGGGGTGTTTGGTGTTCATGGGGAAGGTTTTTCATTACCTTACAGTAATGGACACAGGACATGGTAAATATCCTCAAAATTATTAAACTGTATCATCTAAATTGTAAACTATACTGTAAATAATTGACAATGTTTAGTTGCTGTATTTTGCTATCTGTATAACAGTTATAACAATGCTAACATTCAAAAAAAGGGGGGGGTCAATATGGGGTGGGGAAGTTGGGGTGGTTTGGTATCTGGAGGTCTCCGGCACTCCGTATGTGACTTTGCTGTGACCTAAAACTTCTTTGAAAATCAAATGAAAAGTTGGGAGACAATGGGGATTGAGAGGGGGAAGGTGTCACGGCACACCAGACATCCGATAACACAGTGATAAAAGGAAATAAAGAAAAAAAGTAGAGAAAGGAAAAAAGAATGAATTTATATATATATATATATATATTTTTTTAAAGGCATTTCCTTTGCCTTTTCGTCCATTTTCTGAATGTCCCAATCCGCTTCCGCTAATTATATTTTATATTGTTTTGTTTTTTGTTTGATTTGTTTTTTTTTTCCTTTTCTTTCTTTTTTTTTTTCCCTGTTTTTTCTTATGTTTGTCTGTTGCATGTAAGCTTATCATACTAGTTTCTTTTTCCTAGTAAGTGTATTTGATTATTTTATGGACTACATGTTCATGGAGGATTTGGATCACAGAAGGGTTATAATGGGTACTGCAGGGGATTATTGGTGGGGGGTGTCTGGGAGGGGGGTTTCATGGGAATTAGTTCATCCGAATATACATGAAAGATATACAAAATTGATCAAAAGATCAAAAGATGGGGCATGGTCATGATGGGTGGACAATCACACAACAAATGAGGGAATCTGAATTCCTAGCCTGGAGAGCTCTGCCATAGTCTCCAAGGGAGCAGCAATAGTCCTCTGAGTGCAGGGACAGTGTCTGTCAAAAGAGGATGACCCACTGATGTGTTCTTTTTATTGTTGACTACCCTTTTGAGTCTTTGCTCTTGTAACTGAGACTTAGCCTGCAGTTGTGGGGTGCCTAAGGGTTGCCACCTGGGAGCCTCCTTGTTGCTCAAATGTGGCCTCTCTCTAAGCCAAACTCAGCATATGATTGCATTACCTTCCCCCCAACGTGGGACATGACTCCCGGGGATGAGCCTCCCTAGCAACGAAGTATTATACCAAGTGCCAACTGGCAACACAACTGGAAAAAGACTTTGAATTAAAGGGGGAAAAGGTAAAGACAAATGAGTTCAAGTGGCTAAGAGACTTCAAAGAGAGTCGGGAGGTCATCCCAGAGGTGACTCTTACGCACACCTCAGTAGGAGCTCATAGAACATCTAAGTGCCTATCACCCCACATAGAGGGGCTCCTGAGAGCTCTGGAGACACCCAGGTTAGATATAAGTGGGGTTAGACCCGGAGACTGATGCCTTATCAGTTGGCTCTATTTTGGAATCTATGCTCCTGAGAGTGACAGAATTGGACTCAAATAAGTCCTCCCTGCACATGGTTCATCAGTCCCTTCTATTCAAACCTATATGTGATGCTGAAGTTCTTAGGTATACTTCCAGAGACTGGAGCCTCTGGCCTACCTATATGCCAGGTGTGCATGGAATCTCGGTGGAGCTGCAACTCCTACCCTACAGCTCAATGGACTCATTCAAGTCACCTGGCGAGGAGACAATGATGGGCAATGGCCATCCCAGGGAATGGAAAAGGCCTGCATCTGCAGGCAGGATCATCCCACCCACCATATCCATGGGATATAAGCCCTCTCTCACTTGGACGTGGAGTGGACATCACCATCCAAGTCCCCTCAGGATTGTGGGAAGAACTATGGACTAGAATGGACTTGATGGTATTCTGTTGTTCACATATGGTGATTCTAGCAATGGAAGAAATTATAACATTGAGGTGGAGCCAGTGGCCACTAGACACTTTTGGGGCAGGGAGGGGATGAGCAGTTGAAATACAGAGGCTTTTTTGGGGATTTGGAGGTTGTCCTGAGTACCTTTGTGGCAACGGATGTAGACCATTTTAAAATAGCACATACCACTAAGAACTGTGTGGGAGAGTGTTGTCTATGGGGTGAACTATGGTCTATGGTTGGTGGCAAGGCCCCAGGATGTGTAAGTCCATTGAGGGTGGTGGGCCACACTTGTGGGAGATGTTTGTGTGGGATGTGGTCGGAGGTGTGGGAGGTGGGCAACATGGGAATCCCAGTGGGTTCCGTGTAATATTTTGGGTATCTAAGCACCTCTGAAAATATATTTATATATATACATAAATAACATTTTTGTAAGCAAATGCACATATATGCATATACATTTATATATCATTTTGCAAATGTTGGTATGTATTGTGAAAATTTTGATTTTTACCCACAATAAAAAAAATATGTGCAGTGTGCCAGAAAAGATTTCAAAAAGAACAAAGAAACAAAATGATTCTCCATCCAAAGGAACAAGATAAAAATCCAGAAAGCATTAAGGAAGGAGACCAGATTGTAGACATCCTGAACAAAGACTTTAAAAAAAATGACCTACATGCTCAAAGAGATAAACAAAAATACAGAGAAAGAACTAAAGCTATTAAGATAAACAATGAATAAGCAATTTGAGAATCCCAATAAAGAGGTAACAATTTTAAAAAGGAACCAAACAGAACTACTGGAGTTGAAGACCACAGTAACTCAAATGAAGAATTTCCAGGAGTGTTTCAAGAGCAGATTGGAGCTGGCAGAAGAAAGATTCAGTAAACTTGAAGACAAGACAACTAAATGAATTGGTCTGAGGACCAGAAAGAAAAAAGCATTAGAAAAAGTGTATCAGACATATTTCGAAACTAACAGACATGTATAAAACACTTAACCCAACAACACAAGAATATACTTTCTTCTCTAGTGCACATAGACAAAACTCTAGTATATACTATATGTTAGGTCACATAAAAGTCTCAATAAATTTTAAAATATTGAAATCGTACAATGTTTTTTTCTGACAGCAATTGAATAAAACTTGAAATAAATAGCAGGGGTACAACTGAAAGTTTATGAACATAAGGAAATTGTTCATGAAATAACAAATAATGCACTTTTAAAATGTTTTTAATTTTTTTGAAGATACTTAGATTACATAAATGTTACATACAAAATGTAGGGGATTCCCATATGCCCTACTCCCTAGCCCTCCCACACTTTCCCACATTAACAACATCCTTCATTAGGGTGGTATATTTTTTTCAATTGATGAACCTATATTGGAGCATCTCCACTGTGTGTGGATTATAGTTTATATTGTAGTTTAAACTATCTTCTGCACAATTTTGTAAGTTATGACAAGATATGTAATGGCCTGTATCTATCATTGCAATGTCACTCGGGACAATTCCAAAATCCCTAAAATACTGCCATATTATATCTATTTTTCCCCACTCCCTCCATTCAAACCTCTGGTGGCTACTGCTTCCACATTAATGATAAAAGTTCTTCCATTGCTAGAATTACAAAAAGTCTATAGTAGAATAACAGTAAGTCTATTCCAGTCCATTATTTATTCCCCAGTCCTGAGGATTCTGGGATGGTGATGCCCATTACACCTCTAATTAAGAGATGGTTTAGATCCCATGGGGCAGATGTATGGGACTATCTTGCTTGCAGTTGTAGACTTTCTCTGTTCCTTGGGATGGTCATTGTCCATCTCCATATTAGTTGTCCTGGGTGAGTCCAATGAACTGGTGAGTAGGTGTTGCAACTCTTTTGAGATTAAGGACCCGACTGGCACATGGAAAGTCCAAAGATTTAAGTCTCTTGGACATATACCTATCAACTCTAGTACTAACTATAGGTTTAAATATAAGGAGAAGGAGAGCCATGTGTAGGGAAACCACACCTGAATCCAACTCTGTCACACTGGGGAGCATAAATTCAAAAGTAGCGCCCACTGGCACTGCACCAAATTCCTGAGCTGTCACCCCTGCCTATAGTGTCTGGATGTCTCCAGAGCCCTTAGGATCCCCCCTAAATAATGCACTTTTAACCAATGGGTCATAAAGTTCATTAGGATATATCTTGAGGTAAATGGAAAGAAAATCACAACATAGCAGAACATATGATATGCAGCAAAGGCAGTGCTGAGAGGGAAATTGATAGCCCTAAATGCTTTTATTAAAAAAGAAAAATGATCTTAAATCATAGACCTACCTTCACAACTGAAAGATCTAGAAAGAAATAGAAAACCAAACCCGAAGTGAGCAGAAGGAAAGAAATAACAAAGATTAGAGCATAGAACTATAAAATAAAGGTTGAAAAAAAATAAAGAACCAACAAAACCAAAAATTGGTTCTTTGAAAAGAGCAATAAAATTGAATAAAATTTAGTTAGACTGACAAAGAAAAAAAGAGAGAAGATCCAAATAACTAAAATCAGAAATGAATGAGGGGGGGACATGACTACTGACCCACAGAAATAAAAGATATTCTAAGAGGATACTATGAAGAACTGCATGCTGGCAAATTAGATAATTTAGATAAAATGGACAAATTCTTTGACAGAAGCTCACTACCTACACTGAGTCAATGAAAAATAGAAGATCTTAAGAGACAAATAAAACAAAACCATTGAAGCATTGAAGCATAAACCACGCAACAAAGAAAACCCAGGACCAAATGCATCCACTGATAAATTTAATCAACATTCTAAGAAAAATTAACATGAACACTGCTCAAAGTCTTCCAAGAATTTGAACAAGGTGTAACACTTCCTAACTCATTCTATGATGTCAACATCCCCTTAATTCCAAAGCCAGATAGAGATATCACAAGAAAAGAAAATTACAGACAAAAGACTAGTAAACTGAATGCAACAGCATATTGAAAGAATTAGATACCATGATAAAGTCGGATTTATTCCAGGTGTGGAAAGGTTATTCAACATAAGAAAATCAATTAATGCAATATACCACATTAATAGAACAATGGCAAAAACATGTGATCATCTCAACAAATGCAGAAAATGCATATGACAAAGGCAATTATGTAAGAAAAAGAAATAAAAGGCATCCAAAGTAGAAAGCAAGAAGTAAAACTTTCCCTATTAACAGATGACGTGATCCTATGCAGAAAAAATCTTAAAAAATCCACAATAAAGCTACTTGAGCCAATAAACAAATACAGCAAAGTGTTGGGGTACAAGATCAATGTGCAGAAATCAGTGGTGTTTTTATAGACTAGAGGGGTAAAAAATCAAGAAAAAATTTCCAGTTATAATAGCAAATCAATCAAATATCTAGGAATAAATTTAATCAATGATGTAACGGATTTATACACAAAACACTATAAAACATAGCTAAAATAAATCAAAGAAGACCTAAATAAATGGAAGGATACTCCATGTTCATGGATTGGGACACTAAATAGTGTTAAAATGTGAAATTCAACCCAAAGCCATTTACAGATTCAAAGTAATCCTAAGCAAAATTCCAACAGCTGTTTTTAAGGAAAATCCAATTATCAAATTTATATAGAAGGGTGAAAGTCCCAAAGTAGCCACATCTTCTTTGAAAAAGAATTAAGTTGGAGGACTCATATTTCTCAATTTAAAATCTCATTACTAACTACATTAATCAGAACAGTTTGGTACTGGCACAAAGGAGAGACTTATAGATCAGTGGAATGGAATTGTGAGTTCAGAAATAAATCCTCATATCTATGGCCAATTGACTTTTGACAAGGGCACCAAGTCCACACCATGGGAAAACAACAGTCTTTTTAACTCAAAGCAAGGAAACAAACATTCGCACACTGATGCTTATATCATTATTCACAATTGCTAAAATGTGGAACCATCCCAAGAGTCCATCACCTGATGAATAGCTAAACAAAATGTGGTATAAACACAAAATAGAATACTATTCAGCTGTAAGAAGAAATGAAATCTGGATACATATGACAACATGGATGAACTAAGAGGATAATTTGTTGAGTGAAATAAGCCAAACACAAAAGGACAGATATTGTATGGTCTCACTAATATGAACTAAATGTGATGAGTATATTCATGGAGGTAAACTCTAAAGAATAATTTACCAGGAAATAGAAGGTGGGTGGAGAATGAGAGATGATGCTTAATATATGTAACATTATTAATAAGGTTAATTGTAAAAGTGTAGAAATAAAGAGTTGAGAATAAAACATTATAATGAGTACAGCTAACATTGCTGAATTATATATGTGATTGTGGCTGAGAGGGTAGGTATGTGGAAGTAAATTTCAATTGAAAGGAAGCTAAGGAATAATGTAGGTTCTATATAACAATGATTTCAGTGGTGGATGAAGATTGTGTTTAATAGTATAAATAAGAGTACTCTTCATTTACAAAATGCTTAGAATATGGTGATACATGGAAAAATCACAACTAATTTAACTTATGGAAGATAGTAATATTGTAATATTCTGCAATAATGGCAAGAAGATATTTTTCAATACTAAGGGACAAAAATAGGGTGGTTTAAGGGGTTACGGGATTTTTCCTTTTGGAGTAATAAAAACACTCTAAAATTGATTGAGGTGATGACAGCATAACTCTGTGATGAAAATAAGAGTCACGGAGTGTCCACTGTGAATGGATTGTACAAAGCATGGGACTATTTAACACAGAAATCCAGTGGTAGAAGATAGACTGTGATTAAGAGGACAAATATGACAATGTTTTCTCCTGAATGATAGCAAATAATATGAATATAGGTTGTTAATAATTGGGTAGATTGGGGGAAATATACACCAAATGTAAGGTATGGGCTATAGTTAGTAGTAATATTTTGACGTGCTCTTTCATAGTTTGTAACAAAAGTTTCACAACAATGTAAGGTGTTGGTGTTGGGGAGCTATATGGGCGCTTTGTATGATAATATGCATGTTCATTTTGTAAATTCTCAAATTTTACTATACATTTATTATTTATATATGAATGGTATACATCAGTACAATTTTATTTTTAAAAAAGAATAGTTTTTTTAAACAAATGGTTTTGTGAAAATTGGATTCCCATCTGGAAAAGAATGAAGGTGGACCCCAACCTCACACTATAGACAAAAATTAATTCAAAATAGATCAAATACCTAAATATAAAAACCAAAACTCTAAGATACCTAGTAGGAAATATAGGAAAGCTTCTTCAAAACCTTGTGTTAGTCCATGGTTTCTTAGGTTTTATATCAAAAGTACATGCAATTAAAAAATAATAATACATAAATGGGATATAATCAAAATTAAAAACTTTTTGAATCAAAGAACTTCACCATGAAAGTAAAAAGACAACCTAAAAAATGGCAGAAAAATAAATTGGAAGCCATATATTCTATACCTGTTTTATATCCAGAATATATAAAGAAATCCTGCAACTCAATGTCAAAAAGGCAAACAACCCAACTGAAAAAAGTGGTCAAAAGATTTGAATAGACATTTCTCCAGAGAAGATATACAAATAGTCAAAAAGCACATTAACCCTGAGGAATATGTAAATAAAATGCACACTGAGGTACCATTTCACACCCACAAGAATGGCTATTATTAACCAAAAAAATGGAAAGTTACAGGTGTTGTAGAGGATGTGGAGAAATAAGAATATTTATTCATTGTTGGTAGGACTATAAAATGGTGCAGCTGCTGTAGAAAATGTTTAGTGGTTCTTCACACAGTTAAATATTACTTTACCATATCACTCCACAATCCCACTTCTAAGTATATAGTCAAAAAATTTGAAAGCAGGAACTCAAACAGATATTTGCATACCAATGTTCATAGCAGTATTATTAAAAATTGTCAAAAAATGGAAGCAACCTAAATGTCCATCAATAAAATGTGTTATATATATACATTGGAGGATTAATCAGCTGTAAAAATGATTGAAGTTCTGATACATGTGATAATATGGCTGAACCTTGAAGACATCATGTTGAGTAAAATAAGCCAGATGTTAAAAAGACAAATATTGTATGATCTGACTATTAAATATTAAAATAATTAAGATCATGGAGAATACAGAGTACCATGGACTGGAGGAGTGGGTATAGGAAATAGGATTTAATGCTTTATTGGTACAGAGTTTCTGTTTAGTGTGATGGAAAATTTTGGTAATGGATTGTGGTGATGGTACACAACATTGTGAATTTTAATAACACCACTAAATTATAAATTTAGTGTGGCTAAAAGGGGATATTTTCACTTGTATATGTTATTAGAATAAAATATTTAAAAACAAGCAAACATAAGATTGTTCAAATCAGTGAACCCTAATGTAAACCATGAACCACAGTTAAAAATATAATTGTAATAATATTATTTCATCAATTGTAACAAAGTTACCACACTAATGCACACTGTTAATAATCATGAAATCACATGTGTGATGGAGATATATGGGAACTCTGTAATTTTGGCATGATGGTTTTGTAAGCTTAGTTTCTCCGATAAAAAATATATATATTTAAAAAAGCACTTGTTGGCTTTGTGTGCAGTTCAAGAGGGTTCAAACCATCAGAAAATAGAACTTTCCAAAGATCCTTCCTGAATAATTGCATTTCCAATCCTGACTTCCACCTTTCACTGACATGGTTGGCTAGATCCATATTGAGCTACACCTTCTTTAGCAAAGGCTTGTTCAGTTAAATCCTGTTCTCTGGAGACTCATTTCCCAGAGGCTCAATGTCAGCCCTTATAGAGGAGCCACTTTGGGCCCTAATCTCAGAGCATACTATCCGAATAAGCTGAGAGTTTTAAAAATCATCAATTTCTGATTTATTTGTGCTTAAGAGTTCCATTCTTAGCTTATCTCTTTCCTCTTGCATTTTATTATAAACTGTAAGGAACAATCAAGTTGCACTTCCTACATTTATTTTGGAAATCTCCTCAGCTAAATACTCAAGTTCATTTCTTTTGAGTTCTACCTTCCATCTGACATCAATACACAGGTTCTCCAAGTTCTCTGCCCATTTTCAAGAAGGATCGTTTTTCCTCCTGTTTCCATGAACACATTCATCATTTCCTTATAAGGCTTCTTTGGAAGTAATTTTAATGTCCATATTTCTACTGATAGTCTCTTCAAAATAATCTAAGCTTTCTCTATCATGTGCCTCAAAATTCTTCAATCCTTTATCCACTACCCAATTCTAAAGTCATATTCACATTTTTAAGCATTTGTAATAGCAACACCATATTTCCTGTACCAAAAATTGTTTTATGTTCCAAGCTGATAAGACAAATACTGTAGAATGGGTTGGATAAACAATGGGAATTTAATGGGTCATGATTTTGGGGCTAGGGGAAGTTCAGTATTGAGGCATCAACAAAGCAACATCTTCTCTCCAAAGACTGTGATGTGCTGGGACTGGCTAATGGCAAATTTTGGTCCTTGACTTTTCCAGGGCAATGCACATGGTGGCATCTTCTTTCTCTTGTGGGTTCTGTTGACTTCTAGCTTCTGGGTGCTCCCTATGGCTTCTCTTTTCATGTCCAATTTCCTTTGCTTAAGGACTTCAGCCATATTGGATTAAGGCCCATCCTCATTCAGTTTGGGCAACTTATCTAATAACCTCTTCAAAGGTCTTATTTATAAATGGGTTCATATCACTGTACCAAGAATTAGACCAGATCATACCTTTTGTGTTGGACATGATTCATTCCCCCACATGCTGCTATGAACATTTAGTACATTTTATTTTTTGGTCAACCTACATATGCATTTATTTTGAGAATATACTTAGGAATGGAATTGCTGTTTCATAGGATGTGTACATATTTTGCTTCAGGTCCAAGCCTGATTTATGGAAATGACAAAATATATAGTATGGTTGATTTGGACAAGGGAAATAGTTTGGACTGTAAGGGAGCCAGTCAAGTAAGTGTAAAACCTAAAACCAAGGACAGACTGTGGCAAAGAGAAATTGTCCATCTAGGACGGTCTCCAAACAAGGACCTTATCTATGCATATTAAAATAAATTTGTCTAGATTTCTTCAACTGTGGGAGTAAAGGTGTATTTTTCTTCCTCTGCTCTTCTATGATAATTGTGCTGGACATCATCTCCTCTTAGAATAAAGGACTTCTGGCACTACAAATGAAGAAGTTCTGAAGATGTTGAAGGTTAGTCAGTGTCCGCCCACAGGAAACGCCATATTACTCAAGAGTGCTAACTTTTAATTAAAGAACTTTTGATCTTTACTGTATCATTAAGATAAGGAATGAAGGTAGTCAGGAGATGGGCAGAAGCAGACCAAGAGATCAACACTGCCCAACACTTTACTCCCACCTCTAAAATAATTACTGAATTAATTATTTTTTCAGGTTAAATTATCTGCCTGGAGCTCTTTACCCTAAAAAAAAGTTAATCTTCTGGCTTGTCAACTGTAAGAACACTCCTAACAACACCAGATGGATTCAAGTGGAACAATCTCAATCTCTCCACACCATTCTATCACTACTCAAAAAACTATGCAGTATTTGCAGATACCATACCTGTGATCCACATTTTGAGCTATTTTCCAGGATGTGTTCTGAAATAAATTGTGCAGAGAACAAAAAATACATGAGAATATATTTGAATTTAAACTAAGAGAACTAAGCACCATATATATATTTTTTGAATAGTATAACAAAACATACTTTTAGAAACAAAGCTATTCATTTGTGCAGGGGACATAGCTTGGTTTTCTATAACTGAATCCCAGAGAAGAATAAGTTGATGCTTTTATAAATGCAGAGACATAAATGTTTAAAATAACCCTTGTATTTATATGTTGGTTTACATAAATACATTGGTAAATAAAGGAAAAGTTGTTGAGAAAGAACAGATAGGAGGTAAGGGAAACCTAAGACCAGATTTTAAAAAGAGGTAGGAAGATGGAGTAAGCTGGGAAATAGCTGTAGAGTCTTAGAAAAATAGTGTGTAGTGAAAATAAATAATTATTGATCACCCCCTTAAACACACAGTAGCATACTGATATATTTTATTAATAAATAAAAGCAAAATCTGCTATGAAAAAATATAAATTCAGTTGGGGAAAAAGATATGACTACAAATAACTTGGTCACTATAGGGAATTGAATTGTGTCCCCCACAAAAAGCATGCTGAGGTCCCAACTCCTGGCCCTGTGGGTGTGAACCTATTTGTATATAAGACCTTTGAAGATGTTATTCGTTAAGGTGTGCCCAAATGGAATGAAGGCGACCCTTATTCCAATGTGGCTGAAGCCCTTATAAGCAAAGGAAATTGGAAATAGAAGGAGAAGCCACCAAGACAAATTGGAAGTACATAAAACTAGAAGTGAAAGGAGAGAACATCATCATACAAAGGGAAAGCCAAGGAACCCCAAGGATTACCAGCAGCCAGCACCAGAATATCACAGTTTTGGAGGAGAAATCATCACCTGGGCAATGCCTTGATTTTTAATTTCTCCTAGCCTCAAAATTGAGAGCCAATAAATTCTTTTGTTTAGGTCAATCCACTGCATGTATTTGTTTTAGCAGCTAAGAAACTAAATCAGACACTAAACAGCATGTGACATGCTTTCTAAGAAGGGATAACATGCAAGGAGTGCTGAAGGATAGGAAGAAATGAATAAAAGGGCAGATATGAGAAATTAAGGGCCAATTCTTGGAGTACACAATATCCAGTTTGTAAATATATGTCAGGCAGCATTGGGAGGTGTAATATTTTAAATGCTGATGGGGATTAGGTCATGTTCAGCTAAAACCAATAATTTAATAGGAGGAAATTTTATCACTAGTCCACAGGAGAAGAAATCTTGGGTTTTGTATAAGGGGAATATTTTGAGATTTAAAAATATATCTTGAAGGTTTATCTGGAATGCAGTCTCAAAGTTTAACCTTCTTAGAGCGTTGAGCATATTGAAATTAGAGGAGAAACTGAGAAGACTATCATTTTGACTATTAATCTATTATACAAAATGGAACTAAATACTGAAGTATTGATGAAGCATATGTGGCCCTTTTTAAAAAATATGAAGTCAATATTTCTAGGGCACTCTTATTTTCAAGGTAAATTGACTAGAGACTGAACAGCAAATTTGTGATGATATGGAAACAGCAGGAATTATATGTTGTGGTAATGAGGTAAGAAATGATTTTTATGATACCAATTATTACATTAATGAGAAAATTAATCAAATAAGGAAATATAATTTGAAAACTGGTGAGTGAATATGATTGACCATCTTACATGGGGGAATAAGTTAAGGCATCACTGGAAACATAGCCCGGAAAACTTTCAATGTTCTCTCTGCATCTGTCAATACTATTTATCTACATTTCTATTTAGTTCTTTTTTCACTTTTTCTCCAACACATCTTCTCTAGTTCTCTGGTCAACATTATAAGACATGGCTGCCACTGACTGCTCCTGAGTATCCACGTGACAGGATCATTCAACCTAGGACAGATGAGGTACATTTTTTGCAAAACAATTTAAATTCCCATGAATGGGTTACTGGATACACTTGATGCAGGTGCCCAAGCATGGACCCATCAACTGAAGGGAGGGGAGCAGCAACATATGACTCTAGGTTTGTGCCTGCCCATAGGACAAACATTTACAAAAGAAGAAATAATTGTTCTGAGATATCTGTAGTGACCTACAGTGTCTATGTGAATATATTAAATGAATAAAATGAGAGTTGCATTCAATTCTATAGTAACTCATATATTCATTCCTGGCCAGAACATTTTTTGTACCAAATAATTTAAGAAAAAGAATTAGAATTAATAAAATAACCAAAGGTGTATAGGATTACAGGAAGGCAATAGATTTTTCTATTATTCTAAAGATAAACTATATGACATAGAAGATTCAGATAATTATGTGCCCTGGGATATTTCCCTCGTTAATATTTCTCTTGAAATATTTCAAAGAAAGTACTTAACATAGTGGCTGGCATATAGCAAGCATGTTATTAGTACTGCATTCTTATTCTTTTTAGTAGACAATCATATTAGTTTTCTGTTACTGTTGTAACAAATTACCAAAACCTTATTGATTAATGTAGTGATGACACAAATTCATTATCTTATAGTTCTGGAGGTCAGCGTTCTGAAGTGGGTTTCACTGTGCTAAAATCAAGCTGTGAGTAGGGCTGTGGTCTTTTCTGGAGGCTCCAGGGAAGAAACTGTTTTCTAACATTTTTTCAGCTTCTAAAGACCATCTATATTCCTTGGCTTGTGTCCCCTCCCTTAATTGTGAAAGCCAATAGTGAAAGTAGTTCAAATTTCTCTCTACGACTCTGACACTCCTGCTTTGCTCTTGCAAGGACTCTTGTTATTACATTGGACCCACCAGGACTATCTCCCATCTCAAGATTCTTAATCATATCTGTACAGGTACTAGGGATAAAGACAAGAATAGCTGTGGAGGAAGGATGCTAATCTGTCTACCACAATAATAATGCTGCTCTTTTTTGACAGTAAGTCTCTAATTTACAAAATATTTTCTATGAAGATTTCACTGAGTACTAAATCATTTTTGGTCTACAAAGCCAAATAAGACTTGAAAGTATTAACCAATAAAGACAGATCCATGGAATGAAAAGCATAGTATTTTTCTTCTTTAGGAGGTGAGGGGGATTGAACCCAGGCCCTCATACATGGGAAGCAGGTGCTTAACCACTGAGCTACACCTGCCCCCCAAGAATAGTATTTTTGATGCTGGTATTAGCCTATTATGAAACATTTCTCATGTGTATTTTTCATGAGTATCTTTTGATATTATGGACAAATATATAAAATAAGTTATAGATATAGTATACATATTATGTTGCCAAAAATACTACTCCAAATAAGGCACTTCACAGTTACAAGTTGGTCTTTTTAACCTACTTGTGTGTGACATCAAGTTTCCAATGATCTATACTGCCTAAAGCAGATGAAATTATTTGACTACATAAACAATCTTAAAAATTATCCTGCTTAAAATATATATATATATTTAAAAACATTATCCTGGCCCCATTGACATCACATTTTTAATTTCACCGACTTCCCTGAAAAATCCATTTAGATCAGGGATTCTTAACCTTATTTGGTCCACAGACTCCTTTGCCAGTCAGGTGAAAACTACAGACCCCTTCTCAAAATGTAGCAGCATATAGTTTAATGACACTCAACATCAGCATGTATTTAAATTAAACTTTAGGATTATTCAAAATTACCTTTTACAACTTTCCCATAATTTCAATACATGATAACCTAGCACTGTTTGACATCTGTTGAAACGGTCATTTTCGGCAAACATTCAGAAATTCGAGTTTTCCCACGGTGTCATAAAACCATCTTTGCCATCCTTAACAACATTTTTGCAGGCAGTTATCCACTGCACTCAGAACATGCTTCATCAAAATAAAAAATCATACTAAGTCCACACTATACTGTATATTATTTAATAAATATATCACACCTGCACCAACACATCCCCACAAGAATAATTGTTTTATTGAATTTTCACTTCAAGCTGATGGACCCCCTGAAATCTTTCTACAGACTCCTGGTTAAGAACCTCTGATTTAGAATGAGAGCAAGAAAGAGAAGATACTTATAAACACTAGCTTACGAGTTCCAGAGTTGCCTATTCCACAGACAAAAATCTGCAACTTCCAGTGAGGTTTTCTTCCTATCTGTTTTAAATCACAAGTAGAAAAATTTTGCTCTTGAAAGAAGAACCCAGAGGCTATCTGACTGGCCCTTTATAACTAAGGCAGTCCTCTCCAAGTCCTGTTATATGCAAAGCAAAATTCAAAAGCAAGATTCTTGTTTAAGTTGAGCAGTGAAAATAAAGTCTATATTGCTGAAAGATGAATTGTTAATTTAATCTGATTTTTTGTCAACGTTTACACTTTGTGGCCTGATTCTAAATGTTCATTAAGATGCTGGGTAAATCATAAATTATTACTCAAAGGATACTTTCCATTTCAACAGAAGTGTCTAGAATTTAGTCTTTATTGAGTGTCTCAGGTGAGCCAACTCCTGCCTGGATTTAGAGTTTAAGCTTAAAGCTGGTTTGATTTGATTTAATCTTGGATTTTTGGAAAAATCATTGATTTTTCTGACTGTGTGACTTTTGTTTTGTTTCCAATTTTGACAGAGCTTTGAGATGACTTTGCCTCAAAAAAACACTCTATAAAATAAAGTTGTGGTTAAAAAAATCTGTGCTTTAAGGTTACCTGGCAATATCCCCACATGACATTTGCTTTAAAAGAACTCTGTGAGAAATAAACATCCTTGCCAAAACGAAAATCTCTTTTGAAAAAGGAAAAAAGCCTGCTACCCAAGATAAGCAAAAAGGATAAAGAACGTTATAATCTCCAAAAGTTACTGCTCCATTTATTAAAATTTATATGCCAGAAGAAGGAATAGATTAAAAGAACCTACTTGTTTATAAGCACAATGATGCCAAATTAAGTCTCCATTTTCTCCAGCTAAAACTTAATTAAGCTGTTCTGGTCATACTCCTTTCAGAAAATTAGGAAGGCAAATGAATAAAGGGTGAAAGAGCTATGTTTGATGACCTGGACAACTGCAATGAATGAATGCACAGTAGCAAATTATTTATTATATCAACTGATGCAAACATGAGAATCCATTTGGATTAAGAGACCAACGAATAGTATTTAACTAAGAATTTAATTTCTGGATAGGCCATTTAATCTCCTATTAATAAAATATTATAAATCATGCTTTATTAATAATTCAATTCAACATTTTTATCTGATACTGTGGTAGGCCCTGGGAATAAATTGGTAAAGGAAGTTGAAGTGGTCCTTTTCCACATGAGCCATAAATTCCATTGAGGAAGATGAACAAGAAACTATTAATTTCAAATGTGATGATTGCAATCAAAGAGGTAGAATGGGAACTTAAGACCAAATGATCTAATGTTATGATTTCACTGTCTCCCTCCCTTCCTCTTTCTTTCTTCCTCCTCCCTTTTACTCACCTCCCTCTGTCCATCCCTTTCTTCCTCCTTTCTTTCTTTCCTTCCACATTTCTCCAACTATTCTTAATCTATCCTCCCTCCCTTCCATAAGTATATAAATCTATGTGCTCATTTTTCTCTACTAGAAATAGGCACAAAGGATTCAAGATAGAAACTTAAAATAAACCAGAAGAGATAAGTATTAAAGAAACAACTATTTCATTGATTACTTTGTTAATTGCTAATGATAGGGTTGGTATTTGTGAAATTGTTTTGAAGTGACAAAAAACTAGGATTTTTAAGCAATAGAGAAGAAACGTTTTCTAGGCAGATGGAACAGAATGTGTTAAAGGCTGAACACAGGAAGGAGTAGACAATTTAAGAAGACTATTGTGTATGGAGCTAAGTGTTATCGCCATTTTTGCTCCTTGGTTCGGACAGACCTCAGTACTGTGACCAGATGTTCATTTGACTACAGTTCAATGTTGCAGCTTAAGCCTGGCCAGGGCAAAAATGGAGGTTCACAGCTTGGTGTTACAGCTCATCTCAGTGTTGCAGCTCAGTGTTGGTCTGGCTGGGGCAAAGATGGAAGCATGCTCAGGGCTTTGGGGCTGCGCTAGAGATAGGTTTACTCTGTCACCACTCAGACTTTTTGTCAATGTTTACACTGTTAATAGGGTGTGCTAACTGGGAGGCATTGATTGGCTGATTATTAATTAGGGTAATGGATCCTATTGGCTGAAAACCTCTTATCATATTGGTTGGCTGAACCCTATTGGTTGGTTCTTACTCCCTCTGCTTAGGGGTCACAGTTCGGTTACCAGCCCACTCCTTCACTAAGAAGAGTTTAGATCAAGATGAGAATAGAGTAGTTTTTCAGAGCCACACGGCTATTTTATAACAATTTAACATGGTGATTCTTCATGTGGTAATACATAATTGGCTTGAAATGGAGCCAAGGGTCATATCATAGATAATGTGATAGATATAATGATTGACTTAGCATTATGATCTCTCATTATGAGGCAGTCATGCATATGGGTACATGTATCTTCTCCAGACATAGATCTTGTTTAATAAAAATAACATTCTACTTGTCAGTAATTGATTCAGTAACCATGGCCAAGGCCAATCACTGCATGACATTCCTCTGATGATAAAGAATGTACATATGGTACAGTTTCACCCAGCAAAACATGAGGGGTAGTTTTAAGGATTTCTCTACCTCTGGACTTTCATGTGCACATTTGGGGCCTGGAACTGCTGCAGATAGCAGATCACATAGCAGATGCCAAACCAAGAGAACTACAAAGAAACAGAATTGGAGGAATAGAATTATATCAAACATGAAGCCCATAATATCTCTGGGCTTCCAGGTATGTGGGCCAAATTTTTTAGTCACAGAAGAACACAATTTGGAGATGGCATGAATAAAGATATTTTGAGATGTTGACCTGGCTTCCATACACAAGAAAACAATAAAAGTTAAATGTGCCTGTGAATACAGCCTTTCTATGTTTTCCAAACTGTAAAACAATATGAAACTGATACATGTGCAAATACTTCTATATTCTTTAACGTGTTCCAGGTCTTCATGCTGCATATAGAGTTCAGTTCCTCTAGGCAGTGCCTCATAAGTGAGTGCAGACTTGGTGGAAATATTAAGGATCAATACCTGGAGGTTCTTGATTGAAATGTAGAAGAAATGCAATTGTTTTAGTTTACTGTGGGCTGAATAACATCTTATGTTACCAAACTCACAGAAATTGAGTGTTTGTTAATGTGTGTGTGAGAGTCAACCCCACTAGAGCATCTCAGTGGCAATGACTGTGCCTCATTTATTTTTGTGACATCTGGAAATATTTTTCCCTTGTCTTCTCCTCCTTGAGCACTACCTAATAGCTTCTTTGCTCCTTCTTTGAATTAAAACCCAACGTTTTCAGTTTCTTGGACTCATTTCTGGCCATTTTCTCTATTTCCAATTTCCTCCCATGTGACTTCATTTAAATTGCATGAGCATTAGGTTTATTTGTTCAGACTCAACATCTACACAGACATCCAGAATCCTATTGTGCTCATTTTACTACCTCCACTATTGTGTTTCATAGGTGTCTGAATTTTTCACAAAACCTAAAACAAGTCTTGAATTTTTAAGCTAAATTTCATTCTAAACCTAACTTAATTCTGAGATAGGTTTCCCTATCTCAGTTATGCTGCTGATATTAACAATAACAAAATATACACATGGATTATACAATTATGATATGCATTAAATTCAGTTATCATGGTATATTAACTGTGCGTAATTACATAAAGTAAATAGCAGATGTGCATCAAGATTAGGGACTAATTGTGTCACTTCTTTTAAAGGCTATCTGTGACTGGACAACACACTTTTATGATTCAGGTCACTCACAGACAGCAAAGTGTACATTTGTGGTGCCTCTTTGTATCTCATGTGACAGATTTACAAAATTGGATAATTGAAAAAGGGAATTCACCAAAATGATCAAAGTGCAGTAATGAAATGAACAGTGATAACACTGAAAGTGAAATTCAAATGGAATGCAAGTGTAATTATAAAAGACGTGGCTGACTGTGGAATATTGACTCTGCTGCTGTTTGAAAGACTCTAGATGTTCAACCAGAGGAACTTAGTGAAACTGAATTTATCAACATAACTGAGGAAAGTGGTGTGATGAAAAGGATGAAAATGTCCCAAAGGAGGTGATGCTGGCAAAAAGCTTCACATAAAAGGAATTCTCAGAGACATTTCATGATAATGAAAGAATAAAATGTTAGATGATGATCCAAACTTAGAAGGTAGTATAATAATTTGCCAAAGTATAGAAAAATGCTTGTTCCATATTATAAGTTATAGGATGAGAAGGCAAGCACTATTTAAACTACTCTTGATGGTTGGTTTTCTTTTCTTTTCTTTCTTTCTTTTTTTTTACAAATAAATGAAACAATTTAATTTTAAATATTATTAATGTTTTAAGCTACAGCACACTTAATAAGTGTTAGTTTTATTATTTGTTTTATTTTCCTATGCTCTTATAACTGACAATAAGGGAGTTTTTTTTTTGTTGTTCTATTTTTAAAGTCAGAACAATTTCATCTTTTTCATTGATTATCAAGATGGCTTTGCACAGTTTCACCTTGCATAGCCATTTTTATGGCCCAGACTACTGTGCAAAGAGAAGAATCCCTGCACATATAATCAATCTTTTATTTTCCATTTTCATATTTGCTCCCTAACTCATATATCTCTTTTGCACAAATGCAATGATTTCCTCACTTTCCCTCTTCCTCTCTTGGTTTCGATCTATTCTCCACAATATGGTCAGATTGATCTTTGACAGAAAAATAAATCAGTTAATACCACATTTCTAACACTAGGACTAAAACCACACCCCAACACTTCATAATTCCCTCCACTGACAGGGTTAATAGAATGCCTGCAGGTTTGGCATCACACCCATGTCTTCCACATTTCCCAACTGCACCAAGTGGGGTGCATGTGCACTAGTATAAGACCATCCCTCCTACCTTATACATCAAAAGAGAACCCTGAGGGAGCAGATGTAGCTCAGGTAGTTAATCACCTGCTTCCCATGTAGGAGGTCCCAGGTTCAATCCCCCTGTACCTCCTAAAAACAAAAGCAACTCTCATTGGGGAGCACCTGCTTCCCATGTACAAGGTCCTGGGTTCATTACACGGTACCTCCTTAAAAAGAGAGAGAATCCTGAATACTGAGACTGAGACCATGCAGCCTCAATTTTCCAAGTCTCCACTGACAGATGTCGGGAGAGAGCCTCCGGCCTTCCATATTCTCCAAAATTCATAGCCTTGCCTCTTTCATCAGACATCAGGGCTAATTTTTCATCAGACCAAAATTGAAACTGCATCATTGTGCATCTGCATTCTAAGCCGGGTCACCTTACATCTCCTGCATTCTAAGTTCTTTTCTACCTCCTATTGCCACTCATCTATCACTCTTGAAATTCTTTTGTTGTGCCCTCTGGAGCAAAATCTCCAGATCCTCACTCTTCTCTCAGCAGCCTCATCTCCTTACTCTAACAGAAGACACTGCTTTCCCTGCATCCTTCTCAAGTGATGGATGTTCTTTATTCCCACAGCCTCAAAATATCAGGCCTGAAAGTGATGCTGGTGTCTTCCTTACTCCTCTTTCCCATTTCCTTCCTCCAAAATAATCGGCTTTGAATCCTAGGTTATCTGAATCTCTCCAGCACTATCTCTCATTCATGTTGACCATCAACTCCTGAAAAGACTCCCTCCATTCTTAATCTTTTAAACTTTTGAGTCATAGGCTCTTCAGCACTACTCTGGTGAATTTTCTCAATGATTTCACAGTAGATGTTTTTGTGACACCTGGTTTTTTAGTTAGTTGAAATCCTTTCCACTGTTTATCTCATTTTTCAGCTTACTTCAGTCACCTTCAGTACCGTATTCTGTAATTGGCCATTACCCATAACATCCAATCCTTCTTAATCCTAATTTCATGTATCCCATCCTCTGCCAATACACTCTATCTTTCTAGATCATACTATTTAATTTTTCAAAAATCTTCTCACTCCTCTGGAACCTTCTTCACTCTCTCTCATTTCCCAGATATTCTCTCTTTCCTGTTTATTCAGATTAAATTCCATGATCAATGTTTAGAATCACCACCATTCATATGCCCTCTACTTTCTTATTACTCACTTGCTTTTTATGGACTCTCTTCCTGACAAAACCACGAACCAATTAAATCCATCTTTCCACTTGCTACATTCCTGCACTTTGTGCAGCTGATTGTGGATGGAAAAAGATACACAATCATGCTGACTGGTCTCATTTTATAGTCATGATCATAAACATCAAATAGACACTTAAGGCTGCTAAAAATCATACCATATTTCCTTATGTCATTCACTCTCTTAATCTCATAAAAGTCAATTTCACACTGTCTCTTACAATTTCTCCACAATCTCATATTTATTAATGATCTTGCTTCTCTGTGAAAACTGAAGGTAGCTGAGCAGAATTTTCCTCAAATCATATCATATCCACCAGGATATGTACCTCTATAATTTGCCCCTCCACCTTTCACTCACTCTAAAACTAATCAGGCCTGACCTTTGCACCAAATCCCGTTCCATCTCCTTTAACCTAAAACATTGTACCAGCAATTAACCCCTCTCTCCTATCATCAAATTTTCTCTCTCAATTGGATCTTTTCTATTGTAGAAACTTGTTGTTAGCTCTTCCATATTCACAAAGGTAAACAAACCCAAATTATCTTAGTTTGCCACAGGGCTCCTTATGCAAAGTACCAGAAATGTGTTGGCTTTTATAAAAGGGATTTATTTGAGGTGAAAGCTTACCATTCTGAGGCTGTGAAGTGTCCAAATCAAGGCACCAGAGATGCTTTCTTACCAAAGTCAGCTACAATTGATTATGGGGCCCTGCCATGTGGCAAAGATGGCTGCTGATCTCTGCCAAGGTCCTTGCCTTCCCCTCTAGGCTCACTGCCTCTCAGAGCCCAGCTCTTGGAGCTTAGCCATGAGCAACCAGACATAGGGCTTGTCTCTTACTGGGCTTCCTCAGTCTTGCCTGCTACACTTTCTTGCTTTCTTCCTGAGTTCATCTGTGAGCTATCAGGCATATGGCAGGGCTGTCTCCTGAGTCTTGGGCTGTTCCATGGGCCCAGCCCCTTGGGAGCCTCTTTCCATACCTCTGATCTTTGCTGGTTCCAGACTCTGGGACCTCTCTCAGCCCTCGGGCTTCTCTTTACTGCAGTCTTCTCTATCACATGGCAGAATTAATATGGCTGCTTCCTTTTCCTCTCTGTGTCTCTGGTTTTATTAGCTCTAGTAAGAAGGCAGAGACTCAGCCTGAGTGATACCTCACAGACATAGTCCAGTAAAAAAGTTCTCACACCCACAGAAATGGATTAGTTCAAAAACATAATCCTCTTTTTGGGATTCATTAATAAACTTCAAACTATGACACAAAACATTTTTTCTTTGTCTATCTTTTCCCATCTGTTACAGTTCCATTTTTTGTTGTTGTTGTTTTTCCTTGAAGATATTACTCTGCTATCTCAAATGCCTTTCCTCCCATTATTTAAAACACACTTCAATTAGCTTTTCATGCTGACTACTCCATAAAAGTAGTTCTTGTCACAGCCATGGTGATGATTAGGTTCATGTGTAGAATTGGCTAGATTATGGTGTCCAGTTGTTATTGAAGCAAGCACCGAGCTGATTGTTACTATGAGGTTCTTTCGTGGATTTAAATCATTATTCAGTTGATTACATCTATGGGTGATTGCATCTACAATCAAGAAACGAGATTACCTTTAGCAATGAGAGAAGTCTCTTTCAATCAGTTGAAGGCCTTGAAGGTAGAACTGAGGATACCAGCAGTCAGAAAGAAGAATTTCTATCTCATTTCAACTAGCCAGCTTTTCCTAAGAATTAAACAAAACCTTCACTGGCATTTTCAACTTGCAGCCTGCCCTGTGGAGTTCACACTTACCAATCCCCATGATTGTGTGAGTTAATTCCTTTTATCAATTGGTTCTGTTTCTCTGGAGAACTCTATCACAAGCACCAGTGGTCTCCATGCTACTAAATGTGATGGTTAATTCTCAGTCTTCAATTTGCTTGATCTTTCAATATGTTTATTAGCTCCTGGGTGATACATCATATTCACCTTTCATTTATGATTCCACTGTCTTTTGGTTTTCTTCTTACCTTACTGGTCATTCTTCTTTGCTGTTTTCTCCTTCTTCCAACTTCCAAAAGTGCCCAGGATATTCTTTTCTTCTTTACCTAAAATTACTTCCTTTGTTATATATCTCATTTATTGTATAGCTGTCAATAATATCTGCATGTCAGCTCTCAAATTTGCATATCTACTGGAGAGCTCTCCTCTGAACACATGTCTATAAGTAATATTTTCCTGCAATATCTAATAGATATCTCAAATTTACCATACCCAAACCTGATTCCTGATCTTGTGCATAAGAACACATCTGTGAAACATACAGTCTTCTGCAACTAACTTAATGGGAATTCCATTGTACCTTTCAGTTTTTAAGCTAAACACCTGGACTCCTTACTTTCATTCTCTATATCTAATTCATAACAAAATACTGTTGACTTAATCTTGAAGTTTGATTAAAAATGGACTGCTTCTAATCACCCTCAATGAAGTTAGATTCTCAAATACATTGCTGCAATAGCTTCTTAAATTCTCTCCCTCCTTCAACCATCTCCCTTTTCTAGTAGTCAAAGTTATCTTGTAAAAGTGTAAGTCATATGAATTTACTTCTTTGTTCTCAACTTGTTCAATTATATGTAATGACTCATGATCAAGATTAAATAGCCTCATTTTAATAAATTTGTATAAAACTAAAAAAAAAAAAAAAAAAGTCTAGGCTCTTCTATTTGTTTACAAAGACATGATCCACTCTTCCTCTTCCTTCCTTCTCCAGTGACTCCTGACCTTCATTCTGTTACTGCTCCTTCCCACTCTCCTCCAGAATTACAGGCTTCTTTGGTCTTCCCAAATATGCCATAAATCCTCCATTGTAAAAGCTTTGGCACTGGATCTTCCTGCTACCTAGACTGTTCTCCACAATATCCCTATGGCTTACTAGCTCTCCAATTTCCCAACTTCAGTTTTTACCAAAATCCCATCTCAATGAGGCCTACCCTAAAAATTCTATTAAACTATTTCACTTTCTTCCTTCACCAGCATTCTCAACTTTTCCTACAGTTTAAACCCGTGCCTGACACATAATATTCAATAATCATTTTTGAATAAAATAATTAAAACCTGTCCGTTTTCCTATATAAAAAAGAGTAAAATTAAATGTGTTGCCTTATTCTTGAAGCATCTGTCTATATTTTAAATCTAAGCTTATTCTATATTCCCTTCAGTTACTTGATTCCAGTCACACTATCTTTCAGTTCCTTGAACACACTGAATTCTCTGTTGTCTCTAGGCCTTTGCATCTGCTATTCCCTTTTCCTTGTTGATTATTTCCTTGATAGATTTCATAGTTCATTTTCCATTTTTCCAACCTCAGATTAAATGTCCCTTGTTGAGTTGGTTTTACTAGCTATGTTGTCTTTAATATTAACCCCATGTTATTCTACGTCATGATAACTTATTTTTCCTTTTCTTGTTTAGTATATTTTTTTCTTGTCCAATGCCTCTCATGTCTAAGAGAATGTAAATTCCATTACATTTAGACTTTTGTTGAAAGATGCAGCTTTAGCATTGATCTTAGTTTTTGAAAATCATGTGCCCTCAATAAATATATATTGAGTAGATAAATATTGGTCTTCAGGTTAAAAAAAAAAACACAATACAAAGTTTGATACATAAATTATTGAAGCCAGTTTGGAGGTAGTATAGATTAAAGTTTAAGTGCAGACTATGCTGTCCAAATACTGGAGTTGGAAATCCAAATCCTCCATATGCTCATTGTACAGTAACCATGCATCCTGTTTCCCAAGGACAGTCCCTGATTATGCTTGCTGCATTCTTTTTTCTTTTGTGATCCCACGTTCACTCTCAAAAGTGTCCTGGGTTAGAAAAAAAATTATATGGGACACCTAAATAATCATTTTTCTTTGGCAGTCTTTTATTCTTCTTTTATAAGTTTCTTCATTTGTAAAGTAAGGTAATAATGATACCTACCTCATGTAGATATTGAGAGAACTAACTAAATGTATGTGAGATATCTGGGAGCTCACAGGATGTACATACACTATACACATATATGAAAGAGAAGGAAAAACAGCTCAGACCAATATTTGCCAAATATTAATGGATACACTTTACCTTTATAAACATCTTCATCAGCCCATTTAATATAAAGTTTGTAGAACTACAGAAATACATTTACCTCTTCCCTTAAGAGAATGTTCAATATCAAAGTTTCACTGATAAGACAGATAAATTAGGTGCCAACCCTTCCTTTATAATAAGGTGAAAAGCAGTGTTCAGGATTTCTAAGGTAATCCCAATAACATTGTCAATCAGTAAGCACAAAGACTTCTCTCTAGGCATGTAGTATAGCTACCAACAGAAAATAAATGTGGATATACAAAAATTCATTTAAATGCCTATTGTATAAAATATACTTGTCTCTAAGTCTAGTTTATTTAATCTCCTCTCCTTAATCCAAAATCTCTTCCTTATTGGAGCTTAAGACTTTTTCAATTCTTTTTTATTTTGCTTCTAATTTTTGTTTACTTACACGATCTCTTACTTAATTTATTCATTTAAATAACATAATTGGAATGATTGTCATAATACATCAAAAAGATAGAAAGAAAAAAAGAAACTGATTGGACAACAGAGAAAGCTGCAAACTAAAAATTTTACCATCTAAAATGGAATACAATTAATTTTAATAAGCTAAAGTGTAACAATAAGGCAAAAAAGACAAGATATGTGATAAGCAGCTGTGGGATCTAAAGGTCATCACTAAACATGATTCTCATTTACCCTTTTACTTTTAGTGTCAGGGTCTTGTTCTGGCAACATAAACCCTTGAGATTTCTCAAGCTATCCCTCTGTATTGAGCTACCTTGCTAATTTAAAAGTCTTAGTGATTATGCTCTGTTATGATATTAATGGAAAGGTCAATGAATTCATGAAAATAATTTTTTTTCCACTTTTATGACATTCTGAACCTTTTCTCCCTTTACAATTTTCAACAAGAAACTGATCATCTGGGTCATTTTGCATAATAAATGAATACAAGCAGTCACCTTTTGTGATAATTTCACTTTCCACTGTCATGTATTGAATGCACAGAGTGAGGATCTCTGAATTGTTTGATAGAGTACATTTGCATGTTTTTAATAAAAACAAGAAAGTTTAATGGGCAAAGAAGAAAGAGTGAATGTTTTTAATAGGACAAGCTACAATTTAAAAGATGAAAAGTTTAAAAATTACATTCAAAATCTTATATTATGTGTTGCCATAGTGACTGCTAATGACTTTCCAGAATGTTTTTAAACAGTGTTTTACATTGAAATTGCCTTGTGTATGGTTTCCAAAGGTAAATAGCAGAGACAAAACCTAGGGTTGCTTGAGGCAATGAAAGAATGAAAATATCACATAAGAAAAAATAGAAAACATAATATGTAATGCTATTTCTGGTATATGTCTAATTCTATGAGTCAAAATAACATTAAATAATCCCATCTAACACACTCATATATTAAAAGAAGGATTTCAATAATTTTCTCATTATAAGACAAGAAAAATGTCTCACTTTTAGCCAGGACAAATTTTCTTTTAGGTATGCAGCAGATAACACAGTGGATCTCCGTCCCCTTACATTTGTACCAATATGATAATAAAAAAGTAATCTGGAGAGGATATTGTTGTGAATAGCTTGTGATTTGGGTATGGATAGTTATTGTTATTTTATATAAATTCGTGGGTAAAATCAAATTTGAGAATTTGGGCTTCATTTTGTTAAGGGTCAATTTTCTCAATTCACTTTGACTATGTAGACCCAAGGGCAGATTAAATTGTATACTAGCAATGTTCAATAATAATTAAGGACAAGTTCGAGCTAAGAACTTTTGATGAGCAATATTTAGAGTATTTATTACATGCAAAGGTATATATATATATGTATTTTTTAATATGCATTTAATCAGAGAATGATTACATGGTATGGTTTACCACGTTTCATAATATGCAACTCCACAATTCTATTCACAGGTAATTATATCAGGGTTTTTAGCCTGAATTCACACTATTTGGGTGGTATGAAAACACTAAAGCAAGCCAAAGTGTCCATAAAAATCAAATGAAAATCAACTCTGGAGGACCCCAACACAACCAGGTTTCAGATCATTTCCACATATATAATTCCAAAATCTATTAATGTGCAGTTAGTAAACACACACATAAACACACCCCAGAAAGCAAGGCACCATAAATAAGTGCCACCAGCAGCAAGGAAGAACAGAATATGATGCTTGATTAAGATTCCAAGAGAGCTCATATATATTTTTATAAGATTGAAAAAGGAAATAAGTGAAATGCACAATTTTTGAAAAAAGAACAAGAGGATATTACATTCAACCTCTTGTTATAAATTTAGAGCCTTGATAAAAAGATAAATTTCTGGAAAAATTAATTCTATGTAAAACTGACAGATACATAAAATTTCTCTATACATTTTATTAAAGAAATTGAAAAGACAATTTACAAATTGGATAACAATAATTGTAACACATATAACGAGTAGAGAATGAGTATTTAGACTGTATAAGGAGCTCCTATTAGTAAAACGAAAGTAATGTAAAGTGAAATAAAATTGAACACAAACATACATCAAAGAGGTTTTAGAAAAGAAAAATGGTCAAACGACTTGAGGAGACACACCGGAAAAGAGGGAAACTGAATGGATTTGGGTTAAAATAAATTATCAAAATTCACACTAATATTCAAGGACTAATGCAAAATAAAACCATAGAGAGAAAAAGTTTCTTACCTACACACCAGGCAAATATAAAAGGGCAAAAATATCAAGTGTTGGTGGAAAGGAGAAACAATTGAAACACTTGTAGAGGACCACTTTGTGAACAGTTTGGTGTAATTATTTTATAAAATAATTTCAGTAAGCGTTATTCAGTGAAGAATAGAAAGATGATAGATATAAATATTTACAGGATATATGGAGTGATTTCACTCTTAGTTATACAACGTATAGAAAATATTTCACATATACCCCAGGAAAAAGAGAAAACAAGAAAACAAACCATTGAAACAGCATAATATCCATGAAAAGAAGAATGGCTAAATTACAGGAGAGTCATTGATTTAACAAAATATATTCTACAAATATAGGTTAGTTATAAATGTATTATAGCTATACAGAACATCAGTTGAATTTCATGATTATAACAATGAGAGAATAGAGAAAGTTTCAGGAAAAAACATAGATTAATTGCAATGAATAAATTTTAAGAAGTAAACAAAATGAAACAATATATTGTTTAGGTATGCAAATGTAGCAAAATGCATAACGAAAACAAGGAGCTTATAAGCAAAAAGTCTGAAAGATAGGTTTTCTCTATGGAGGAAGAGAATGGGAAGAAATCAGAGGGAATTTTAAAAAGAATGTTAATTTTTTCTTAACTGAATAAATACATGGATGTTTCTTATATCCTTTTTTCTTTATAACTAGATAATATTTTTGAAATATTTTGTATCTGCTCAAATGCTGATGTAAACAATTCTAAATATTTTAAATTTCTAGCTTAGAATTTAAAGAAAAAGAGAAAAAAGGTATCGTTTTGATCTTTTAGTACAGTTCCATATTTAGACAATGCTGTTAGACACACATAGGGTATATGTCTAAATATATGCTATTGTGTAGAATGTAAAATTAAAAAAAATTGTTTGGGGATTTGATTTAATTATGATGACATATAAGTTCTTTTCATACCAAGTTGTACTTGTATATTTTACTAATTAATTCTTGAGAAAGAATTGATACAATCATTTTAATGAACACTGAAATGTTTTGTTCAATTCCCTAGACCTTTAGGTTACATTTTAATAAAGGAGAAGTATGATTTTTAAAACTATCTACTTCCTTTGTGGATTCTAAAATAAAGATGTTTATAAGTTCTTCAGTACTAGAACTACATCTACGCTGAACATACATAAAGAATTATAAGAAGTCTTGTCATTTTTCTACATTTTCAATTATTTAAATTTTAAACAAAAGCAAGATTTGAATTATACAATCACAATAACACCCAAAATGCATCAAAGTAGTTATCATCTACTTTCCTTTAATTTTGCACGATTTTCTGATTAACTTTCAACTAAAAAATATACAGAAATGGGGCAAGTATAAAGGGAAGCATGAGTATATGGAAAATATTTGGTATCTTCCAGGTCATTTTGTATTTCAAAGGGAGAGATTTTTATTTTTCATTCACATCAAAGTTATAAATCCAATGAAGGAATTCTTGAAGAGCAATAATACAATTATGCTATCAGAAAATAAAACTCTCAAAATCATCAATATTATAGTCTATATCTCCTGATTTTATTATAAATACTAAATTTTATATCAGATGCCCTACCTATTCATTTTGTTTCATCTGCCACATCTTTAAATGCAAAAATCAATATGAGATACAATCTGCTTATGTGAAAATTTATAGCAAATAAATAAAGAATATTAGTACTGGCAGTTTATCTAATGAGGATGCTGCTTCAAATTTGCAAGCTAGGCAAATGACTTGTAAAGTGTCATTGAAAATTAAAAGTAGCAACATTTCATGAAAAGTTGCAGCAGCCAGAGACTGAAAATGTCTTTACTCAATTCAAATTCCTAAACCTTTGCCTATTTGACACGATGAAATAAATACACAGGCCAAAAATACACAAATTATGCTATAACATCTGATTTTTCAAGAGAAAATTCAGGAAATGATAAAATGGGATAGTGTTTATAATGTGACTCTGAGGCTGCTATATAAATTGCAATGATTTATTTTTAGAAAAATCTCCTGTTTGGCCTTTATTTTATACTTTGTAATACTTGGACAGTGGAACAAAAGTGATAGGTAGGCTTAGTTTTGATTCTACAGTCTAAAGGTATGTAGGACTATTATAAGAAGATAAAGTAGATTATTTTTTCCCTTCAGTTTAAGCTTCAAATCATAATTGTTTTATTTATATTAATTAGTTTATCCTTCTGGAACCAAAAGGGAGAAATCTTGCTTAACCCTTCTTTTGACAATTACATATTGAAATGATTTAGGACTCTCAGTGATGATAAATTATGTTTTCATAAACATGAAGAAAGTGTGACTGTCAATATACTGAATATTTTAAAAAGCTGAGAGTAACCCCTTTGGGTAGTTAAACCAGCACTTCTGTTAGTTGCATATAAATTGTCCCACCACCACCTTGCCTCCAATTTGGTAAGTTTCTTTCCTTGGTTTTTGGTGTAAAGAAAGAGGGCTAATGGCTAAATAGGCAGCTATTACAAAAGACAGCAACAGGTGATACTAAGGTCCAAGACCTGTGGATATTCTGTTCAAACTAAAACAATGCAAACTTTCTATTCTCTTAGTGAAATTACAAGAAGTTGCTTAACATGTATATTAAGGGAAATGTGGAACCTCAGATCTTAGTATAGGATACAGACACTGATGAAAAGAAAAGTTAATTAAAACATTATAGAATAGAAGCTTCAAGAAAATATAAACCATATATTAACATTCATCCAACTACATAAATAAGTTAGTGTTTCAAAATTTGAGGGCCTTGGACAGGAATAATTATTTACATTAACGTTCTTGCATCACACTATTTTTACCTACATCAGCTCTATTTAATTAGACACAAAATGCAAATATGTTTTTTATTTGAATGTCATAATAGTAGGGTTTTTTTCTTAATGTTTGAGTTCTTAGAAAGTTTAAGATGCAATATATCATTTGTATTCCTTGTCAGAATTTTATTTCCTACTGGACCTTTTTGTGCTCCTTTATGTAAAACAAGCATCCTGTTCAACCAAACATTGTACTATCTTTCCAATAGATCTTGGGGCTTTGTAGATTTTAAACAACTAACAAAACTAAACTGGAGTAAATCTTCTCACTAATGATTTTACAACAACTTGTTCCCAAAAGTAATACAATGAGTTAAAAATACATAATTTCAGATTATTTTTATTTACCCTTTTCAAGTTCTTTTTGTGTGATTATTGATTCATGTGAATATGAATCTTATGAATTTTGCAATCTTTGAATATTTGTAAAAGTCCACATGTACCAGGATGTGTTCGTCAGTTGTGGCAAATGTGCCACACTGGTGAGGGATGTTGTTGATGTGGGAAAATGTGGGACGGTTCAGGAGCGGGTCATGTGGGAATCCCCTATGTTTTTTCTGTGGCATTTATGTAATCTATGTTTCTTATTAAAAAAATTTAAAAAGCATATAAAAAAGTCCATATGTATTTTGAGTGTGTATATACATTGTAAATATACTTATAAAACCTTCAATAATATAGTAGCATATTACATGGAAAATGAATATTTTTCTAGCTCATCTCTCCTTACCCAAAGCCCCACTATTAAACCTTTCTCCAGAGGTGTTCACAGATTTAAGATGGGCATTTTTTATTCTAGAACTTTTTACTACGCATACTTTTTTCCTCTTTATCAGTTGTGATTTCAAAATTCCAACATATAGAAAAATTTCCTTGGTATCACCCACCGTTTTGCTCCCTTGGAATAATCAACATTTGTAGTCTACTATATACTATTTCATACATCCTTCCATGTTCATACAATTACAATTATATATGTATTTTGTAGTTATTTGCTTTTACAAAATATGAGATCATATTACAATTCTTTGAAACAATTTTTCTCACTTAAAATGCACATTGCACATATACACAATGGCTCTAACTCATTCTTTTAGACAGTCACATAATATTCCACAGTATGGGTAAACAACTCTTTATTTATTCATTCCTCTACAAAGAATATTCATTTGCTTTCAAGATTTTTCTCAAAAATGCAATCAGTGCTATATAGCTTTGACAATATATTTATTAATTTTATTTCTATATGCAAGAAATAAACTCACTGGATTTCCAGAAGGGATATTTGTAGCTGTCAAAAATTTAGCTAAAATTTGAATAAGCTCAGTCTCCCACAGGGGAAAATATCATATAGTTATCCATTATTTGGCCCCCAGTCACTTCTTTGAGAAATATTCCCTACTTAATGCCCTTTCATCTCTATAAATAGTGCCAATATTTGGTACTTTCATCAATCAAAAACAAAATCTTGATCACAAATTTTAGAAATGTCCAGTGGCATGTAATTTGGTTGATGAATGGAAGAGTTCCTCCATGACTACAAATTGAAATGAAAGCTAATAGAATGGTAAAGCATTAGGCTTTCAGTAAATTTGAGAGATCATTTTACAGACAACAAAGTTGAATTTCGAATTGTTTTAAGTGGTTCATGTTAAATCACACAGACGCTGATTGTCAGAGTAAAGATGATAAAACTGTTCTCCAGGGTAGATCTTCAGGCAGCAGTCCATTATTGACGGATCATAGGCTAGGTAAGTGTCAATATTGGTGGCCAGAATTAGGGCTATGAAGTGGTGAGGGAACCTATCTCCCCTGGCCTATACAATGTTTTTGGCAGATTAAAATGATTCACTGGGGGAAACAACTATGTTGCAATGACTTTATCATATGAAGGTCAAGTTACAGAATGCCTGATTTAAAAAAGGAGAAGAAATGGTGGCATTCCACAGAAGCAGATTCTGTCTCCATTTTTAAAGAAGAGTTTGGTTCTCTACTGATTTGTGCTCATGTCTCTTAGCACTATTTGAAAGATTTTAACTAGGGAGGAGATAAGATAGTACAGTTGAGTAAGAGAAAATATGTGAAACTGTATTCAACATTCTTCCTCCAACCAATTTAAATGCTTTGCTTTTGTTCCTCAACTACTGGTTGGGGCAACGTCTCCATATATCAGATTGTTCCAGTCTCTAAGGGTAGTAGGCTACTACTTGTTTCTCTCACCTTGAACGTTAAAATTTCAATCAACCTCAAGTCACTGTGCATAGCTCTAAATATGTAATTTGCATTATAAATATTCATTAATTATGAATGATGCTTATTATCAAACATAGGAAAAATCAAAGGAGCTAATAATCTTTTGTTAATTGCAGGACAAACCTGCAAAAAATAATTACTTTCAGAATATTCTCTATATCGGCATTTGGAACATTTAACATAAAATCCTAGCAGTTGATATTTTTAATTATTTAGATTGTGAAGTAGATTTGACTTAAGAACTGTCTTTATGGGTAGGAAATGGGGTATAGTGAGAAAAACAAAGAATAGGAATTCAGGACACCTGGGTATCAGACTCTACCTTTGATTTATTGAATAAACATGGGGCAGCAATTTTCCACTATCTAGTCCTTTGTTCCTTCTCCTATGAAAACAAAGTATTTAGGCCCACAATTTTCCAGTCCCTTCTTTCTCCAAAATTTATTATTCAATATTTTTGGTAGAAAACATTAGCCATCCTCTTTATCCAGAGCATTTATTTATCATATGTATTTAATTAAATCTTAAATAATACAAAAGCAAATTCTTCAGAATTAAAAACAAACTGAAGTTCTGCCCTTCATATTAGTTGTAGAATGCAGGCAGGTAAGACTATAAATAAAGAGCCATTTGGCATTTAACAGCAAGCTGAATGTAACTTTCTTGACATGTTGTAGTTATCAATAACCCAGAACTGGGGTGACTTACCGGTTCCCGAGCTCAAATTGTTTCCATAGGCTGCCCATCTGTTGCTTAATTTTTATGGATTTAAATAGATAATAGTAAGTTATTCTACTGAAAGTAAAAGCAGGTCTTGTGCTTTCAGTTTTACAAAAATATGTTCAAAGTAAGTACATATGGGCTAAGAAATCAGGTGAATATCTACTTGTCCCTAGTCATTCATTGTCATGTAACAATTGCTATCATAGTAAATCAAGAGATTAAAAATAGCAGTTAAAATGTATTTTAAAATTTGGAATTCTAATAGTGATTTCACGGCAAATAATTTTTTAAATAGTGTTATATAGAAAATGAATGTGTTTTGCTGTACGTACCAGAGTTATAAAGCCCATGCATACAGGCAGTGAAACAACATTTACATACAACTGAAATACTGAAATAATATGAAACTAAATGTTATTCATCCTCAATGTTTTAAAAGAAATAACCATGCTCCAATTTTTATTGTAAAGAAGTTTAATTTTGACTAGCTCATTAATTTTTCTTCCAAATAGATTTGTTGAACATCATCTGAGAGCAACTCAGAGGAAAGGAGCGTCAGCTGGGCAGCTGCTTAGGATATCCAAACTAAGGAGCAACTAGAATAAATGAATAAAATAATGTCAGTTAATTCAGCTCACCATAAGAGTGCTTTACATTAACTGTGAAATGAAAATCATTCCTACATCCACATCATATACAACCATATCTAGTTAGACAAGGGGGTAAAGGAAAATACCTCTCACTGGCATAGAACTCACCAACACTAAGGTAGTGCTGAAAGTTAATTGAAGATCATAGAATTTGAATAGACAGCTAATTTTTAGCAATTGTGGTCTTCTCTAGTTCATGGATTGGGGTCAGCCAAATTTATCATAAAATATTTCATATAAAAAGTCAAATCAGTAATAAATAATCCCTTTCAGATATTGGAATAACTTTAAGATATTTCTTACATTGTTTTGTGGGAAATTGGCTCAGAGTAATCTTAATCTTTAAGAGATTGAAAGTGAGAATTGTGCTTTCATTCAATTTCTGCAATTTGTTATTATGCTCATATTTCTAGTTTATAAAGGCTAAAATTTGTGTGATAAGAAAATAATATTTGAATAATCATTGTTACATTGCTCAAAATATAAATCTAACATCCTTAGACAAATAAAAACTGAGGGAGTTCATTTTCAGAAACCTGCCCTGAAAGAAATGTTCTCCAAACAATAGGAAAATGTATCAGGAACTTGTATCAATGTAAATATAGGATGGACATAGAGAAGGAATAAATGATGGTAAACTGCATTGAAAATTTTTTTCTTATTCTTATTTGATCTAAAGCACAAGCATTCAAAGTAATAAGAGTAACAATTCACTGGTGAGTAATGGAAATTAATGACACTAATGTCACCAGGGATGGGATAAAGAAATTGAGAACACTGTTAAAAAGTATCTGAACTAGATGTAAAGTGGAAAAGTGTTATTTAATACTGGGTTTTAGATTAGTTAAAATGTACATAAAAACCATGACTTTTAAATAATAGATAATTGATATGCTTAGAGGAGATACTAATAGATAAAATAGTATTTAATCATGTAAAATAGTTAATCAGAAAAGACAGCAGAAGAGGGAGGAAAGGAAATGAGGAAAAATGCATTGAATATAGACCATTTACAAGCATGGTAGGTCTTTATACACTTTAAGGATGAATGTTCCAAATATACCAATTTAAAGAGATTGTCAGAATGGATTAAAAAATAAAAATCAAGACCCAACAATATGTTCTCTATAAGAAACCCCTTTAAATAAAAAAAAAAAGTCAGGTTAAAAATAAAGGGTTGGAGAAAGATATGCCATACTAACACTAATCAAAAGAAAGCTGTAGTAGCTATATTAATTTCAGACAAAGCAGACTTCGGAATAAGGAAAATTATCAAGGATAAAGAATTGCATAAAAGGAGAAATAGACAAATTCACTATTACAGTTGGAGGTTTAGTAATTGATAAATCAAATAGGCAAATAATCATTGATGATATAGATCTGAACTGTACTATCATTCGACTTGTTCTGATAGTTATAGACTATTCCAAATAAAAACTTCTCAGGCTTACATACAACGTTCACCAAGACAAACCACATTCTGGGTCATAAAACATACCTTAACAAATATAAAGGTATGTAAATCATAAAGTATGCTAAATTAAAATCAATAACAGAAAGGTAATCAGAAAATCTCCACATATTTGGAAATCAAACAGCACATATCTAAACAACCCTTGGCTTAAAGAAGAAGTCTTAGGGCAAGATTAGAAAGTTGATTTTTTACAAAAGCACAAAGATAACTCAAGAAATAATTTAATGAATAAGTCTTTTCATTAAATGGAGTTGAAAAAATTGGACTTCCACATGCAAAGAAAAAAAAAAAAAGAAAGAAAAAGCTTGACACAGACCTTATGACCTTTGGCAAATATTCATTCAAATGAATCACATATCTAAATGTAAAATGAAAAATTATAAAACTTTTAGTATAAGTCATAGAAGAAAAGTCTACATGATCCTGAGTTTGGTGATGACTGTTTAGATTCAAAACCAAAAGCACAACCATGTAAGAAAAAAATTAATACTTTGAACTTTATTAAAATCAAAATTTTTTGCTCTGGAAATGACACTATTGAGAGAATATAAAGGTGAGCCACAGACTAAAAGAATGTATTTCCAAAACACAACCTGATAAAGGACTTTTAGCCAAAACATACAAATACCTCCTAAAATTTGACAAAGGGAAATTTAAAAACAACTGATTAGACACATTTACCAAAGAAAATATATAGTTGCCAAATAAGCATATAATAGAATGTACAACATCAATTGTCATTAGGGAATTGCAAATTAAAACTACATTGAGGGACTTCTGGGAAGATGGCTTTGGAGTAGGCAGGCAGGACTCAACTTTATCACAAAAACAATGGAGAAAGAGCCAAAAGCTGTCTGAGGCACATGCTTTGGCGGTCAGCAGACCAGGACAGAGCTAAACAACTCACAAGAGGGTGAGGGACAGAGAGACAAAGAACCTGAAACAACAGACATAAGTTACCAAATCCTTGCAGTAGTTGGGAAGGGCTCCCATGCCCACCCCCAAGACATTAAGCTCAGGTTAAACCCCTGGCTCACTGCAGCAAACTGAGAGGGTAACAAACATCTTCCTCCTAGTCAGCTGTTAGATGGGAAAAGGGAGGGGGAGTCAGGGGGCTTCTCTTGAGTTAATTCAACCAGCAGAGGCTGCTTTGAATCTTAGCTCTGGCCAGACCACAAACACAGGATAGCAGAAATTGAAAGAAACACCTCTGTGGAAAGGTTCACTGATGAGTGCCATCTGCTGGTCTGTCTGGACATTGCATGACCAAAAATTGCTTTTAGGGCTCTCTTAAGCCTCCTGGGAGAAAATCTGTGCCCCATTAGTGAGTTCATGGCCTGATTTTGATAATTTAAGCTGGGAAATTTTAAAGACTTAGAATAAGTTGGACCAAATATTAAAGAAGAGCTGTGAGGGAAAAAAAAACATTAAAACATTAGGCAAAAGAGAGAAATTGGTCATCAGGGGAAGTTCACTACCATATTCAGATGCCTAGACATCAACAAAAGATTAGAAACTATGCTAGGAAACAGGAAGAGATGGCCCAGCCATAGGAACAAACAAAATGTCCTGAAGAGTTATAAGATTTAAGACAATTAATCAATGAAAATCACTCAAATATCCTAAATCATTTCAAAGAATTGAAAGAAAATACGACTAAAGAGATAAAAGATATTAAGACAACACTGGGTGAGCAGAAAAAAAAATCTGAAAGCCTGCAAAGAAAAGTAACAGAGCTTATGGGAATGAATGACATAATGGATGAGATTAAAAATACATTAGAAGAGAGCTCAGTCTTGAGCTCCTGTTTCCCATGTATGAGGTCCTGGGTTCAATCTCTGGTACCTCCTAAAAAGTAAAATACATTAAAGGCACATAAGAGCAGATTTGAATTGCTAGAAGACAGAATTAGTGAATTTGAAAACAGGACATCTGAACTGGAAAAGACAGAAGAGAATGGAAAAATTTGAACAGGGTCTCAGGTAATTGAATGACCATGTGAAACATCAAATATACACATTATGGGTGTCCCAGAAGGAGAAGAGAATGGAAAATGGTCAGAAAGAATATTTGAGGAAATAAAACCTCCCAACCTTTATTGAAAGACATAAATTTCAATATCCAAGAAGGACAATACACCGTAAAGAGAATAAATTTGACTGAGACAGCCACTATTCAGAATGATATATATCAGAGATAAAGAGGATTCTAAAAGCAGCAAAAAGAAAGCAAAACATCACATACAAGGGACCTTGATAACATTAAGTGCCAACCCCTCATCAGAAACCATGGAGGCAAGAATAAAGTTGTATGATGTATTTAAAGTAATGAAAAAGGCAAAACTGCCAGCCAGGAATGTAGTAACTGGCATAACAGTCCTTCAAAAATGAGGGTGAGTTCGAAGTCTTTACAGACAAACAAAAAATTATAAAGTATGTTATCAAAAGACCATAATTACAATAGATATTAATGGAGTGCTGCTGCCTGAAAGGATAAGACAGAAGTGAGAGACTTGGAGAAGAGTGTCTAAATAAAGATTATTAAGAAGGGTAAATTAAAGGAAAAAATACAGACAATAGTAAGATAGGACAACAGAAAACCAAAAGACAAAATGGATGAATTAAGTAGTGCCTTTACAGTACTAACATTGAATGTTAATGGTTTGAATTTACCAGCCAAAAGACATTGACTGATAGAATGAATTAAAAAAATGAGCCATCTATATGCTGTCTAAAAGAGACTCACTCAGACATAAGGACACAACCAGGTTGAAAGTGAAAGATTGGAAAAAATATATTCCTCGCAAATAAAACCAAAAGAGAGCTGGCGTAGCAATACTAATATCAGAAAAAATAGATTTTAAATGCAAAACTGTTATAAGGAATGAGGTCATTATAAATTAATAAAAGGGGCAGTTCACCAAGAAGAAATAACTATACTAAATATTTATGAACCTAACCTGGGTGCCCCAAGATTCATGAGGCACACACTGAGAAAACTGAAGCAAGAAATAGGTAATTGGAGACTTCAATTTAACACTCTCAGTATTGAATAAAATATCTGGACAGATGATAAAGAAAGAAAGATCTTGACTAATATGATAAATGAACTAGACTTAACAGATATCTATAGAGCATTGCACTCCAAAATAGCAAGATATGCATTCTTTTCAAGTGCGCATGAATCCTTCTCCAGGATAGACCATATTTTGGGTCACAAGACAAGACTCGATAAATTTAAAAAGATGGAAATTACACAAAACACTTTCTCTGATCATAATGGGATGAAGCTGGAAAACAATAAAGGACAGAAAAGGGAAAATTAACAAATATATGGAGATTAAACAACATATTCTTATATAATCAGTGGGTCAAAGAAGAAATTGTAAGAATGTTCAGTAAATATCTTGAGACAAATGAAAATGATAACACACCATATCAAAACCTATGGGACACCTCAAAGGTGGTGCTGAGAGGGAAATTTATAATCCTCATTGCTTACATTAAAATTGAAGAAAGAGCTAAAATTGAATCTTTAACTGCACACCAGGAGGAACTAGAAAGAGAACATTAAACTATTACCAAACCAAGCTGAAGGAATGAAATTGTAAAGATCAGAGCAGAAATAAATGAAATAGAAAGCAAAAAAAAAAAAAAAAAAAAAAAAAAACAATAGAGAAATACAACAAAATGAAAAGTTGGTTCTTTGAGAATATCAACCTTAAATTGACAAAACCCTTATCTAGACTGATGAGAGAGAGAGAGAGAGAGAGAGAGAGAGAGAGAGAGAGATAAGATGCAAATAAATAAAATCAGAAATGACAGGGGGGAAATTACCACTGACCACAAAGAAATAATAGAGGTCATAAGAGGATACTATGAACAACTGAATGCCAAAAAACTGGGCAATACAGATGAGGTGGACAAATTCCTAGAAACCCACGAACAACCTACATTGACCCTGGAAGAAATAGAAGACCTCAACAAACCAATCACAACTAAAGAGCTTAAAACAATCATCAAAAGCCCTGGACCAGGTGACTTCATAGGTGAATTCTACCAATCATTCAAAAATGATCTAATACCAATATTGCTCAAACTCTTCCAAAAAATTGAGTAGGAAAGAACATTACCAAATTCATTCTATAAAGCCAAAATCACCCTAATACTGAAACCAGTTAAAGAGAGTATAAAAAAATAAATTTACAGATCAATATCTCTAATAAATATAGATGCAAAAATACTTAACAAATATATTTGCAAACCAAATCCAAAAGCACATTAAAAGAATTATACACCATGATCAAGTGGGTTTTATCCCGGATATGCAAGGGTGGTTCAACACAAAAAAATCAATTACTGTAATAAATCATACTGATAAATTAAAGAATAAAGATCACATGATCCTCTTGATTGATGCAGAAAAAGGCATTTGAAAAATACAGCACCCATTCATGATAAAAACAACCTAAAATATAGGAATAGATGGATGGTTACTCAATATGGTAAAGTGCATATATGAAAACCTATAGCTAGCATTGTACTCAATGGTGAAAGATTGAAATCTTCCAGCTGAGATGAGGAACAAAACAAGGATGCCCATTGTCACCATTGTTATTCAATATTGTGTTAGAAGTTCTAGCTAGAGCAATTAGACTAGATAAAGAAATAGAAGGCACCTGAATAGGAAAGGAAGAAGTAAAACTTGCACTATTCACTGATGATATTATCTTATACCTAGAAAATCCTGAAAAATCCACAACAAAGCTATTAGAACTAATAGACAAGTTCAGTGAAGTGTCAGGATACAAGATTAATATGCAAAAATCAGTAGTGTTTCTATCTACTACTGATGTGCAACCTGAGAAGGAAATCAGAAAAAGAAATTTCATTTATAATAGTGACTAAAACAATCAAATATTTAGGAATAAACTTAATCAAGGACATTAAGGATCTGTATTCAGAAAATTACAAACCATTGCTAAAAGAATTTGAAAAAACTTAAATAAATGGAAGGACATTCTATGTTCATGGACTGGAAGATTAAATACAGTTAAGATGTCAATTCTACCCAAATTGATTTACAGATTCAACACAATCCCAATAAAAATCCCCAGCAGCCTTTTTGGCAGAAATGGAAAAGGTTATCATCAAATTTATTTGGAAGGGTAGGGGGGGTATGAATAGCCAAATATGTCTTTAAAAAGAACAACAAAGTGAAGAACTCTAACTTCCTGACTCTAAACCATATTACTTTGCTCCGATGGTAAAAACAGCACAGTACTAGCATAAAGACAGACAGATTGACCAATAGAACCGAATCGAGAACTCAGAAACAGACCCTCAAATCTACAGTCAAGTTAATTTTTTGACAAGGCTGTTAAGCCCTCACAGCTGGGTCAGAACAGTCTATTTAACAAATGGTTCTGAGAGAAATGAGCAGCCATATTCAAAAGAAAGAGGACCCCTATCTCACATACAAAAATTATCTCAAAATGGACCAAAGACCTAAATATAAAGGTGGCAACCATAAAACTCCTAGAAGAAAATGTAGGAAACATTTTCAAGATCTTTTGGTAGGTGGTGGTTTCTTAAACCTTACATCCAAAGCTTAAGCAACAAAATAAATAATAGATAAATGGGACCTCCTCAAAATTAAACACTTTTGCAACTCAAAAGACTTTGTCAAAAGATTTTAAAGGCAGCCGACTCAATAGGAGAAAATATTTGTTAATCACATATCTGATAAGGGTTTAATATTCATGATATATAAAGAGGTCATACAATTCAATAATAAAAAGACAAACTATCCAACTAAAAATACGCAAAACAATTGTAAAGACAATTGTCCAAAAGAGAAATACAAATAGCAAAGGAACAAATGAAAAAATGTTCAACATCACTAGTGACAGAGAAATGCAAATCAAAACAACAATGAGATATCATTTCATACCTATTAGAATAGCCACTATTAAAAAGTCTGAAAACTGTAAGTGTTGAAGAGGTCGTGTAGAGATAGGAACTCTTATTCACTATTGGTGGGAATGTAGAATGGTATAGCCACTGTGGAGGACTATTTAACAGTTCCTAACAAAGTTGAATAAAGAATTGTCATGGGACCCAACAATACATTACTAGGTATGTATAGCTAGAAGAACTAAAAGCAGTGATATGAACAGTCTCTGCACAACAATGTTCATAGAGACATCATTTATGATTGCCAAAAGATGTAAACAACCTAGGTATCCATCAACTGATGAATGGGTAAACAAATTGTGGTGTGTCCACATGATGGAATATTATGAAGCAGTAAGAAGAAATGAAGTCATGCAGCTTTTCACAACATGGATGAACATCGATGACAATATTGAAGCAAGCCAGACACAAAAGGACAAATATTGTGTGATTGTGCTATTAAGAAATAAATATATTATGTAAACTCCTGGAGTTAATAATTAGAATATAGGTCACTAGAAAATAGAATAATGGTAGGGAATGGAAAACTAAGGTTTAATCTGTGCAGAATTGGTAAAAAGGTTGTTAATCTTTGTAAATGAATAGAAATGGTGAAAGCGCATCATAGAGTTTTTAACTAGCAGAGCTATTATATGGCTATGACTGGTTGAAAGGGTAAGTCTAAGGTCATGTATTACTAGAAAGAAAGATAAAAAATGTAACATGGGACAGTATAACATAGTGAAACTTCATGTGAAATATGAATATTGGTTATATTGCATATATTACTGATTTATAAAATATAAATACAAATAAACTAGAGAGATGTGAACAGAATAGCAGCTATGTATGGAAGGAGAAGCATAGAGAGATTGAGATGTGATGAGTGTTTTTTTTGTTTGTTTTTGTTTATTATTATTATTGAAATAATGAAAATGCTCTAAAAATAATTGAAGTGATGAATGCACAACTATGTGATTATGCCAAATATGATTGATTGTACAATTTTGATGAATTCATGCTTTATTTTTATGAATTGATTTGTTAAAAAAAAAGAACAAAAAACATTGGACTTTAGTGTTGTGGGAAAATTGTAGGAAACTCCATGAATTTGTTGCTTCACCAAAACAATTATTGAACTGGTTGGAATATCCGAGTTAATGACTTTGAAACTCCAAAGTCTAGGGGGCCGCTGAACACTGTGCAGCATCCAGGAAGGAGCAGAAGGAAGGTGCTGGTAATTTACCATAAAGACCATTGTGTTTCACCCTCCCTGCCATGGTTACCATCCCTCTTTCCCAACCTCTGGGGACTGTAGTTCTGGCTCTGGGCTAAGCTTGCTGATGCCAGGTTGGGACATAAATAACTAGTCCTCCAAACTCAGGGGATGTATGAGATGATCCCAGATATCTACCTTCGATCAGGATCAGCTACTTCATATATCTGGGGACTCTGAGGGAGGACATCGTTCCACACCCCTGGGGCAATGGTGAAAGAATAATCTTAAGAAGGTAACCTTCTTCAAAACTATGAAAAATAGTTAAAGGACTACATTAACTGAACAAGTTCAGAATTAATGCAGCTCTAAAAGCCAAAGAAGCTTCTTTTCCCTTGCTGGCCCCTGCTCCACCCTGTCCACAACACAAAGTTGAACCAGCTTGCACATTTATTGTAAGTCCCTGGCCCTGTTCCAGAGAGAGCAGATGATCTCTATGTGCATACTGAGGTGCATGTATGTTAATGCTAGTCTATCATGTGAAAGTCTTAGAGATGATCCAGGAATATGTCTATAGCTTGCTCTCCCAGAGTTTGTCTTCAGGATGGAGGAGCCACTTGCAATCATCTGGGACAGTGTGGGAAATAATTAAGCTGAAATTGTCTGCAGAAAAGGATAACTTGCATTGTCACTCAAAAGAAGCACCCAGGAGGGGGAGGAGGTCTATTTCAAGGGTAATAAAGGGAGCATTCACTTAAACTTCTATAAAATGTAAACAGGAAATTCCTAAGGTCCCTAATAAGCCCAGGAGAAGAAACAGACTCCCAGCTGACTCCACTCAGGCTCACCTAAGAGAAAGAGGACCCTGCCTTTCCCATTTGCCTTGGGCTAATCTTGATAGGATTGCTAAATTCTGAAGCAGAGCACCACCCAAAGCAGAGACAATTTGCAAAGAGAATGAAAGGTGCTTTTTCCTTTAGTTTATTTGTTTTGATTAGCTCCTGGCATTCAAGAAAATCTCTGTCATACCACTAGCTAGATGCAAACTTAAGGGAAAGCCCAGGGACTGAATCCCAGAATTAACACTTTAAAATATTAAACTACAGTATGAAACAAAAGATTATAAGACAAGAAATACGAAATGATGGTTTATCCAAAGGACCAAAATAAAAATCCAGAAAACATGGAGAAAGAACTAAATTATATGAGGAAAATAATGAATAAATATTATGGGCATCTCTCCAGAGAAATACTGGAGTTGAAGAACATAATAGCTGAAATGAAAAATTCCCTAGACAGTTTCAACAGCAGATTGGAGGTGACAAAAGAAAGAATCTGTGAACTGAGGTCAAGAGAAATGAACAAGACTGAGGAGCAGAAAGATAAAAGAATAAAAAAGAACAAACAGAGCATAAGAAACCTGTGGGACACCCTCGAGCATACCAATATATGAATATAGATTCTGAGAAGGAGAAGAAATAGAGAAAGAGGCAGAAGGAATATTCAAGGAAATAATGGCAGAAAACTCCCCAAATTTAATGAAAGACATGAATATGCACATTCAAGAGTCTCAAAGAACCCAAATAGGATAGACTCAAAGAGAAACATACCCAGACACATTGTAATCAAATTGTCCAATGCCAAGGACAAGGAGAGAGTTCTGAAAGCTGCAAGAGAAAACCCACAGGTATGTACAAGGGAATCCCAAATAGATTAGGTGCAGATTTTTCACCAGAAACCATGGAGGCAAGAAGGCAGGGGTATGAAATATCTAATGTGCAAAAAGAAAACAATTGTCAACCAGGAATTTTATATCCAGCAAGCATTTCATTCAAAAATAAGGGGGGGGGATTAAGGCAATCCCAGATTTTTTAAAAAGCTGAGGGAATTTGTCACCATGAGACTTGTCCTATAAGTAATTATAAAGGTAAGTTCTGCAGACTGAAAGGAAAGGATACTAGACAGTGGATTAAAGCAGCATAAAGAAGTAAAGGCCTTCAGTAAAGGTAACCATATGAGTGATTACAAATGCTAGTACTATTGTATTTTATTGTTTGTTAGGTAACTCCACATCTTTATTCATAGATGTGCTAAAAGTCAAATGCACTATGATAAACTGATAGTTTTGAACATTCAATGTATAAGTTTATAATTTGTAGCGAGTACACCAAAATGTGGGGGGATCCAGAGGGGTATAGGAACAATGTGTGTGTTTGCTATTGAAGTCAAATTGATATGAAATCAAATATGATTATTATATATTTAGGATGTTAAATTTTAAGCACATGTTAACCAAAAGGAAATACATGAAAAATAAATTCAGAAAGAAATGAGAAGGGACTCAAAATGGTACAATACAAATAATCAAATAAATATGAAAGTATGCATTAATAGAAGAATTGAAGTTACAAAATGTATAAGACTTCTAAACACAAAATAGCAAAATGGCAAAAGAAAGTCCTGCATTATAGTTTACTTTAAATGTAAATAGATTAAATTTGCCCAGTTAAAAGGCAGAGATTGGCAGAATGGATAAAACAGCATGACCCAACTATTTGCCATTTATTAGAGATTCCCCTTAAATTCAAAGATATAAGTAGGTTGAAAGTGATAGGATATAAAAAAGTATACCATGCAAGTAGGTAATCAAAAGAGAGCTGGGGTAGCTATACTGATATCAGATAAAATAGACTTTAAGTCAACAAACTGTTAGGAGGGGCACAGCTGATCACTTGTTCAGCTGATATACTGGTTCAGAGGATCCAAGGATAGAATGTAGAATGTGAGAAAGAATCTCTGTATTAGAAAGAAACTGTATTACAAATACATGAAATAGCTTCACTGAGAAGAGTGAGTGAAAATTTACTGACTTAAATAACTTTGGAAATGATGAAGTCCCTAAGAATAAGGCAAAAGGAAGTGTATATAAGTACCGTACTCTAGTTGATAAATTGTTTTCCCAATCAGGTATGGATTAACAATTCTAAATCCACTATACATCAGGGGTTCTTAACCATTTTTGTTCCACAGACCCCTTCTCAGAATGTAGCAGCAGACAGTTTTATGACACTCAACTAGTCTTGGGGCTAACAACTACCATAATTTTGAAGTATGGATGAATGTAAGCAATTTTTTTGAGACATGCAACAATTGTAATGTGATATGAAATGACTACTACTGTAATTTATTGTATACAACCAAAAGTGAAGAAAATGTTAGATTTCAGTTAGGGGTCTGAGAAAATAAAGATAATAAGTTGGTTATTTTTCAGTTCAAGCTCATGGACCCCCTGAAATCTTTCCATGGACCGTTTGGAGGTCCATTGACCAGTGCTTAAGAACCCCTGCTATGTATGTATACTGAAATTAAGCAATTAATTAAATGAATGGCAGATGGTGAGAGCAGATTTCTCACTGTTGGAGCAGAAACTTGCAGATTAGCAAGGGGAAGAAGCCAGAAAGATATGTGTCATGATGGATTAGAGTTGGAAACTTCAGTATGAACTCATGTTTAGCATAGCATAGATACAGATTGTTACATAAAGAAATATTTATAGATATGTATACATACACAGGTTAGTATAAACATATATATACCCTTGCTATGTCAGCTGAGAAGACCTAGAAGTATCATACCTAATTAGCACTGAGCACACCTAGCACACAAATGATAGTTTCTGATACCATTCTCCAGTAAAAGGAATCTGAATGCCTTGGAGAAATGGTTAATTCTAGGACTGGGGCAGGAGATATGCACGATGATCCTGAAGCACCTTGTAGTGCTAGAAAGTAAGGAAGTGCTAAACACACACACACATGCACAGTGATGGAGGAACACAGAAGCCAACTGAGGAAACTCCTGATGGACAAAGCTGAAACAATTTGAGCAAAAAAAAAATAAAGTAGTACTCAATTACAACCCAAAGTATGTTTGGAACAACCAACTCGAGTATGTGAATGAAGTTTTTCATCTATAAATTTAATGCCTGACCTGAGATGTGAATTTTGAAGACTTAGTACCAAAAAAGTATGTAAAATAACTCCTTGATCATTCTTTCATATTGAATACATGTGAAATTATTATATTTAGGTTAAATATAATGTTACTATTATTAAAATTAATTTCATTTTTTTCCCTTTTTTAATGTAGTTATGAGAAAATGTAAAATTACATAAATGACTCACATAGTATTTCTATTGGAAAGTGTTGTTCTAAATTATTCACTTCTTTCCGCTACTATTCCTGGTTTCTCATCTAGAATAGCATCATCTTCACCCTGGATTTCCAATCTGGCCTCTTATTCTCTTTCTCTAGTGTTAATCCCCTCATCAATGTGTTTTCTCCCCAGCTCTCTATTCTCCCTCTTCATGGAGTTGAGATGATTAAACTCTATCTCATGGCACACTCACTATTGTTCTGTGCAAGCTTCCTATTTTGAGTCATTTTATACAGTGATCTTTCTAATGTGAAAATTATATTACACTGTAAATTAAAATATTTTCATAGTTACACTCCATAGCCTGACTAATAAATCTCATGATGTTGCCCTTGCTCACCTCACCAGCTTCATTTCTCAATCCAGCCTACAAACCCACATTCCATTGCTTCAACCAACTGACCTACATCATTTCATCAAATGTCCCATGTTTTCTTTTGCATTTTTAGATTTTTACAAATTTAAATATTCCCTATATATTGTCCATAATTGTACGTCCAAATCCAACATAATGTTGGTATAGAGCAGATACTCATAAGAAATTGATTAAAGGAATGAATGAATACCCAAACCGACTGTATTTAAAACAAACTATTCCACACACTCATTTAATATATAAGTATATTTCCTAGAGTAGAAGATAGGTGAACTTTAAACCATTATTGTTTAATCATTAGCTTAGCTTGGTCTTGGCAAAGATCAACAATTAGACTGAATATTTTAAAAATTGCCAAGTATGATTCAAGGCAGTTTCACTGAATTAAACTGCTGATTGTCTCCCTCTCAAGATGTTTTAATTTTGAACTTCTCATTGTTGCTTTGTAAAATATTCATCATGTAACCTGAACAATCTTCAAATATAGAGGAATGAAAGTCCACAAAAAATAACTTCAAAGTAAATTAGTAGTTTTTCTCATCTATTTTCATCAAAGAGGATTGTAGGCCCTCTGAAAGCATATATTATAGCTTATTATGCTAAGAAAAAAGGTGAAAATGAATCCAGGAACAATTAATATGTGAAGGAAATAGTCTCCAATATGATATTCCCACTGCTATATATGTTTTTAAAAAGTGAAGGCATATTAAAAATTCAAATGTGCTCCACATATATTTAGCAGAATCATTATATTTGTATCACTGACATGATTCAAGTTTCTATGATCTGATCCCAGAGATATATGAGTGAAGATGTTCTTTCCCATTTTCTAAGATTCCTCAGAGTCTGAAAGGTAAAAGGTAGCATTAGGGTAATGGGATTAATTATGTTGCAAGGGAGAACACTAAAATTAAAACTCATAGATTGTAAGATCAAAACAGTTTCAAGAGTCTCCTCAGCATTTTAGTATTCCAGTTCCTCAATAATTTAGAATAATAGAATTATAAAATGAAAGAACTGTAAAGCATTGGTAGGTTACTGTGTTTGATTCCTAGGGCTGAGGTTTTAAAGTACCACAGACTTGGTGGTTAAAGCAGCAGATATTTATTGTCTCACAGCTCTTGAGGATAGATGTCTGAAGTCAAGTTGTCAGCCTGCCATCCTCCCTCTGAAATCTGTCAGGGAGAATTGTTGCTTGTCTTTTCCTAGCCTCTGGTAGTTTGCTGACAATGGTTGGTGCTCTTTGGATTGTAGACATATCACTCCAATCTTTGCCTACATCTTTACATGGACCTTTTCGCTCTGAGTGTTCAGATTTCCCTCGTTGTACTGGATTAGAACCCATCTCAAATCCAGTTTGGCCTCATTTCAACTGATCACATCTTCAAAGGCCCTATTTCCAAATAAGATCATATTTACAGGACCAGAAGTTAGGACTTGAACATGTCTCTTTGGGGGACACAGTTCAATCCATAATAGTGTCTAATTTAATGCAATAGCCTGTCTCTGATGTCAGAAAATAATTTTGTCTTTGTTTGTGAATTTTTGCAATGATAAAGCACTTTCTCCACAACAAGCAGACAATTCCATTTGAGGCAATTCTAATTGTCAGAAATTAGATGTAACTTTACATTTGCTACTTGAAAATAAACAGAACAAATCTAGTCTGCCTTCCAAATTATATATTTGGAACTATGTATATATGTATATATATATATATATATATATCTTTTAAAATTTGATAATGCTTATTCTATTCCATCTACCAATCTATTGTGAGTCTAATTCCTTCCAGGGATTTCCAAAATACATGGTTTTCAGAATCTTCATGATGGCAATTCTTTTCTGCACACACCTCAGTTTACCATCATTATTAAATGTACTCATCCTGGATACTAGCAGACACTTATGGTCCTTATTCTGGGGGTTATAAATCTGTTACTCTAACATTTGTTTTTAGTTCAATACAAGTAATATTGATTGAATAAGTTATGTTCAGAATATTGTGCTATGTTTCAAAGGGGATGTAAGGGTTCAATATGAAACAAAACAAAACAAAACCAGAAAAACACTGACAGGCTTTAGCTAATCTCCATCTGATAGTATCCTAAAATTTGCTGGATTTTTGCACATTTACTTCAATTAACTATGTAGTGCCCAACCATACTTCATGTGTTGTATACAAATTTATGTCATTAGTTTCAGACCATGCTTCTCGAATGCTGATGTATGCTTGCCACTGTAATCTACCTTACCATATTTTCAAGTACTTGCTAGCTTTATGTCATAAGCATGTTCCCAAAAGTACATTGCATATTAATTTTAGCAATGTTTTCATTTGTTTGAAGCTATATTTGTCAGTATTATCAATAAAGATGTTAAATACAAAATAGATAAGTATAAATTTTTAGTAGATTATTTTCAAAGAATACTCCGGCAAATATCAGTATAGATTCTGTTGGCTATTTTTGATGGAATTTACATTTGTTATTTTTATTTTTGACATGACTCAAGTTTCTACGATCTTGTCCCGTGAACATGATAGGCAGTACAGGGAATGGAGTACATGGTGATGTTATTTGACATATGACTGGAGGCAAGAGCTAGTAGCAAAGAAGTTATGTTGCAAGTGTGTATGTGTATGTCTGTATGTCTATATATATGTGTGTAGCAATAATTCCTAAGCTATCAGTCTAATAACTACATTTAAAAAGAAAAAGTGGTTTATTTGGAACATTATTTTAAATGAAAACCTCCTTATTACTAGTAGTAATTAAAGTGTTTGTTTCTGAATGTTGATCATCCCTCTATTTATCAATGCCATTTAGAATTTTCCATCACTAATCTTATATTCTCTATGCTTCCTCAAATATGATTGAAAATTTTTATATTTATATAAAAATTATCAGAATGTAGTAAATGAAGTCTCTGCTATGTATAAGAAATATACCCTCAGTATTTTGGCATGCAATTTATTTCAGCCTGGAAACTTGAATTCATTTAATTGAAATGGACTCTTTGTACATGTCTCTATCTATGTACCATGAATGCCAGGTTATATTTAAGGATAATTATTTATTCTTTATGTTTTCTGATTATTCTTTGTGTTCTCCAATACTACTGTACTTTAATCTCTTTGAAGGAAGGAATGGCCCTTGCGTAGGCTGTCAAAAATTATTTCTCTTTATTATTGACACAAATAACCTTTGCTCTTTTTCCATGTCTATATCTATTTTTTTACGTCTATGTATATTTTTTGTGCCCCCACAAAAGACATATTCAAATCTTAATCCCCATTTCCATGAGTGTGAACACATTTGCAAATAAGGATCTTTGAAAATGTTGTTAGTTAAGGTATCTACTCATTTGTGAATAGGATCTTTGGAGATCCTATTTTGGATTGGGTCAAACTGAATCAAGGTGGGCCTTAGTCTGTAGATATAGTCATGTGAAAGAGGCTGCCATCACCAGAATGTTACCAACTCTAGGAGTAAGAATGGACTTGTCAACATTTTTATTTTCTTCTTCTATCCCACAGACCATGAGCCAATAAATTCTGATTGTTCAAGTCAACCAATTGTGTAGTATTAAAACTGTCTTAGTTTTCCATGACTGCTATGAATCGATCATTTCTTATTCTTACTTTTCAATGTTCTCTTTAGTTCAGTTTTCTTTGGTATATATTAATTAAGAACCACATATTATGAAGAGGTCATAAGAAAGTTCTAGATTAAAACACAATTATATATATATATACATTTTTTTTTTAAGATTTAAGTGTGTTTTTAATTACACATGGTCCTTTATTTCTGAATAGATATTTAGGAACATAAGATTGTTCTTCAATTTTCTCTGACACTACCACACATTAGTTTCCTAAGATTTACTATGTACCTTCACTATAGATTTTTTTTTTCTGCATTAACATAGTTTACTGGTGAATTAACATGGGTTATTTTTCCTTTATTTAATTTATTTAATAAATTCATTTAACAAAATATTTATTGAGTCCTTACTCTGTGCTAAACAGCATTCACCATTCTAAAAATAAGCAATGAAAAAAAGAAGTCTCTGCCTTCATGGAACTTATATTCAAGGAGGGGAGGACAAACAAACAAACAAATAAACTATATATATATATGAGGATGATAAGTACTTGAAGAAAAACAAAGAGGTCTAGAAGGCAGCTGTACAGAGTGTGGGGAATGGTTAGGGAAGGACTGTTTGGTAAGATAAAATTTGGGAAGAGACTTGAAAAAAGTAAGTGGGTGAGTCATGCGGATATATTCAGGAAAAGCTTTCCAGGAAGTAAGAACATGAAGGGCAAAAGCTTAAAGAAGAGTGAAAAGTTTAGTGTGACAGAGCAGAATGAACGAGGAAGAGGGTTCTAGGAGAAAAGGTCTGGTTGGCAACAGGGGATCTTATAGGTCATGGTAAGAATTTTGGATTTTTTCTCAGGGAGAGGTTTTGGAGGTTTGTGAAGAGAGTGATGACTTGGTTTACTTTTCTGGAGAAAGGTGAATAGCTTTTATTGGATTGACAAAGGAATCTCAAAACTATTAAGAATTGTCCTAGATGGAAAGCTCCTATTTCATGCTATTATTATTTCTCGCATTGACCTGGCATGTGGTCTTGATATACTGTTTCACCATGTAAAATAAACTCCTATTACCTGATGGCTCTTTTTCTTGTTTAAAAAAACCCACAAATTAAAATACTCATTACAGAAAAGAGGCAAAGTGCACATAATCCTAAAGCACATGTCTTAGGCACGTTCTGATTTTTCTAACCAAAACCTGTTCCATTATGATCCTGTGTGTTATTTAAGTTCTTTCTCACAGAAAATTGTCTTAATCTAAAGTAACAAATACATGTAAATTATGCCTCAGTCAAACAGAAGCATATACTCTTTAATCCAATACTACTATTATTCATTGGCAATTGTGGGAGCAGAACCATATACCTGTAAGAAAGAAGATTGTATTAATTGATAAAAGACAAAAGAGAAGTCAAGAGTAAAAATGATATTATGATTAATATGAATTTTTAAAAACTCTTTCCCTTAGTCTGAATGTAAAGAACAATCAAATAAAGAGAATCCTTGGGAACACTGAGGCATTGCTTAATTGGAGAGTATTTTTAGTCTATTTCCAAAGTTTTCCATTAGCAACCCTCCCACCACCCCCCAATAATCATCCTAAATATAAATGAACTAAGTAAAAACAGATACTTACTCTATGTTTTAATTTCCTTGGCTGCTCAACAAATACCATGCAATGGGTTAGCGTAAACAATGGGAATTTATTAGCTCACGGTTTTGAGGCTAAGAGAAATCAAGCCATCATCAAGATGATGTTTCCTTCCTGAAGACTGGCATTCTAGGGCTGGCTGCCAGTGATTCTTGGTCCTTGGCTCCTCTGTCACATGGTAATGCACAAGGCAGCCTCTCCTAGCCACTCTGTTCTCTTCCTGGTTCCATTGAATTTCAGTTTCTTGCTTTCTTTCTATCTGTCTGAATTTCATTCCACTTATAAAAGACTCCAGTAATAGGATTAAAACTCATCTTGATTGTGGTGGTCCACACCTTAATTGAAGTAACCTCATCAAAAAGCCCTATTTACAATGGGTTTACACCCACAAGCATGGATTAAGTTTAAAAGCATGTTCTTCTGGGGGTACATAAAGCTCTAAACCACCATAGCGTGCATAAGCAACTTTACGTTCTGTTCGTTATCACCGCCATTCCGGTCAGACTGAAGGCTTTAATCCCCTTCTATAGAAGAGTTTAGAGCCTCCAGTGAAAGGAATAAAATTGCAAAGAAGTAGCAACATTATCCTTTTCAAGGACTGCCTGCTTAAGACTCTAAACAGAGCACCTAGGTGGGGGAACTCTATTGTTATTACATCATACTGAGGCAGGTATGATGTAATAATTTGAGATCTGTACTAAGAAATAAATAATGAGGCATAAATAATTCAGCAATTCACTAATTGTAAAGCAAATGGATAATGTGATATGTCATTGGGCATTAGTATCAAATATAGATCAATATCTGATTCCTTCACTTACCAGATTGTGAAATGGGACAAAATCTTTAAATTCTTCAAACTTCATATTTGTTTTAGTTTGCCACAGAACTTCTGATTCAAAGTACTGAAAATGGGTTGGCTTTCAAAATGGGGATTTTATTTAGGGTAAAACTTACAGTTCCAAGGAAGTGAAATGTCCAAATCAAAGCACCGTCAGCTGCGTTCCAATGTAGAGTCAAATAACATCAAAATTTCCTAGTGCAACAAATACACTTATGGAATTTAAATGTGTGATTATATTACTTTCTCACCAAAGTCAGCTACTGGTGATCCTTGTGTCCTGCCATGTGGTGAATACAACGGTCGATCTCTGCCAAGGTCCCTGCCCTCCCTTCCAGAAGCTACCATCTCCCGGAGCTCAGCTGAGAGCAATGAAGCATAGGGCTTATCACTTTCCAGGCTTCCTCTCTCAGTCTTGACTGCTCTGCTTTCTTCCCAATTTCATCTGTGGGCTAGCAAGCTTATGGCTCATCTCTTCAGCCTTGAACTGCTCAGTGGTCCCAGCCTCCTGGGGGCTTCCTGCTTTAGCTTTGGCAGCTAACGATCCATGAGTCCTCTCTCTCACGTTGCAGGATAAAAAATGGCAGCTTCCTTTCTCTGTATGTCTCTCCCTATGTATCCATTTATATAAGACCTAGCAAAAGGGCATTCAACCTGAGTCATATCTCACTGATCTAGTCCAATCAAAAGAGTCTCACACCCACAAGAATGGATTAGTTCAATAACATAATCTTTTTGTTTGGGGAGCCATAAAAACTTCAAACTGTCACAATATCTTAAAATATAATAAAAGAAAGTTAAAATGTATATTTCACGACTTAATCTGAAGGCTTCTTAACCATCTAGTATAGGGCCTGCCACATAGTAGGTGAATAATTCTGTGATCTTGGGCATTTTGCTTACTTTTTAATGTCCAATTTTTTATCAGTTAAGTAATGGTTTGAAGTAGAGGTATAAACATTTCCCCAACTCTAATATCCTCTGGAATAATAGGTAAGCTTTGGCATTTTGTATTTTGAGAAGTCACATTCAAAGACTTCATGGAAAATTATCATATTTAAATATGTAGCTGCGTTCCAATGTACTGAGTCAAATAACATCAAAATTTCCTAGTGCAACAAATACACTTATGGAATTTAAATGTGTGATTATACTACTTTGACTTCTGAAGCCTGTCAAAAAATCTTTACCATATGCACAATGATGAATATGAAATGAATGAATAATATGTTCCCAAAGTGTCACTACACTGATTTTTTTTTGGCATAGGCAAATTCCACTTTATCTTAAGAGAAATTGTTGTATTGTAAGTAGGAAGGAGGAAATAATGAACATATATTTATGAAATGCTCACTACTTACATGCTGTCTGTTTGATGCTTTAATTATGCTACCTCATTTACCTTGGAAACAACCCTGTGGTTTAGGTGTTATTATCTCTATTTACGCATGCAGAAATTAAGGATTAGAGAAGTCAAGTTCCTAGGTCAAGATCACACAGCTATTAAAGGGAAGAGTCAGGATTTAATCAAGGTTCTATTTATACACCCCATAAAGTGCTATCTCTTCACTATAATATCCTGTCTTCTTATGAAGGCATACTTCATATAATCCCAGTGTGCACAAATGAACATGCTTGTGCTTCAGGAAATGAAGAGTTGAGACAGGAAAACAGAGACTTAAGGAAATATCAAATGTTTACATTGTATTATTATGGTCATTTGAAATGTAGCTTTACATGGCTTATAACAATTAATACTGCATATGTTATTAGTACAAATTAATTACCAATTTAAAAAACCTGAGAGAGCCTACTTTTAAATATTCATGATACAGGTTTTATGAATAATCTCACAAAGAGACCACTGTGTTAGTCTTTAAAGCTAAAGTAAGTGAATTTGAAGTACATATATTAATTTCATTAAAAAGGAAGTAAAAAAGATTTACATCTCTTGGATGTACACCTACCAACTTCAGTACAAATTAAAAGTTCAAATAGAAGGACAAAAGAGCCATGTGCAGGGAAACCACAATGAGTCCAACTCAGTCACACTGAGGAGCATAAATTCCAAAGTAGGGCCTACTGGCAAGGGACTAAAATCCTGAGCTATCTGCCTTGACTATAGTATCTGGATGTTTCCAGAGCCCTCAGGAGCCTAGCTATTTGGGGTAGTATCTACTTTGGCTGTCAATGAGATCCTGCTGAGACAGAGGCATTACCTCTGGAATGACCTCCCGGACTCACTTTGAAGTCTATTAGCCATGTAAACTAATTTGTCTTTACCTTATCCCCATTTTGGTGAAGGTCTTTTTTTTTTCTTCCAGTTGCATTGCTTGTTGGTACTTGGTCACAATCCCTTGGTGTCAGGGAGGCTCATCTCCAGGAGTCATGTCCGACAATGGGGAGAAGTTATTGCATTTATATGCTAAGTTTGGCTTAGAGAAAGGCCACATTTGAGTAACAAGGAGGTTCCCAGTAGGTAACTCTTAGGCACCCTACAACACTAGGCTAATTTCAATTTCAAGAGCAGAGGCTCATAGACATAGTCATCAATATCAAGGGCCCATCAATGGGCCGTTCTCCTTCACTAATCACTAGGTATAGCTCCCTAGGATAGGAATTTGATATTCTTTTGGTTATTGTGTGAATCTCCAGCCACTGTGGCAATGCCCCATGAACATTTGATCACACTTATATGCCTTATATGTATGCCCACGTTAAGTTCCTTCCATATATACCCCATCACTGACACCCTGCACCAATGGTCCTCCCTTTCACAGTTGTTACCATTCTGTGATCCAAACCTTCTTAAAAAATAAAGCCAATTAAATAGCCAAATACAATTAATAAGAAAATGAAATAATAATGATAGTTTTAAACATAAGAAATAAAATACAAAAAATAAAAAAACTAAAAATAACAAATTAAAATAATTGGGATATTTAAAAATAATGAAAAATATTAAAAAAAATTTTTTTTTGACATTTTGCCTTTCATGACTGTAAGATCTGTTGTCCTGTATGTACAGTTACATTTTCTTTCATTTAATCTCCCAGTGTCTTACTTTTTTTTATTTTGTCTTCAAAGAAGTTTTAGGTCACAGTAAAGGCACTTACAGATATAGGGGACTCCCTTTTACCCAACATCCTCCCTTATGCCCCCTTCCCATATTAATGACCTTTTTATATGTGGATGATACATTTGTTACAACTGATATGCAAATATTGAAACATAGCTACTAACCATGGTCAATGATTTACATTATGGTTTACATTTTGGACCATACACTTTAATAAATTTTTGATGAAATTTAACATGGCCTGTATCCATCATTGCAAGATCATGTAGAATATTTCCATTGCCCCTCAAATAACTCCTCTTCTATCTGTTCTATTCCTCCCTCCCCCTCCCCTTGGGGCCTACAGCGACCACCAAGCTTCACTCTTTGAAGGACAAGATTCATAGTTACTGGCAACAATACTGAGGGCTTGACACACTGGTCTGTATTCCCCTATTAAGGACTGCCCATGCTCTCTAAAGACTCCTGGCTCCTCTCTTTGAGAACACAGAGGGCCTTACTAGGATGGGAGTTCAATTTCTTCCTGCTCATTTAGTGGGTCTCCACCCACTGATACATCACACTATGACAAAATGATCCCTCACACACTCCCTAGAAACTTGCCCCAGATGCACCTTGTCCCGAATGCCCCCCCATTAAATCCCCTAAACCAATAACCCTTCCTTGTCATATTGCCAAAAGAGATTTCCCAACATAGTAATTTCAACCACGTACCCACCTATACCCACTGTTCACCTGCTCCATCCCTCAACCTTTCCCCCATTTCCATGGTCCATCCAACCCACCTTCCCCACCCTACCTCCCTGTCAAACCTGTACCACCCAGTCCAATATTTATTACTATACCCTTGTCATACCCCTTCATTGCACAACTATACACTTACGTGTGCCATCTGGGCCTGAGTCTCAACAGAGTTGCAACATCCACTCTCCAGCTCATTGGACTGACCCAGGACAACTAACAAGGAGGAGATGATGGATAACCAAAATACCAAGTGTATTAGTCAGGGTTCTCTAGGGAAACAGAATCAACAGGAGATACCTGTAAATAATATGAGATTTTATGAGTCTCTCACATGACCGTTTTGGGTGCACAAGTCCAGGTTCCACAGGCAGGATGCAAACCAGGGACTCTGATGAAAGTCCAATGAAGGTCCTTGATGAGTTTCTGCGAGACGTTGGCTGTCCAAAGACAAGCTGGTAAATTCTCTCTGAATGCTGAAATCACTTCCACTTTTAAGGCATTCAACTGATTGGATAAAGCATCACTCATTGTTGACAGCAATCTCCCTGGTTGATGCAGATGTAATCAGCCATCTGTGCAGTAAACTCACTGACTACTAAAGCCCATAAATGTCCTTGTATTACAATTAGCCCAGTGCTTGCTTGACCAAACAACTGGACACAATTACCTGGCCAAGTTGACACATTAGCCTAACCATCACACTAAAGAGCCAACAGTGTCTACAACTGTGAACAAGAGAGTCCCATCCATCGTCCGAATAGGATCAAAGATCCCCTTTAATTAACGGTGGAGTGGGCATCACCATCAAAGAATCCTCAAGATTGGGGAATGAACTATGGACTAAAGTAGACTTATTAGTAGTCTAGTATAGACTTATTGTGATTCTAGCAATGGAAGAAATATCATTGATATGGAGGTAGTGGCCACTGGAGGTTCTTAGGGTAGAGAGAGGGAAAAACAGGTGTAATACAGGGGCATTTTCAGGACTTGGAAATAGTCCTGAATGACATTACAATGACAGATACAGACCATTATATACCTTGCCATAACTCATAATACAGTGGGAAAGAGTGTAAACTACAATGTAAACTATAATCCATGCATAGTGGCAATGCTCCAAAATGTGTCTATCAATTGCAATGAATATAACACACTAATGAAAGATGTTGCTAATGTGGGAAAATGTAGGAGGTGTGGGGAGCAGGTCATATGGGAATCCCCTACGTATTCTCTGTAACATTTATGTAATCTAAGTATCTTTTAAAAAATAAAAAAATGAAAAGACAGAAAAAAAAAAGAAGTAAAAAATACAGACAGAACTCTCAAATATTAAAGAAAATATAAAGTAACTTTATACAAGGAAGGAATAATACATAATAAGTGATACTTAATTATACTTAGAACAAGGAAGGAATAATACTTAGAGCATTTAAATGTAACCCTGACCTTCATGGAGCTATTCATTTAATGTAGTCGAATAAAAACAGAATACTTTTCTTTTATTTGTTTGATGTGCCATCTTTCATAATGATGACCATGCACTCTTCTTGACACATAGGTTAAATTTATACTATATTTTTTTTACTTTTGGGCAACTTCTACTAATATACAGAGCATCATGACTGAATCCAAACTGTGCTTTTGTTTTTAAGTCAATGGTGTTTCCCATTATTATAATAGCATAATTATAGCTTTTTATAATATGGACCAGGCACTATGACTTATTATTAAAAACAGCAACAGTGAATGGTTTTATTTTCTTCAAAAGGAACAGATATTAAAATATAATTTATTTTATTCCTAAAAATCCAATATTTAACAATTGTGGCTTCATTTTCAACATTGATTATGAAATATTCTCTGGGAATGTGGGTAAAATGGAGAGATTTACCTTTTTGCAAAATGCATACACATTTGCCTGAGTAGAGTAAACGGCAACATGGAGATCCTGAGAGCACTGGCTATTTTTTAAAATTTCAGCATTACCTCAATGTCTAACAAGTATTTTACCACAATAATTGTGATAACAATTGCAATGTCTTGCTTCTACCTCTTACATCCTGTTATTTTGTTTATATAGCTACTGGATTCACCTATTAACTTGAGTAAAATAATAAAGATGTGTACGTAGAAATTCCTTTCCCTATATTTCTTGCTTGTTTTTTTTTGACCCATCTTCCCACAATAATTCTTTTTGCTCTCCTCAGGCTCTTTGCCCACCTTTTATTGGGATAATGTTAATAGACTCTTCCGAGTGTGCCAGCAATGAAACCATCTGTAAGTCTGTAAGTGGCATCCCAAGCGTCCATGTTCCTTTTGTATATCACATCTGTGTAGCTCCCTGGAGGCTCAGTAAAAGCTTAATCTTACTGTAGCACTGTAAGATTATTATCTGAAAGTCAAAATGCATGAAGTCCAACAGATAGTAAAGTAGAAGGATTGCTAAGTTTTCATACTTGCACAATACAGTAACTTAGTAGCCTAATGATTAATGATTATGTGTCCAGATAACATTCACATGAAGCAAGCCACTGACAACAGATAAGCAATAGATAAATATTTCAGTACCTTGAATAAATCCAACCTATAATATTAAGTTGTGTGTTGAAAATCTTTCCCAAAGTGTATCATTTTCAATTCTTCAACCAAGCCTGGCTGTTTCTACAACGGTTTAATGATATAAAGAGTTATCCACTAAATTTCATCTATGTCAAATGAATCCAAGCATTTCAATTATCATGCGATTTTTCTCTTCCTGATAACTGAATTTTATTCCTTGAAACAAAGCATTTCTCCCTACCTCTGTATCTGTTTGCAGAGAAATACAGAGAAGTATTGAGTATGTAACATGCAAAGTAGTTTTAAAGAAAATAAGGAAAGGGATATTTATTCTTGATAAATAGGTTTATGTTGTAGGAATAAATATTTTGAAATCATTAAAAATAAGTGGTAAGAATATGAAATAGAGAAAAATGTACCCAAATAGAAACTAGTATTCAGATAAAAAGTTTATTTTTTTTCATCAACAAGTATCTCCACATACTTCTAGAATATATAAAGTACAGGGTCTGTTCCATGGTATATGCTTAATAATTGGTAGCTTTTTTCTGAACCAATGATCAGTTGTTAATGTTGATTTAAAACCACACAAATTAGTTCCACAAATTTTAAATTTGTTTTCACAGACAAATTTGTGTCTCCTAGTGATATACATAATTACACAATGATTTGCAACAATGGGCACTGGTTAATATAATACATAAATAAACATAAAGGAATAAAAATTCCCTCAAAAGAAGGTTTAAGCAAGATATTAGTTACTTTTTGTAGTAATATCTTCTGATTTATTTTATACTGATATGTACAATTGACTTACTACATTTCTTATAAAAATAAACAGGCAAATCATTTTTACATCATCAGTCCAAGATCATAAGTATCTGTATCAAAATAGACATAGACATACGCAGATGTGGCTCAAGCGTTTGAGCGCCTGCTTTCCACATAGGAGGTCCTGGGTTCAGTTCCCTGTGCCTCCTAGAAATGAAAAAAAAAAAAAAAAAAAAAAAACACCAAACAGCAAACAAATGAAATAATCAACTAAAGGGAGCCTATGTAGCACAATTGTTGAACAACGGCTTCCCATATACGAGACCCAGGGTTCAATCTCTGGTAGCTCCTAAAAACAAACAAACAAACAAAAATAGACATATATGCTCTTACTTGATAAGAATTTTTTTTTTAACATATGCAGAAGTAGTATCCACTGATAATGGATAGTACAATAAATATTCAAGTGACAGGAACAGTTTATTTAAGAGAACTCATGCTTAGATTGTCTTTAAGTCAAACTAACTAATAAGGCATAATTTTTTAGTACTATATACTTTAAAAGTTTAGTAATTATTCTGAAGGATGACTATTCTTAAGGATAAATAAATCTTATTTTTCACATTGTCTGAGTATCACCTGAAAAGCCAACTTAAAAAAAAAAAAGTAACTGCTAATAAGGAATAGAGGGAAATTAAATGTGGTTGCTTCTTGGCTGCCTGGTTTAAATCTGTAGCTGATGGAAAAGCACATCATTTCGAAATAGAACACATTAGAGCTAGTTGTATCATCAGAGCAGCAGTTATTTCATCACATTGCTTAGTGGATTTGTCGTCGGTTAAAAGAGAGTTGGTAGAATAAATTAATAAATATCAAACTCCAAGCAATATTCTGAGAATATAGGAGACTTTTTTTTTTTTCTTAAGAGATTTGAAATATAAGAATGATTCTGCAAAAGAGGAGGCCAAAGGGCGTTAGGTACTGGCCTGTGAGGGGAAAAGTATGAACACTTCAACACTGTATTAACAGAGGCGCTATTTAAATGCATTTGGAAACCTTTTGGTACTGTTGAGGGCCACCATCCTCCAGACAGATGCAGGCCCTGTACAAAGGCTCACAGACTGGGGAGCAGCCAGCAAGGAGAATTTCAGGTCCCACTAGCCCCTTAGGCAGTGAGTACCTGCATAACAAAGAGTGCTTATGTTCAGGCACCCTGGGACTAGAATGCTAATACTCAAATTCTTCCTCTCCCTTTTAAGAGCTATGTAACTTTGGGGATGTTGTTGATGCGGAGTGTGGTAGGGGTAGGAAGCCGGGTATATGGGAATCCCCTATGTTTTTTATGTAACATTTATGTAATCTAAGTATCTTTTAAATATATATGTATATATATATTTAAACATATATATTTAAATGAGCTATGCAACTGTGCAAATTACTTAACTTCTTTTAATTTCCTCAGTTATAAAGAAGGATATATTAAGAATACTTTCTTTGCAGGGTTCTGTGAGGAAAAAGGAGTTTACTATAAGATAAAAGTCAAGTAAATAATAGTGCTAAATTAATGTTAGTTATTATTTTTATGGCAAGTCTATGATTAAGTTTGCAGATGCTTATGAAGTAATATGCAGTTATAATATCATGTGCTGCATTGTATAATGATAGATAAACGTTACATTGATTTTTGCCACTAATTGGACAACGTGAAAATATATAGAATAAAATTCTATGGTTTAAAGTTAACCTCAGCCCCTTCGAATCCCCGACAGTGAAGACAGGTCAGTGATTTCAAGCATTGAAGCAATAAAACCTCATTTATATGCATTATATAGCCATGGTAGGAGAAATATAGAGCTATAAAACAAATCAAGGTGTATTGGGGGATAATCTTTAAAAAAGGAACTATAATATCTCAAAGACTTAAACTGCGTAACACTGGAGGTTAATCAACGATATACCCAGAGCAGCAGGCTTCCTTAGAGTGTTGAAATAGATAAAGGACTTTGAGAAATAGAAAATTTTTGAACATAGTTTTATTTTTTAAATTAATTTGCACTGAGAAAAAAGCTGCTATTAAATGTATACGGATTTGGTGGTGAGATGTAGGCCAGCTTGAGAAAACACTCAAGAGGTTAATGCCTTCCAATGTTCAGTGCTGAGCTTAATGAGTTTTGCAATGTGTGGGTAGAAAATAGGTTATGCTCCAGATGGATGAAAGTTAAGTTTCTAGGATATGCTACAATCATGCAGGCACTATTGACAAGAGAAAGTTACAATGATCTGTTAGGCAAATAAAAAACTATCAGAAGGACGTTTGAAATTTCAAAAAGATAACTATTGGGAATATTCTATTTTTAAGAACAAGCATAAAGTTTTTATCCTGTATTGTAATAAAGTTTAAAGAAAATTTATTCTTGCATGCTAATAGTTTTTCTATTATAAGATATAAAGTAATTATTTTAAGTTTGATAAAAGGTATATGCTTCAGTTATGACTCCTTCCTTCCCCAAAGATTCAATCTTTGAGAGTAAAACAAAATAATAAAACAACAAGAAGTGTATATAACTTGTTCTGTAGAATTCAGGGAAACAAAAACTCATTGAATATCTTATAATTTACTTTAAAGCAAATCTTGGCTTCTTAATCATAATATCTATTATGTTTGAAAATGTTTTTCCTAAAAGCTTTGCTAAAAATTTTAATGAAATTAATAGAAAAGGGGATTAATTATTCACATATGAACTTACATACATTTTTAAGAATGGTTCTAAGACAGCTATATTTCTTGTTGGTCCAAATAAAATTAATTGAATATAACAGGGCATGCCTTTTTTGTTTTGTTTGCAAGTTATTACGGTCTATGACCATAAAAATTTCAAAATTCATGTGGCAGACATTTTAAAAATCATGACACTGTTAGGATCATTACAAAATAAGTATTCAGTAAATTCATTTATTATTTATCACTTTTAATCCCTTTGCTTTACCATTTGAAAGTGCACCTCAAGTTTCCCTCCTTATCACCACTTCCATTCAGTCAGCATGCAACCACACATTTAGCAACGGTTACTGGGCATCAAGTAAATGTCACTCACTGTACCAGGCTGAGCATAAAACATACTGTCCTTGAGCTTGGAATCATGACTCTATCTAAAAATATTTCTAGCTTTAATATGCTAAACATAGTAAATGAAAGCTGCTAATGTGAATTCTCTAATAAAAAGATATGATAAGATAACATAAACCTTAAATAGATCAGAATACAGAAAATAGACATATATATTGTACATCATTTATTCCATCATATATCATATTTTAAAATGGTATAGCTTATTTTAGAAAAATTTTTGAAGAATTTCTAAGATTCTTTTAAAAAGTAATCTTGTATGGCTTGCGAAATAAGAAAGAGATTCAGCAAAATAAACTTTTATTGCTATAAGCAGTGCTCTAGACTAATTATATCCTAAATCATAGCAACATATAATTACAAGAACTCCTACAGATTAAAAAACATTAACACTGAATTGAACAGCACCTGGCATACATAACAGACTTGTTTCTAAGCATTTAAAAATGCATTTTACTTCAATTATTTAATCTTCTGCTGTGTTGGTTGGATTTGATAGAATTTAAAATGACCCTTCTGACAGCTACACTATCAGAGGGAATTGAGACATGTAATAAAAACCACAACTTTTTAAAATGAACTGTATTATGACTTGTAAAACAGATGAACTTTATCAAACTAAATCATAATGATCATTACAGACTAAGTTTAAATTCTTTCCAGTTCATTCAGATACATATATAGCATGAATATTCTGTAATAACTCTGCATGGACACGTGTTCCAAATATAAGATCACTGATTGCTCCAAGATTTCTACTTTACAACTTCTTACAATCCCTGACAAGTTTATTTTATGACCTACATTGAGTCTCCCAAATCCTACCAGTACCCCTTCTCTAAGGCACTCTTTTTATTTATTTATTTTTTGTATGTGTGAGGATGTCCAATGGTATAGCATCTACCCTGCTGTAGCAGGTGGTAAACCGTATTTCTTTGACCACTTGCATGTTTCTTTTGATCTCTGGATAATGGATATCAACAGCCTATTTGACTGCAGATATTTTGGTTATTTGACTACTCATGACAATAATTAAGTTTGACATAATAGAAATATATACAGCACATTTTGTAAGCCCCATCTCACGTAGACTAGCAATAGAGGTTTGATCTGGATTAAATTTACATCTAGAATCCAACAACAGCATTTTGTTGATCTTTTCTCTAGTGCATTAACATGGCTCACCACTGGTCTACTTCTTTTTTTATGGCTGGAGGCTTTCCTTTTCCTCACAAATTGTCCTCTTTAACCTTTGTATCTTTGCTCTATGATAATGACATTATCCTGAGTAATGTGCCAAATCAAGCTCCCTATTTTCCTTCTATCTTTTCGAGTCTGCTGTTGTATGCCTCAAATGTGTTTTTGACTTCACCTATTATGTCTTTCATTCCCATGAACTCCTGAACTCCGTTACTTTTCTGTTCAAGATTTCAAATTCTTCTCTGCGTTCACTCAATGTCTTCTTGATGTCATTTATCTCTTTAACTATATTGTCTTTCATCTCATTAATTTGATTTTGGAAATTTGTGCTCGTTTAAAGATTAGTTCTCTCAAATTCTGCAGCTCTTCTGGGACTTTGATGTATTCTTTTTCTTGAGCCATGTCTTCTATTTTCTTAGTATGGCTCATAATTTTTTGCTAGTGTTTAGGCATCTGGTTAGGTTGTATTTTACTTAGATGCTCTATCTCTGTTAGGATTGTCCTCTTGGTTACTCAAAACTGGGCACTGAAACCAGTAATTGGTTGTACAGTCATTTCCTAGGGCCTTCGGCAGGGAGGCTATAGAAGCCAGGAAAAGTCTCTCCTGTTTAATTTTCTTATATGCACTTCCTTGGTCTGCCAGGAGATGGTGCTCATTGGCAGCTCTCAATTCAATGCCTGGTCGGAGTGTATTTGTTGTGACACAGACCAGATCAATGTGGTAGAGTTTCCTGTCTGGGGGCTAAAAGCCTTGTAATTCAAACTTTATGAGACAGTTCTCCAGACTTCTCTGGTAGCCCCCTCCCTTTTCCCAGCTAGGAAATATTTCCTCTCCCCTCTGAATCCTCAACAATCAGTCCCTGTTAGTAGTGGAGGAGATTGGGAAGTTTGTATATCTTTAGCTCATTGCAGGCTCCAAGGAAAACAATGGTGCAGCCCCACCCAGCCTGGAAGGACTCTCGGGAAGGGCAGACCAAACCTGTGAGTCAAAAGCAGGGTCAGCCCTAGGCTCTCTCTCCCCTCTCCTGTGGAGTCCTCAACAATTAGTCCAGGCTAGAAGAGAGGGAGGTTGCGAGGGTCGGATTTCTCCAGTCTTTCCTAGTGTCCCAGGGCAAACCACCATGTGAAAGGGTCCATGGGTCTCTGAAACCCAAATTTGTGGGTCAGAACCTGAGTCAGCCTAAGGCTGTGTCCCTCTCTCTCCCCTTTCCGGGAGTGGCAGATCCCTGGAGTCCCCTTTGTCTGTAGTCGCAGGCCCAGAGGCCTGAGAATTCTAAAGAGTGGGGTTGAGGGTGCCGGCAGCAGCAGCTGCTGCTGGTTCCAACTCACGGTTCTGGTTCTGTCATCACGATTTCCCTCTTTTGTCCCTTTCTCCTCTGGGAGGTGTGCAGCTTTCACCTGCTGTCCTAAACCCTAGAAGATCTATTTTTGGGCTGTTTTAACCTGTTCTCTAGCTATTTTTCTGGAGAAGAGATTCCAATGTCTTACTAGTCTGCCATCTTCCCAGAAGTCCCTGCCTATGTTTGTAAGTGAAGTTTTCTTGTAACACAGCCATACCCATTTATTACATATTGTTTATAGTTGTTTTATACCATAATGGCAGAGTTGATTAGTTGTAACAAACACTAGCTGTAGGACTATAATATACTAATGTGTTTGGTTTTAGATAGATTTTATTTTTTGTGCCAGTGGGATTTTCAAGCGAAAATGTTCAACAGGTAGTAATGAATTTGGCTCCTAAGATGTAGAAAAGAAAATTAAATAAGGCATATACTTGAAAATAGGCAGTGAATCTTTAATATTTAAGAAAGTAATGAGAGACTTCCAGAATGGTGATATAAAGAGGTTAGGGAAACATACTTCCTTAAGAGACATCAATTAAACTGGTCACAATTAGCAAGGACAATCATTAAAAGTGTCTGGAGTCTGATCAAAGTGCTTACAATAAAATGATAGGCATTTTTCAACAAAATATTTGGAAATTTTGTGAGAAGACTGGGAGTCTGTTACATTTGAGCTAGGAGTTCCCCTCTGCTCTGTATTGTAAAATTGCTACAGCAAAGTGGCAGTTCTGATTTCTCACAGCTCCCTAAGGTGGAAGAGCATTCTTTATAGATTTAGCATCAGTGAACATCAGTAGATACCATTTCCCAAAGTTCTGTGCTGCAGAAGACCTCTACTGAGTGAGTGGGGTAAGCCAAGCTGTGGTTGCCTTTCTTTCACCCCCAACTCCTGCTATGTAAGGAGGATCTGAACAGGGCAGCTGGTAAACAGAGCAGGCTCCCATTCTCACACAGCTTTGTTTTGCAGAAAGAGTTGTTTTAAGTGCCAACCCCCATATCCTTCAGCTTCCAGGGATAGAAGAGCTATAACAGATGGAGTTGATGAAGATCTATATAGGTGTTGGTGGCAGTTGGGAGACACCAGTAGTTCCTGCCCACCCCAAACAGACAATTCCTTTTCTTGAGAGATGATCCTAGTTAGACCAAGGAGTAAGAGTAAGATCTCCATCCCTTGCCCAGCAACTACTTCATAAAACATAAGTTCTGTCCAGCAGAAGTTCAGAACAATATTCAAAGTTGCAATACTATACCCTTTCCGAGGACTCAATTTATTTGGATCAACTGTGTAGCAATGTTTTCTCTGTGTCATTGTCAAAAACAGATATTAAGTCAGCTAGCAATAGTGGAAGCTTAAGTCTGGGTGTGATTCCAATTAAGGCAGATCCACCAGAAATATATTTGAGTTATCAGTGAAAGTTATAGTCAAAGAGAGGTCAGCTAAAACTACAGTAATACCTGATAATCTGGAAAATTGTTGCATACCTAAGACTGCGCCATCTAAGGAGCTACTGGAGCGGGAATGTTTGAGTTGTTACTTGCTGACCATGGGGCAAACTTATAAACTACTTGAACAGTGAAAGGAGCCACCACAACCTGCAGATCTAACAATAGAAGGTGAAAACCTTTCTCATTAAGGGTGGTTAACTAAAGCCAATAAACATTTTTGACCCAGAGGCAACCTCTAGGAAGCTAACATAAAGATAAATATTAGGGAAAAAATGAACAAGGACATCAGAGGTTGCACACTGCAAGGGAAATACACTTTACTGAATATGTGCAGTCATATCTTTAAACAAATAAATAAGCAGAGAATTAAACAATAACAAGTCTTAGGCAGGATCAGTATCCAGAATTGCTACAATATATTATCTAAAATGTCTGTTTTTTTAAAATAAAATTTTGTAAGACAAAGAAAGAAGAAATTATGGTGTATACAGAGGAAAAAAGTAAACAATAGAAACTGCTTGTGAAAGGCTCAGATGATGGACTTAGCAGGCAAAGACTTCAAAACAGATACTGTAAGTATGTTCTATAGATACAGGACGTTATATGTCTTGCCATAACATACAAAATTGTGTGGGAGAGAGTGTAAACTATGATGTAAACTGTAATCCATGCTTAGTGGCAATGTCCCAAAATGTTTTCATCAATTGTAATGAGTATACCACACTAATGAAAGATGTTGCTAATGTGGGAAAATATGGGAGGTATAGGGAGCCGGGCATATGGGAATCCCCTAAATTTTAATGTAACATTTATGTAATCTAAGTATCTTTAAAAAAATTAAAAAGTATATATTAAAAATATGTTCAAAGAACTAAAGGAATCCATGTGTAAGGTATTAAGGGAATTATAATAATGTCTCATCAAATAAGAAATATAAATAAAGAGATAAATTTTTAAAAAATCAAGTAGAAATTCTAGAGTTAAAAGTATAATAAGTGAAATAAAAGATTCAGTAAAGTGATTCAACAGAAGATTTCAGATGGCAGGAAAAAGAAGCAATAAACTTAAAGATGGAATGGTAAAGATTATTCAATCTGAAAAACAGAGAATAAAAAATGAAGAAAAATAAAGTATCAGAGAAATATTAGATACCAATAAGCATATCTGAAATGGAAGTCTTAGAAGGAGAGAAGAGAAAGGGGTAGAATAAATAACAAAAAACAAAGAAAAAAATAGCTGAAAATATAAAATTTGATGAAAAACATTAATCCCCACATCCAAGAAGCTCAATAAACTTCAAGGAGGATGAGAACAAAGAAAGCTGCAACTTGATATATCATAGTCAAAATTTAAAGCCAGGATATGGAGAAAATTTTGAAAACAGCAAGAAAAAAATAATTTATTATGTACAAAGGAACCTCAAACCATTAACAGCTAACTTCTCATTAGAATCATGGATGTCAGATCACAGTAGAATGATATATTCAAATTTCTAAAAGAAAAAAGTTTCAACTAAGAATTTTATGTCAGACAAAATTATTTTTAAAAAATGAAGGTGAAATAAAGATATCGCTGAACAAATACTGAATTTTAGTTACCCAAATTCACTTAAAAGAAATACTAAAGGAAGGACTTTAGGTTACAAGTAAGTGACCTAGATAGTAATTTGATTTCACATGAAGAAGCAAAGAGAACCAGTCAAGTAATTAATGCAGGTAATTATAAAACAAGATGATTGAATATTTTTTCCCCTTTTCCTTCACTGATTTAAAAAACAATTGTATACAATAATATGTACAGAATTATTCATTGTGCTTATAAAATATAGAAATATACAATATTTGAAATTAACAGTACAAAAAGAGTGGGCATGAACAAACTGTACTGAAATAATAAAATGTCTCAAATAATAATTCAATTCCATCAAAAGAAATGAAGAGTTCTAGAACTGGTAAATAATAAGGTAACATAACAAATTCTTTGTATTATACTATTTCTGTCCTTTCTTTTCTCAGCTTCTTTAAAAGGTATAGGATTATTTATAGTAAAATATGTAAATGTAATATGAATAATGACAAGGGCAAAAAAAAGGAGAATATGGCTATATTTGAGTAAATTCCTTTGTCATATTGGAAATAAGTTAATATAAACCTGAAGTAGAATCTGTGAATATTAATTACCAGTGCAAACATTAAGAATATAACTTAAAAAATATAGTGAAACAATCATGAAACAAGTTAAAATGTTACACTGGAAATTATCCAATTGATTTAAAAAAAAACAGGTAATAGAGAAGGAAAGGAAGAACAAATCAAACAGGCAACATAAGTTCAACCATATCGTAAGAAATTAAATGTGATTAAATCTAACAATCCAAGAAAAATGCAAAGATTTTTCAAATTGGATTAATAAACAATAAAACAAAAACAAGGTACAAATATATGCTGGCTATAAGAGAAACAGTTTAAATTCAAAGATACAAATGAGTTACAAGTAAAAACATCAAAAAAAAAAAATCATATCTGACAAAGAGAAGCCATAAGAGAGCTGTAGTGGCTATACTTATAAATGATAAAATAACTTCTAAAAAAATAAAGGAGGAGAAAACAATTCCCCCTTCATTATATGAGGCCAGTATTACACCAACACCAAAACCACACAAAGGCATCACAAGAAAGGAATACTACAGAATAATATTCTTTATGAACATACATGCAAAAATCCTCAGAAAATACTAACAAAATTAATTCAGGAGCATATAAAAAGGATTATATACCAAAACCAAATGGATTTTATCCCAGGAATTCAAGGTTGTATTAACATCTGAAAATCAATACATCATATTGATAGTTACTGATAGAGGACAAAAAGCACATGATCACAACAACAAATACAGGAAAAAACATTAAACAAAATCAAACACCCTTTTATGACAAAAAAAAAAACAAAAAAAAAAAAAAAAAAAAACACTCTACAAATTAGGAATACAAAGGAACTTCCTCAACCTGATAAAGGGCAGCTACAAAACCCACAACTAACATTATATGTAATGGTGAAAACATAAATGCATTCTCCCTAATATCAGGAACAGGACAAAGATTTCCAAACTTGCTGCTTTTATTCAATGTTGTATTAGAGGTTCTAACCAAGGCAATTAGGCAAGAAAAATATCGTTTTTCAATGTCATCAAAAAGAATAAAATATCAAGGTATAAAATTAATAAAAGAAGTGCAATGGGAAGCGGCTGTGGCTCAATCAGTAGGGCTCCCATTTACCATATGGAAGGCCCTGGGTTCGGTTCCTGGGGCCTCCTGGTGAAGGCAAGCCCGCCCGCACAGCGTGGTTAGCTGACCCAGCGAGCACAAGCAGCAAGGGGGGGATAAATGAATAAATAAATAAAATCTTTAAAAAAAAAAAAAAAAAAAAAGAAGTGCAAGACTTGATACACTGAAAATTATAAATTGTTGAATGACTATAAGGAATATCTAAAAATGGAAAGATCTTCCATGTTCATTGATTGGAAGACTTCATATTGTTAAGATGACAATACTCCCAAATTTATCTATAGATTCAACACAGTCCTTATCAAAACCCCAAGTGTCTTTTCAGTTTTTCCAGAAATTGACAAGCTGATTCTAAAATTCATATGGAAATGTAAGATACCCAAAATGACAAAACAATTTACTAAAAGAAGAATATAATTTGGATAACTCATACTTCTGGATATTAAAAGTTACTCCAAAGTTATAATAATCAAGAAAATGTGGTCATGGCATAAAGATAGACATATAAGTAAAAAAATCGAATTGAAAGTTTATAAATAAACACCAATTTTGATGGCCAATTAATTTTTCACAAGAATGTCAAGACAAATCAATGGGGAAAGAAATAGCCTTTTCAACAAAATGGTGATTGGACCACAGGATATCTACATGCAAAAAAATTGAGGTTGAATCCTTCTTCACAACATACATTAAAATTAACTCAAAAAATGTAACATAGATCATTTCTTAGATGAAGAAAGAGCATATGTGTACCTCTTTTCAATAGGTTTCTTAGATATGACACCAAAACAAAAGTGATGAGAAAAATAGATAAAATGGATTTTATCAAAATTTAAAAAACATTTTTTCTGCTTCAAAGAACACCATCAAGAAAGTTAAAAGTCAGCCTACAGAATGTGAGCAAATATTTCCTGTTATGTATCTGATAAGGGTTTTGTATTCAGAATATCTAAAGAATTCTTACAACTCAATAGTATAAAGACAAATAACTCAACTAAAAAAAAAGAAACAAATGATTTGAATAGAAATTTCTTCAAAGAAGATATGAATGGCCAATAAGTAAACTAAAAGATGCTCAACAAAATTATTCATTTAGAAATATCCACTAGTATGGCTATACCAGAAAAGACAGACAATAACAAGTGTTGATAGGAATGTAGGAAAATTGGAACTCTCAGACATTGTCAACACTTTGGAAAACATATTGGCAGTTCTTCAACATATTAAGCATAGATTTATCATTAGATACAGCACTTCTACTCTTATATGCTATGTTCTACTCGTAAGTACACAGAGAAATTATAATATGCATCCACACACAAGCTTGTAAATGAATGTTCGTTGAAGCATTATTCATAAAAACAACAAAAAAGAAAATTGGAAATAAACCAAATATCCATAAATGAATGGAGAGACAAAATGTGTCATATACATACAATGGAATATTATTCCTCAATAAAAGAAGGACAAGGTAACAGTATAGATGAAACTGGAAAATATTATGCTAAGTGAAAGAAGCCAGTGATCAAAGATCACAAACTGTACAATTCCATTTATATGAAATTACAATAATGAACAAATATAGAGAGACAGAAAGATTAGATGTTGCTTATGGATGTGGGTAGAGGGTAAAGGGGAGTCAGAGCCTATGGGTATTGAATTTATTTTTGTAGCAATAAAAATATTCTAAAAGATAGATTGTAGTGATTGTTGCATAACTCTTAAAATATACTAAACACCATTGAACATACAATACAAAAATATGCACTCTAAATGACTGGATTTTATGGTATCTGAAGTGTATCTTAGTAACACTGTTAAAGGAACAACTCCCACAAATTGATGGTGTGTATGTGTGTTTCTGTGTGAATACCACATAAACTCTGACTTTATTTATTCTTCAATGTTCTGTCTAGTATGGTGTGTAAAGAAAATAAATTTGATTTGTTGATATAAGCACTCACTAATTACTTTAAAACTCCTATGTTTTAAATATAAAATATAAGGAGCTCACTAATGATTATTTAGGAAATTTTTGCGGGTGGTAAAATAAAAAGGCAATATAGTCAAATAACATCAGTGGAAAGCCAGATCATAAATATAAGACAAATAATTCCATCTCTAACTAATTTTTGAAAAGCCTGGTTGCCAAAAATATAAACTATTACAGTGCTGTGTATAGAAATTACACAGAAATTCTATTTTATCTGAATAAATGCAAGTTTATTTTGTTTCTGTTTAATTGTAAAATAATAAACTAAATAATGAGGGGAAATTATGCCGAGAACTTTAGCAATTTTGTAAGCTATAAAAACTTTAATTCAACCTGGTTTAAAAAAAATCCCATCTACTTTACTCCTTCTAGTATTTGTTCAGTCTGATTAGTGACTATCTCAAAAATGCCTAAACTAAATATATTTAATAAATCAAATTAGTTAGAAGTATAAAAATTCCATAGATAATTGGAATTATATTTGAACTTTGCCTGGTCTAGATGACTTCACTATTCCCTTGACTTTGGTGCTTTAATTGAATTTAAAATAGATTGCTAGTGTGTTTGTATAGTAAATAAAAGTCACAGAATATGTCCTTGGAATATGTGCTTGAAACTTCAGAGCCTGACAGATGCCTTGAGACTCTGGTGGATCTCCTGGGCATGCTTTAGTATAAATGATGGATCTACAAATACCTAAGCCTGAGCACATATTATCCTGAACTCCAATTCTGTTTCTAGCTGGATGGATCACCACCTAAAGAGAACAAATTTTGGTTCCTTGGTTCATGATGTATGAAAGATTTTAAACTTTTCTAAAATGTTTTACAAGTAAAACTTTAAATATGGTATTAATTATCAAAAACACTTAGGAAATAATCTCCTTTTGTTCTCTTATTTTGAGGCAATATAAAGTAAACCCAAGATTCAACATTCCACTTAAATTATCTGTGATTATTTCCTTTTTATAAATAAATATCTGTATATTTGTTTGTCAATCCTGAAGTGTTTATTTTTTTTAAAATCAAGTAGATTTTAATAGTTATCATTCAATTTCATTCCTGGAAATCCATTGCTTAACAGTCAGGTATCCTTTATGCCATATTATTTCTAGAGACCTCATTACTATTGCTAGACTAATGACATTCAGAATGATCACTTCCACTTCACTTGTGAAGTAACTGAACTCATTTAGCTACATATTCCTCCAGTCACAATTGAGATTAGAAATCCATATTGGTCACAGGCTTTGCCAGCAGCAATCTTAGAACAGAAAGAACAGTGAGCAAAGCAAGTTTCCAGAGACTTTTATGTTCTCTTCATCAGTCTATTCCATGTTAAAAGAGAACACAGAAGCTTTCAGAACCTGGAAAGGAATACAGAATTGGGCTGGGTGGAAAAATGGCACACAACAAAAGAAATCAAACACATCCTGTCTCTGCAGAACTTCTAGCCATCCTTATTTATTACATCATTTCTAACCTTCTAATGTCACCATAGAATGGGTCAGACATGGTACTAGATTTGCATTATCCAACTTAGCCATTCAAAAACTATAACTGGCTTTCTAAGTTAATACATTGAATGCAGATCTATTTGTACATGAGTGTGTATACGTGAACAAATAACTGCACTTGTAAGCATGCACATCCCCAGCATGAAATAAAACTGAAACATTATATCCTTAACCTCTTTGATGCAAGCACATTGAAAATTATGCTCACAAAATTTACCATTTTTTATGTGTCTTGAAGATGGCAGCAGTGTAGGCATCTCCAAGAGTTAGCTCTTCCCACAGAGCAGTTAGTAATCAGCCAGAGCTATTTAAATCACCTGTTTGGGGTCCCAGAAGACTAGAATAGTATCCTGCAACATCCTTGGAAGAAGAAAAGGAGGGGACCGCCCAAGTGCAGTGAAGATTCTGAGTAGATTGCTCCACCCCACCGAGACTAGTGCCCATCCCCTGCTGACGCCACAAGCCTGCTCAGGATCTATTCTCTGGCTGGAGTGGCAATCTCCATTCCCCAAAAAATGGGGAAGATGAGACAGTTGGGCACCAACTTCAGCCACTGTTTAATAAATTTGGAAGGCTTTAAAGTGCAGTCCCAATACAGCTAAAGTTTGAACCTGTCCATGCCAGAAAGTGGCCGGTAGTCTCCATTTTAACTCTGCCACTGGCAAGATGGGAAGTGAGGTTGACTGAAAATCACAGTGATGTTAGGGACTAGATTCTTTCTACCCAGATCAGATTGCAGCCATAGCCTAGGCTCTAGCTCTGCCTAGGGAGGAACATGAAAGGACCCACACCAGCCTCCCTAGGCAACTACAGTCACTTACAGCCCACATAGACTAGATTGTTGTGCACATCTGTGTCTCCATCCCCACCCCTGATAAGACAAGAGGGGAGAAAGTATTTCCTCAGTCTCTTCAGGCAACTGTAGGTGCTTTTGACTTGCACAGACCAGATTGTTGGGAAAACCTGTAGCTCCATCCTTGCCCCTAACAGGGCATGAGGAAGGGCAGTGCTCACTCAGCTTCTCTGAACAACTGCAGTCACTTTTGGTCCATATGGACTAGATTGTTGGGTACAACTGTGGCTCCATCCCTGCACTTAGAGGAAGAAGAAGGTCAGTACTTCATCAGTTTATCTGGGCAACTGTGGTCAGTTTTGCCGTGCATGACTCAGTTTACTGCCCACAACTGCAACTCAAACCCTGAGCCATGCAGGGGAAGAATGGACATGGAACTTCATCAGTCTCTCCAGAAAACTACAGAAGATCTTAGCATGCATGGCTTGGATTATTGAACACAACTACAACTCCATCCCCACCACTGGCAGGGGAGAAAGGTAGGGGAAGATTCATCAGTTCCTGGGGCAACGTGGGCAGCTTTAGCCTCCATGACTTACAGTACCAACTGCATCCCTTGGCTCTGACTCCACCCTAAGCAAGGGAGAAAGGGCAAGAAACAGATGAAAAAAGCTGAAAAAAAAATCATATTTGCTAAACATGAGCCATAATAAAGTTCCAAAATAAGTTGAACCAATTAAAAAAAAAGAGGGGCTATAGCACAAGGTGAATCAAATAGAAAGCCCTGGACTAAAGAGAGAAACTGAGACCAGAATATATGCATCAAGTAAGTCAGATATCACAACACCAACAAAAATTATTACAAGCCACACAAAGAAACAGTAAGATATTGCCCAAAGAAATAAATTAAACCTCCAGATGACATAAAGGAGTTGAAGAATCTAATTAATGAGAGAGTTAAAGAGATTAAGGATATTAAGAAGACACTGGGTGAGCATAAAGAATTTGAAAGCATACATGGAAAAATAGAAGATATTATGGGAATGAAAGTCATAATAAGTGAAATTAAAAATATTCTGGAGGCATATATCAGCAGATTTGAAGAGGGAAAGAAAGGATCAGTGAGCTTGAAGACAGGACTTCTAAAAGTGAACTCTCAAAAGAACAAAGAAAAGAATGGAAAAAAAATGTAACAGTGTCTCAGGGATTTAAATGACAACAAGAGATGTGCAAATATACATGTCACGGGAATCCCAGAAAGAGAAGAGAAAGGAAAGGAGGCAGAAGGAATATTTGAAGAAATAATGGTGGAAAATTTCCCAACCCCGTTGAAGATATATGTGTCCAAGGAGCAAAACATTCTCCAATCAGAATAAATCCAAATAGATCTACTGTGAGACACATACACATCAGAAAGTCAAATGACAAAAATAGAAAGAATTCTGAAAGCAGCAAGAGAAAAGTGATTCATCACTTACAAGGGATGCCCAATAAGATTAAGTGTTGATTTCTTATCAGAAACCATGCAGACAAGAAGGCAGCGGTGTGATATATTTGAGATCCTGAAAGAGAAAAATTGCCAGTCCAGAATATTATATCTGGCAAGATTGTCTTTCAGGAATGAGGGTGAGTTTAGAATAGTCACAGATAAACAGAAACAGAGAGTTTGTAACCAAAAGACTGGCCTCTGAGGGCATACTAAAGGGAGTGCTACAGCCTGAAATGAGAAGACAGGAGAGAGAGGCTTGGATGAGAGTCTAGAAATAAAGCTTATATCAGTAACAATAACAAAACATATAAAAAGGGTGGTGAAAATAAAATATAACAGATAAAACTCAAGGTCAAAATGGGTGAACTAAGAACTGGCTTTAGAATAATAACATTGAATGTTAATGGATTAAACTCCCTAATCAAATGACATAGACTGTTGGAATGGATAAGAAAATATGAGCCATGTATATACTGTCTACAATAGACTCACCTTCAACCCAAGGATACAAATAGATTGAAAATGAAAAGCTGGAAAAAGATATTCCATGCATGCAGTAACAGCAACAACATAAAACACCAAAAAACCATAAAAACAACAAACAGAACAAAACAAAACAAAAAAGCTAGAGCAGCTATAATTGTATCAGATGAAATAGATTTTAAAAGGAAAGATATTATTAGAGACAAGGAAAGCCATTATATATTAATAAAAGGGGCAATTCACCAGGAAGACATAAAATCATAAATGTGTATGCCCCTAATCTGGGTGCCCAAGATACATGAGGCAAACAATGGCAAAACTGAAGGAGGAAATAGAAGTCTCTACAATAATAGTTGGAGAATTCACTATACTACTCTCATCATTGGATAGAACATCTGGACAGAGGATCAACAAATACACAAAGAGTTTAATAATATGATAAATGAACCAAACCTAATAGACATATACAGAATATTGCACCCCCAAACAGCAGGATATACATTCTTCTCAAATGCTCATGGATCTTCCTCCAGGATAGACCATATGTTAGGTTGCAAAAAGGATCTCTATAAATTTAAAAAGACTGAAATTGCACAAAGCACTTTCTCTGATCATAATGGAATGAAACTGGAAATCAACATTAAGCAGGAAAAGGAAAAATTCACAAGTATATGGAATTAAACAACACAGTCTTAAATAATCAGTGGCTCAAAGATGAAATTGCAAGAGAAATCAATAAATATCTCTAAAAAAAATGGAAATGACAAAACAACATATCAAAAATTATGGGATACAGCTAAGGCAGTGCTAAGAGGGAAATTTGTAGCACTCAATGCTTACATTAAAAAAGAAAAAAGCTAAAATAAATTATCTAACTGCACAGATAAAAAACTAGAAAAAAGAACCACAAACTAATCTTAAAGCAAGCAGAAGGAAAGAAATAACAATGATCAAAGCTGAAATAAGGAAATTGAGAACACAAAAACAGTAGAGAGAATTAATAAAACCAAAAGTTGGTTCTTCTAGAAGATTAACAAAATTGACACACCTTTAGGTAGACTAACAAAGAAAAAAAAGCGAAGACACAAATAAATGAAATCATAAATTAAAACAGAAATAGTTCTACTGACCCCACAGAAGTAAAAGAGATCAAAAAGCGTTAAACCATATTTCCTAGCTACAGTTGTAAAAATACCATGGTACCGGCATAAAGATAGACAGTTTGACCAAGGGAATCAAACTGATAGTTCAGAAACAGACTCTCACATCTGTGGTCATGTGATTTTTTGTTTTGTTTTGTTTTTTGTTGTTTTTTTTCAATATATATATATTTTAAAGCTACTTAGATTACATAAATGTTACACAAAAACTATAGGGATTCCCATATGCCCCACTCCCCACACCTCCCACACCCTCCCACATAAACATCCTTCATTATTAGTGTGGTACATTCATTGCAATTGAAAAGTGCATCCTGTGGCTTTGCCATTAAGCATTGACCATAGTTCACATTGTAGTCTACACTCTCTCCCACACAGTTCTGAATGTTATGTGATGATATAAAATGGCCTGTATCTATTGTTGCAGTGGCATTCAGGAGGATTCCCAGGTCCTGAAAAACCCCGATATTACAATTTTTTTCCCCTCTCCTTGCCCCCAGAGCCTCCAGTGGCCACTGGCTCCACATCAATGTTGTAATTTCTTCCATTGCTAGAATCTCAGTATGTCTATAGTAGAATATCAATACATTATTGTCATGTGATTTTTGACAAGGCTGTCTAATATACCAAACTGGGGCAGAACAGTCTTTTCAACAAATGGTGCTTGGAAAACTGGATATCTTATCCAAAAGAAAGAAAGATGACCTTTATCTCACACCTTATACAAAAATAAACTCAAAATGAATTAAAGACTAAATATAAGAGCTAAATGAGAGTCAATAATAGAGGAGTATGAGATTTTTTCTTACTGAGGCAATGACTCACAACTCTGTGATGAAAGTGAGAGTCACTGAGTATACACTTTGGATGGATGATAGAATGCATGGGACTGTATAACAGAGTGAACCATGTGGTGGATGATGGACTGTGGTTAATACAAATAAGATAGTGTTCTCTCAGGAACTCTAACAAACATACAATACATGGTGTTTATAATAGGGGGTGAATGGAAAAATATACCAAGTGTAAGCTATGGACCATAGTTAGTAGTTATATTTTGATGATGTTATTTCATGATCTGTAACAAATGTCCCGCAACAACATAAGGTGTTGGTGGAGGGGTGATGTATGGGAATCCTGTATGTTAATGCATGACTATTCTGTAAGCACACAACTTCTCTAATAAAAAAAAAAAAAAGAATAAAAATAAATAAAGGGAAGATGAGAGAGGTATGAAGGATAAAGGAAACAAAAATGGCAGGATTCAGAATGTTGATAGTTGGTTTTTGGGTACATGAAGTATTCATTGTACAATTCTCTGCACTTTTCTATGTGCTTCAATACATCTACCATAAAAAAGTAGATCAGTTGGAAAAAAATTCCATTTTTAATATATAAATTAGGAAACTTTTATAAATAATTTTTGAATGTGTTCTTTTTTTCTTCCTTCTGGATATTCCACCTCACCATGAGGGCCATATTAAATTATAATCCCAGTTAAAGTTCAGTGAAAAAAGAGTTGAAGAATGGAGCAAGTTATTTATGTATTCCAGCCCAGGAGGAGCTATAGTGATAATTTCAGTAACATTAAACAGAATCTTACAATCAAGAAAGTTTCTGATCCTATACACCCTGTAACATACCATCAATCAATTTCCATCCTTGTAACATTCATTAGAGAGAAGTAAAAACTTTGTGGACTTAGCTCAATTTTTGTTGAAGTTTCATTTTCTGAAATGTTTTTCACCAGTCTCAGCCTCATGACTTCAAACAGTAAGTAATTCCTTCAGGAGCCACACAAGAAAGTCTTATATCTTAGTCTTTATTTGATGTCAACTTTTTGAGAGTAGAGTTTACTGTTCTATTATTTTGAGATGTTTAGAAATATCAGAAGCAACAATCTTACCTGCAATTTGATATTTTTAGCCCTTTTTCAGATCTATGGCAGCAGATTCTTTTGTTTGCCAGCAACAGGTTAACTTTGCTCACTTGAGTAAAAAAGAAAAGAGGATTTTATTGGAGATTACTGGGTGACTGAAAACTTAAAGGAAGAAGTAAACAAACATACTTTTAGATAAAACCACGAGACCTTAGGAACTCCTTTTGATTTTTTTATACGGCCTGTCCTAAAGCACCACAATGCCAAACACCTCCTTTGTATCCATCAGCTCAAGAATCAATTTCCTGGAAAAAGAAATGTGATTGCCCTGTAGTAGAATTTTGCCCTGTGTCCATCATCCCCTGCCAGAAGGCAAAATGAGGTACCTGCAGCTACCCATTGGGAATGCCATGGGCATAAGAGCCATCTTAGTTTGGAGTTTTCAAGACAGTGGTAAAAAATCTTTTCTTTATTAAGTTTATAAATCTTTGATTTATTTATTTATTTATTTATTTATTTATTTATTTATTTATTTATTTATTTATTTTTAACTTTATTTTGTACATTTAATAATTGAAAACAAACAATTCGAAACTAAAAAGTAAACACAGATGAATAAATATATACATTTCTCAATTAAATGTAATGGATACATGTAAATTTTCTTTTTTTAATGAAACAATATATTACACAATATATTTGGTTCATAGTAATGCATTCATACAGTATTTGTCCTTTTGTGTCTGGCTTGCTTCACTCAAAATGCTTTATGACTTCATAAATCTTTTATTTTTATTTATTTATTTTGCTGTACCCACAGCTTTGATTTATTACAGAGAAAGGCCACAAAGCAAAATTAGCAAAAGTGAAAAGTGCATGGGGAAGAGTCCAGAGGAAACCAGGCACAAGTTTCAAGTGCCCTCTCCCAGTGCAGTCACATAGGATGCACATTATTCCTCTAGCAACACTGTGTAACATATGTAAAGTGTTGTTTACCAAGGAAGCTTGCTTTAGCCTATGAGCCCTGGTTTTTTGTGTGTTTTTTTTTAAACAATTTATTGAGGTATATCATTCATACATGAACATAGATAAACTATAAGTGTTCAGTAAACAGTGTGAACTTACAAAACAAACATGTATAACATCATACAGGGCTCCCACACATCACCCCACCACAAATACTTTGCATTGTTGTGAAACATTTGTTTACAAATTATGAAAGAGCATCATCAAAGTATTACTACTAACTATAGTCTGTATCTTACTCCCCTACAAGTTTTTTTAAGGATTTATTTATTTATTTACTTTTACCCATTTTTAGCCACCACCACCACCCATTTTCACTGTTTTTGTGTCCATTCGTTCGACAGCTCTCTGTGTCCCTTTCCTGTCCTCTCTTCTCATTCTTATCCTCCTGTCTTCACTGGTATTCGATCCCTGGAAAAAATCCTATATGGGAGAGAGGTGTCCTACCACCTGTGCCATCTTTATTCCTGGTTTTTTGGCACATCTCATCTTGGCTCTCCCTTGTGTCACTCTCCTATTACATCATCATCTTGCTTCCTGGCTTTCAGGGTCTGGTGGCCCACATGCCTTCTATATTTTTCTTTTTTTTCTTTTTACCGGGAGGTCCCAGGGAACGAACCCAGGTCCCTCCGTATGAGAGACAGACGCCCAACCATTTGAGCCACATCTGTCCCCCTGCTATATCTCTGAAGGTTGACCAAAGATACCCAAAGTTACAGTCTTTTCCCTTTACAGGATGGTCATATAATAAATCAGGCTTAGATTATCACCAGCATTCTAAAAACCAGACCTAGGGAGAAAACTAGGTCTGAGGACACATGCATGGTTTCTAATATAGCAAATGTTTAGCCTACCCTGATTATCACAAAACCAGTACAGCAAGAATATTTGCAGAGTGGTAAAAATCTTAGATGAAATATTAAATTTGACCAGCTATCCCCTCCATTCTATGCATATATTAATGCATAATATTATAAGAAAACCCATTGTATTAAATATTTTCTTCATCTTTTGATTCCTAAAACTCTTAATTTGTTATTGGTACTATTTTTCTGATTCGATTGTAATATTTTGTCATATCGTCAGCTTATCAGAATGCTAGCAAGAATTGAGGAAATACCTCATTTTTCCTTGGAGTTTCCTTTTGAAACCTTTGCTCAATAGATATGTCAAAGTAGAGTCTTTGCAGATGGAATTAGGCAAGTAAAAATGAGGTCATACTGAAGTAGGGTGTGCCCATAATCCAATATGACTGGTGTCCTTATAGAAGGTAAAAATTTGAACACAAAGAGACAGAGGGGAGAACCTTATGAGATGACTGAGGCAGACAACCGCTGGATTTCTAGCAAGCCATCACCAGAAGCCAAGAGAGAGGCATGCAATAGATTGTTCCCTACAGACTCGAGAGGAAGATAACCCAGCTGACACCTTGGTTTTGGACTGCTAGCCTCCAGGAATGTGAGACAATAAATTTCTGCTGTTTTAGGCACCCAGTTTGAGGCAAGGCAGTTCTAGGAAACTGAGACATCCATAAAGGGGATAATCGGACTCAGATCTGATCATCTTGCTGCTCTTTTCCCGCTATCCCTAGTGTGGAACCAGGCTGGCTTGCCTTTCTTTTTCTCTGCATCATGTCCTTCTGATTCCTGGATTCAGTCAGTCTGTATGGTGGGTTAGAGAATCTTACCTAAAATATTAGATTATCCCAAAAGAATTATTCTCCATGGTTGTTATTTTATGTGTTAAAGGAGAATATTTAGAATTTGGAAAAAGACAAAAGCCTGCCTGGCAAATCTCCTACCCTGCTTCCTAAGCCTGTTATTGAATGACAGGATATGCTATATATCCTATATGCTATAAAATTATAATATATCCCTAGACATTAATAACATCTATTCAGTAACAAAAAATGAAAAAACACTTAAATATTTAAAATATTTATAATATTTAACTAATTTTAATGTTCTTTTCTGTTAACCATGTTTTTCTGCTAAATTTGTATTTCAATTTTTTTCATCAAACATTTGATGATTCTTGGTTATCTAGTCATATTTATCGATGTATTTCTATACATCTGGTACAGATCAGTGTTGTACCAGAGAGTATTTCTTCAGTTCAGAATTTGAGAGGGTTCCCCCCATTGACTGCTAAGAGTGACTTACTGTGCCAAATTGTTTGTATGAACAATTTGGCTTATGCTGAACAGCTGTTTCCTTTCCAAGGAATCTGGAATTTGAGAACATGCCAGGAAGGAAGTGCCTATGTGATCAGTCCCTAATAAAATTCCTGGGCACTGAGTTTCTAATGCGCATCCTTAGCTGGAAACATTTCACATATGTTGTCATAACTCATTGCTGAGGAATCAAAGGTGGTGACTGGGAGAGGATTTGGGGAAGCTTGGGCCTGGTTTGTCCTGTACTTCACCCCATGTGATTTTTTTCCTTTGCCAATTTTTAAAAATATTTTATCCAGAATAAATCATAGACGTATAAGCTGAGTCCTGTTAGTTTTCGTAGTGAATCCATAAACCTGGGGGTGGTCTGGTGGGTCTCTGACATAGAGCTCCAAATCATTCTTCTTATCATTCATTTATTTATTGAAAGCAAGATCATTTGACACCTGCCCCAGGACAGATGCTGCATTTGATATTGATAAACACACAAAGCAACACTAAAATGTTTATGGGGAGATTTGGATTCAACAAAATAATGATTACTCCACAACAAAGTGGAGCTATGATAAGCTTAGGGAAATGGGAGTGCATGAGTGAACATTCAAACATTTCAGGACATCAATGAATGGTTTTAAGGAAATGGTTACTGATCACAGTTTTGAATATGTAGATGAACATAGGTGAAGAGGAAATATCATTCTAAATATATACAAAGAGGCCAAATCCTGAAATGGCACTATTTATATAGGCTGATAGGATATTTCTGTGGGGAAAGCGGTCTGGGCTGGGACATGAGGAGTATTGCTAAGCTAAGTATATGAACTTCAAATTGAAAATATTAGGAAGTCATTGCATTAATTTTCTATTGCTGCTGTTTTCTATTGTAAATAACCATAAACTTAATAGTTTAAAACAACACAAATTTATTATCTTATAGTTCAGGAGGTCAGAACTCAAACATAGATCTCACTGGGCTAAAATCAAGGTGTCAGCATGCTTTCATTCCTTTCTGGAAGCTCTAGAGGAGAATCTGTTGATGCCTTTTCCAGCTTCCAGACGCCACCCATAGTCCTTGATTTGTGGCCTCCTTCCTCTTATTTTCAATCTCTGACCATTTTCCATAGTCACCTCTCCCAAGGACTACAACAGAGAAAGGTTCTCTGCTTTCAGGGACATATGTGATTAGATTAGACCCACTTGGATAATACAGACCCATCTCTCCATTTTAATCACCTTAATTTAATCATATTGCCAATGTCTTTTTGTCCATGTAAGGTACTATAGTCACAGGTTCCAAAGGTTAGATGTGGGCATCTTTGGAGGGCCTTTATGCTGCTGCCATGGACATTAAAGTATTTTGATCGGGAGAGTAAACTGTGTGGTCTAACAAAGTTATTCATCTCTTTCTGTGGTATTTCAGAGATCCCAGACACCTCTCTGTGATCCAGATATAAAAAGCCCAATCAAAGCAGAGTAATATTTACAATTTTTATGGTCCATTCATCTTCCTAGTTCTATCTTAAATGTCCCAAATAAATTTGAATCCTGGTACTAAAATGTAAAATTTCAAAGGAATTCATCCTAGACAGCAACTTTTTACTACCTTTGGAAAATGCACAAGCATTCCTGTCTAAATGGGAAGACAATAGTCAGATCCTCCCTCTGAGATAAAGACGGTTTCCAACCTGGTTATTGTGATAAGTTCTATTGGAGAAAACAAAACAAAACAAACAAACCTTAAGGGTAACCACAATTTTAAAGATCCAGGTCTTGTATTAAGATCCTTGTATTGTCCAACATGCATTTTCACTTAGGATACCTTACTATCTCTTTCAAATTTACCAATAAAACTGTTATTGTCAGTCAAAGATCTTTGTCCAGTTAGGATAGTGTCATTCACAGCTCTTTCATGTGCCCAGGGGAAAATCTTCCTGTTCCATAGACAGGCCCTGTTACTTCTCCAATACTTTAGAAATTACTCCATGCTTCATTTTCTATCATCTTGAGAATTTTTCCTTCAATTTGACTCTAATTACTGTTACATTATACAATAACTTGTTTTTGTCTCTCTTCTTAGCTACTTTATATTGAAATTTTCAAAAGACCTTTGAAAGTCACCTGTTCTAGTGGACAGTGAAGAAAATAAATGTAAAAAAAAAATCACTACAATGTCTAGCAGTTTTTGCTAAACATACATGATTTACTAGGCATTCATTTTTCCAGATCTATACTACTAATGAATGCTTATATATCCTGAAAACATATTAAAATAGTAAACTAGTCATATTTTTTGTCTCTTTAAAATACACTATGTAAAGTACCAAATAAGACAATATGTCCACATAGCAAAAGAATAATTTCCCCCCTAATTCTACATAAAGTACTTGATCGACCTAAATAACACTGTATGAATGGCGTGGCCTTCTAAGACAATCCAAATAGTTTGATCTCCTTTATCTATGCTCCTTTATTTGATTGAATATTATGGATAATAAATTTTTATTAGTTAGTAGAAAAGGTAAAAATCTGGTCAATGTCAACTCCTTTTACATTCTGTCACCACATTAAGCAGATGCTACCTTTTACAGCTTTTTAAAAAAATTATACTTGCTTTCCATTATTCGTAAGCAATACAAAAATTACTCTAAATATATAGTGAAGCATGTTAAAGTGATCTTTCTTGTAATCACATCTGTTCTTTTCATTCTCCTGTTTAACGGCCTTTGAAGTGTCCACTGTCTTATGTGGGAAACTCTAAAATACTTAACATACTGAAACAGTAATATTTCAGGAACCAGTACCACATAATGAGTCACATAACTGATTCAAACTGGCTTCAGCACAAAGGGAATTTATTGGTGCACAAAGCTAAAGAAGTAAAAATGATATCAGGCACGACTTGATCCAGGGATCAAATTATAGCCAAAGGACTGTTTAATTTCATAGCTTGATGTCTCCTGTGCTGGTTCAATTTTCAGACAGATCTTTCTCTGGTGGCTTTGAGAAAACTGCAAATGGCTCCAATAATACAGACTTCCAGGATCAAATCCTATGAGAAGTAGTAAGACTATTTTCTCTAAAGTCTCAGAAAAATATTCTTTATACCTCAGTGGCTCTTATTTAGTAACACAATCATACTCTGAACTGATTGCTGTGCTCAAGAATATAGGTTCAAAATCATGTGCTATTCCCTGAGCTGAGAACAGAATTAAACTTAATTATAAGGGCAGAGAGAGCAGGAAAATTAAAGCATAATTGTCAGAAAAATAAATAATTATGGGTAGCAAAACAACGGATATCTCCTAGCCTCTTAAGACTTGATGCTCTTGCTGATGTTTAACACTCCAGTCTAGCCTGATCCCCTTCCTCAATTGCATTCTGTACTCTCTATATACCAAAGTAATTAATGCTTATTCTTAAATGGACCATGTTCTCTCACAGTTGCATGTTTTCCTCTCAGTTTCCTTTGCCTGGAATCCTGACACATTTCTTTCTCTTCCATCCCTGTAACACACTGAATTTGTTCTATCTGTGAAAGATATTTCTGCTAATGTTCCATGCTCGTATTCTTCTGAATAAAGTATTATCTAACTTCTTTTCTCTTCTTTTTGACTCCTTAGCACTGTGTATGTCTTTTAGTATTGTAGACATCTGGATAGCATTTTTGCTTTGTGTTAACTTGTCTGTATTCCCATTAGAACATGAACAATTGGGAGTTTTACCAACATAGATGTGGTACTTGATACAACACATTTAAACTCCTAGAGTCATAAATACCAAATAAATAGTACCTGTCTTCCCAATCACAGTAGTGAAAGCAGATATGATATCACAATAGTCCAGAATAGAAATGCACATATCATTTTTAATACTGATAAAGTTGTTCAAGAACTTGTCTTGGAAGTGAGGAACAAACAGGTTTGCAGATACCCTTGTTAACTAGCCAAGTTTATAGGACAGATTCTCAGAAAAATTAGAATGTACAAGGCAGACACACTTATCTGGGGTTATGTATTCATTATCTGATGCTCAGGGGAAAAATAAATAAATAACAATAATAGAAGGAGAGAATTAAGCCTCAGTATTTATAGCCTTTTTGTGAATTAGTTCTACCCAATTAAAAAACATAGACCCATGGAAATCTCCCACCAACCAGATAACCCTTTCTTCCAACATGAGGTAAAATGAGGAAAGTGTGGGTCCATTTTAGAATGGAGATCCCTACATATCAGAATTAGAAATGGGGAGATGCATTTCTCCAACATTATGCAGTCATTAAACATTGACATGATTTGCTGAATGCAGGGGTCAGCAAAATAGAAAGTGGTCCATATTTAGCCACTGACCCTAGTTTGCTAGCTCATGTGCTTAAGCAATATTTATTTTAAACTAACTGCTAAACTTCAATGTCTTACATGTATCTAAACAGTTGTATATTTTACCTCAAGATATGATTCTAATGTATAACTTTGAATGCTTCCCAAGGAAATGAAAGAACAATGTCAATTTAAAATTTGTCATTTTATTTTTTTGGAAAGGTCTCTTATATATTAACTTTGGGAACTGAAGTTCAGATGGAGTTATTCAACAGATGTTTTGTGTAACTAGATTTGGGAATAATGGGAGGTGTTATCTACAGACTGCTAGTTAGATTACAGGAATCACTTTTTGATTAGTATGTCTAGAGTATAGGAATGACGTGAATATTATACACCAATTCAGAAAAATAGGTTAAGATATCAATTAGGATTTTTGATTCCCTGACTTTCTTCTTAAATTTTACCCCTACTTAAATAGTCATGGCTTGGTACTTCAATTGATTAAAAACTTTTGCTCAATAGGTATGGCCTGACAGATGAGACATTTCCTAACCCATTTCTTCCTGGGACATTCTTTCTCTATGGTATGTTTGAGTTATGCTGATACTTCTTTAGATTATTAATTCTACTTTTGTTTTGGTTGGACTCCAAATGTGAAGTAACCAGTGTCCCACAGGATTGATTTGGCAAAGGCAATTAGGGCCACTCGTCTGAATGAACTCCAAAGCAAATAGTTTTGCCTTCACAAACACACTCTTATTATGTTGCACTTTCATAACAATTTTTATTCACCATTATGCAATTTATGAAAAAAGTTAACATGTGACTCAAAGTAATTGGATATTTCTATTCAGATTGACATCCAACTTTTCAAAACTTTTAGTTTAATTTCCCTGAAATAAAATTTTAAATGCATGATTTCAGATCTCTGAAATCGGTATATGCCAAAAATTGTGTTTTCAAAATAAATCAGTTTATATTTTCATGCCAAAAATAATAATCACATGTAAATTTGAAGCAATGTGTCTAAAGTAGAGATTCACCAACTTAGTATATGTCAGAGTTACCTGAAGAGTTTGCATCAAACCCCATATTTCTGCCTTGGTGAGAAAAGAAATAATAAAATGTGTAGCTCTAGTGTGGTATTGAAGATTATATGTGATAATATATATAAACCTTTGGCTTAGTGACTGGCAAATAATAAGAGCTTAAGTATGTTAATTCTACTGCAATGATAACCCCTTTTTATTTTATTTTACTTTAAATTTTATTTAAGGAAAAGGATCAAAATTTTTAAATGTCTTCTTGTTTTTAATAAAAGGATTTGGTCATGAAAGCACTAGGTAAAATGGTAGGCATATTTATGACATAACTAATGGAGTAATGACTAAATATTTTGAATAGGAACTTAATGTTAAATGTAACAATAAATTATGTTCAACTTTTCAGGACATCTTAAGCATTATAAAGTTGAAAAATGCCAAGCATTTCATAAGCTTATCAGTAAGTGAAAAGTGACTGAATAAGTAGCCAGTGGTAACTAAGGAGAAAGAAAAAAATCCTATTAGTGGAGCCCTTCTGCTCAGGTAGTGTTGTAACCAAGAGATAAGAATTAACAAATAATTATGATTACTGAATCATTGTATAGATTTTTTAAAAACTCTCCACTGTATTATAGAATAATCAAAAGTTAATACCTGACTTCCGGGAAGATGGTGGACTAATAAGAAACGGGAATCTCTTCTCCAGAAAAATAGCTAGAGGACAAGCTGAAACAGCCCCGAAAAAGATCTTCTAGGGTTTAGGTCACCAGGTGAAGGCTGCACACCACCCAGAAGAGAGAGGGACAGAAGAGGGAAATCGTGACTACAGAACTGTGAGTTGCAAGTAGCAGCTTCTGCTGCTGCCGGCACCCTCCCCCACACTCTTCAGAATTCTCTGGCCCCTGGGCCTACGACCACAGACAGGGAGCTTCAGGGACCTGCCACTCCTGGAAAGGGGAGAGAGAGGGACACAGCCTCAGGCTGACTCAGGTTCGGACCTGAAATTTGGGCTGCGGAGCCCCACGGACCCTTCCACACGGCAATTTGCCCTGGGAGCTTGAAAAGGAATGGAGAAATCCGATCCTCGCAACCTCCCTCTCTTCTAGCCTGGACTAATTGTTGAGGATACCACGGGAGAAGGGAGAGAGAGCCTGGGGCTGACCCTGCTTTGGACTCCCAGGTTTGGGCTGCCCTGTCCCCAGAGCCCTTCCAGGCTGGGTGGGGCTGCGCCATTGTTTGCCTTGGAGCCTGCAAGGGGCTAAAGATATACAAACCTCCCAATCTCATTGTCTACTAACAGGACTGATTGTTGAGGATTCAGAAAGGAGTGGAAATATTTCCTAGCTGGGAAAAGGGGGGCACTACGAGAGAAGTCTGGAGAACTGTCTCAGAAAGTTTGAATCACAGGGCTCCTAGCCCCCAGACAGCAAGCTCTATCACATTGATCTGGTCTGTGTCACAACAAATACGCTCAGACCAGGCATTGAATTGAGAGCAGCTAACAAGCGCCATCTCCTGGAAGATGAAGGAAGTACACATAAGAAAATTAATAAGTAAGAGAGGCTTTCCCTGGCCTCTATAACCTCCCTGCCCAAGGCCCTAGGAAATGACTCTACAACCAATTACTGGGTCCAGTGCCAAGTTTTAAGCAACCAGCAGAACAATCCTAACAATCAAGGTTGAGCCAAAAATCAGAGAGCGGTGGTAACTCACAGCCGCCTGCCACTAAAACCCCATAAAAGAGAAAGAGATAGAGTATCTAAGTAAAATATAAACTAACCAGATGCCTAAACACCAACAAAAAATTATGGGCCATACTAAGAAAATAGAAGACATGGCCCAAGAAAAGGAATACAGCAAAGTCCAAGAGGAGATGGAAAATTTGAGAGAACTAATCAGTGAGATGAGCACACATTTCCAAAATCAAATTAATGAGATGAAAGAGAATATAGTTAAAGAGATCAATGACATCAAGAAGTCATTGCACGAACGTAAAGAAGAATATGAAATCCTGAACAGAAAAGTAATGGAGTTCGTGGGAATGAAAGTTACAATAGGTGAAGTAAAAAATACATTTGAGGCATACAACAGCAGACTCGAAATGATAGAAGAAATAATAAGTGATACTGAAGACAGAGCAGCTAAAATTGAAGAGAGAAAAGAACAGAGAGAGAAAAGAATGGAAAAAATTGAGCAGGGGCTCAGAGAGTTGAATGACAACACAAAATGCAACAACATATGTGTCATTGGAGTTCCAGAAGGAGAAGAGAAAGGAAAAGGGGCAGAAAGAGTATTTGAGGAAATAATAGCTGAAAATTTCCCAACTCTCATGAAAGAAATAAATTTTCATGTCCAAGAAGCACACTGTACCCCAATAAGAATAAATCCAAATAGACCTACAACAAGACACATATTATTCAGAATGTCAAATGTAAATGATAAAGAGAAAATGCTCAAAGCAGCAAGAGAGAAGCAAACAATAAAGTACAAAGGACGTCCAGTAAGGCTTTGTGCAGATTTCTCTTCAGAAACCATGGAGGCGAGAAGACAGTGGTATAATACAATTAGGAAACTGGAAGAGAAAAACTGCCAGCCGAGAATTCTTTACCCAGCAAAACTGTCCTTCAAATATGAAGGTGAATATAAAGTATTCACAAACAAACAGAAACTAAGAGAGTTTGCAAAAAGAATCCAACTTTGCAGGAAATATTAAAGGAAGCCGTAGAACCTGAAAGAAAAAGACAGGAGAGAGAGGCTTGGAGGAGAGTATAGAAGAAAGAAAAGCAGAAAGGATAACCAAAAGAGTAAAAAGAAAGACAAAAATAAGATGACATATGAAAACCAAAGAATAAAATGGAAGAAATAAATAGTGCATTTTCAGTAATATCATTGAATATGAATGGATTAAATTCCCCAATCAAAAGATAAGGCCGATAGAATAGATAAAAAAACATGAGTCATTCGTATGCTGCTTGCAAGAAACTCACCTCAGACCCAAGGATACAAACCGGCTGAAAGTAAAAGTTTGGAAAAAGATACTCCATGAGAATAGTAAACAGAAAAGAGAAGTGGTAGCTATACTGATATCAGACAAACCAGACTTCAAATACAAAAAAGTGATAAGAAATGTGGAAGGTCATTATATATTAATAAAAGGGACGATCCTCCAGGAAGATATAACAGTCATAAATATCTACGTACCTAAGCAGTGTGCCTCAAATATATGAGACAAACTCTGGCAAAACTGAAGGGAGAAATAGACATTTCTACAATAATCATCGGAGACTACAACACCCCTCCCACATCATTAGATAGAACAACTAGACAGAAGATCAACAAGGAAAGAGAGAACTTGAACAATATGATAAACAAGTTAGACCTAACAGACATATACAGAACACTGTATCAAAATTCAGCGGATTATATATTCTTCTCAAGTGCCCATGGATCTTTCTCCAGGATAGACCACATGTTAGGTCACAATACAGGTCTCAATAAATATAAAAAAAATTGAAATTATACAAAGCACCTTCTCACATCATAGAGGAATGAAACTAGAAAACAATAACAGACAGGAAAAAAGGGAATTTGCAAATGTGTGGAGACTGAACAACACACTCCTAAATATCCAGTGGGTCAAAGAAGAAATTACAAGTGAAATCAGTAAATATATTGAGACAAATGAAAATGAGAACACAACATATCAAAACATATGGGATACAGCAAAGGCAGTCTTGAGAGGGAAATTTATAGCCCTAAATGCCTATATTAAGAAACAAGAAAGAGCTAAACTCAAAGATTTAACTGAACAACTTGAGAAACTAGAGAAAGAACAGCAAACCAATCCCAAAGCAAAAAGAAGGAAAGAAATGATAAAGATTAGAGCGGAAATAAATGAAAATGAGAACAGAAAAGCAATAGAGAAAATCAACAAAACCAAAAGCTGGTTCTTTGAGAAGATCAATAAAATTGACAAACCCCTCACTAGACTAACAAAGAAAAAAATAGAGAAGATGCAAATAAATACAATCAGAAATGAAAGGGGGGAAATTACAAATGACCTCACAGAAATAAAAAGAATCATAAGAGGATATTATGAGAAACTATATGCCAACAAACTAGACAACCTGGATGAAATGGACAAATTTCTAGAAACTCATAACCAACCTACACTGACACTACAAGAAATACAAGAACTTAACAAAGCAATCACAGTTAAGGAGATTGAATCCGTCATCAAAAATCTCCCAGCAAAGAAAAGTCCAGGACCAGATGGCTTCACAGGTGAGTTCTACCAAGCATTTCTAAAAGAATTAACGCCAATCCTTTTTAAACTCTTCCAAAAAATTGAAGTGGAGGGAAAATTACCCAACACATTTTATGAAGCCAACATCTCCCTAATACCAAAGCCAGATAAAGATTCCACAAGAAAAGAAAATTACAGACCAATCTCTCTCATGAACATAGATGCCAAAATTCTCAACAAAATACTTGCAAATCGAATCCAACAGCATATCAAAAGACTTATACATCACAACCAAGTGGGATTTATTCCTGGTATGCAAGGCTGGTTCAACATAAGAAAATCAATCAATGTAATACACCACATTAACAAGTTGAAGAAAAAACCACATGATCATCTAAATAGATGCAGAAAAGGCATTCGACAAAATCCAACATCCTTTTTTGATAAAAATACTTCAAAAGATAGGAATAAAAGGAAAATTCCTCAATATGATAAAAGGCATATATGAAAAACCCACAGCCAACATCACAGTCAATGGGGAAAGGTTGAAAACTTTCCCCCTAAGATCAGGAAGAAGACAAGGATGCCCACTGTCACCATTGTTATTCAACATTGTACTGGAAGTTCTAGCTAGGGCAATTAGACAAGACAAAATAATTAAAGGCATCCAAATAGGAAAAGAGGAAATAAAACTCTCACTGTTTGCGGATGACATGATCCTGTATTTAGAGAAACCTGAAGTATCCACAACAAAGCTACTTGAACTAATAAATCAGTTCAGCAAAGTGACAGGATATAAGATCATCACGCAAAAATCAGTAATGTTTTTGTACACTAGTACTGAACAATCTGAGGAGGAAATCAGGAAGAAAATTCCATTTTCAATAGCAACAAAAAGACTCAAATACCTAGGAGTTAATTTTACCAAGGAAGTATAGGACCTATATGCAGAAAACTACAAAACAATGCTGAAAGAAATTTAAAAAGACCTAAACAAATGGAAAGACATTCCGTGTTCATGGACTGGAAGAATAAATATCGTGAAGATGACAATCTTGCCCAAACTGATTTATAGATTCAATGCAATACCAATCAAAATCCCAACAGCTTGCTTTACAGAATTAGAGAAGGCAATTACCAGATTCATCTGGAAGGGTAAGTGCACCCGAATAGCCAAAAGTATTCCAAAAAAGAAGAGCAATGTAGGAGGAATTTCACTGCCTGACCTTGAAACATATTACAAAGCTACAGTGGTCAAAACAGCATGGTACTGGCATAAAGATAAACATATCGATCAGTGGAATAGAATTGAGAATCCAGAAATAAACCCTCACCTATACAGTCAACTGGTTTTTGACAAACCTACCAAGCCCAGGCTGATGGGAAAAAACAGTCTCTTCAACAAATGATGTTGGGAGAACTGGATATCTATAACCAAAAGAAAGAAAGAGGAACCCTATTTCACCCCCTATACAAGAATCAACTCAAAATGGATCAAAGATCTAAATATAAAAGCCAGGACCATAAAACTACTAGAAGAAAATGTAGGGAAACATCTTCAAGACCTTGTAGTAGGTGGTGGTTTCTTGGACTTCACACCCAAAGCAAGTGCAACAAAAGAAAAAGTAGATAAATGGGACCTCCTCAAAATTAAACACTTTTGTACCTCACAGGACTTTGTCAGAAGGGTGAAAAGGCAGCCGACTCAATGGGAAAAAATATTTGGAAATCACATATCTGATAAGGGTTTAATATCCAGGATATACAAAGAGATGTTACAGCTCAACAATAAAAAGACAATCGACCCAGTTAAAAAATGGGCCAAAGACTTGAATAGACATTTCTCCGAAGAGGAAATACAAATCACAAAAAAACACATGAAGAAATGCTCAACATCACTCATGATTAGGGAAATGTAAATCAAAACTACAATGAGATATCATTTCACACCTATCAGAATGGCCACTATGAAAAAGACAGAGAACTACAAGTGTTGGAGAGGATGTGGAGAGATAGGAACACTTCTTCACTGTTGGTGGGAATGCAGGATGGTACAACCACTATGGAGGACTGTTTGGCAGTTTCTAAAGAAGTTGAATATAGACTTGCCATGTGACCCTGCAGTACCACTACTGGGCATATACCCAGAAGAACTGAGAGCAGTGACACGAACAGACATCTGCACACCAATGTTCATAGCCACATTATTCACCATTGCAAAAAGTTGGAAACAACCCAGGTGTCCATCAACAGATGAATGGATAAACAAACTGTGGTCTATTCACACGATGGAATATTATGCAGCTGTAAGAAGAAATGAAGTCATAAAGCATATGGCAACATGGTTGAATCTGGAGGACATTATGTTGAGTGAAGCAAGCCAGACACAAAAGGACAAATACTGTATGAATGCATTACTATGAACCAAATATATTGTGTAATATATTGTTTGATTCAAAAAAAAAAAATTTACATGTATCCATTACATTTAATTGATAAATGTATATATTTATTCATCTGTGTTTACTTTTTAGTTTTTAATTGTTTATATTTTCAATTATTAAATGTACAAAATAAAGTTAAAAAAAAAAAGTCACCCCATTTCTAGTGTTTTTTCATTGGCAGCCTTTAGCAAACTAAAATAGTTTTTTAGAAAACTTTTCATTGCAGATAATTTACTTTTCGTATCTTCAATTTCTATTTCATGTTTTTATAATCTCCATTTCTAATCTGAGATTCCTTATTTTGTTCGTTCATTATGACCACTTGTATTGTAAGGTCTGAAATTCCATGTTCTGCCTTGACATCTTTGAGCTTCACAGGACCTTAAAGGCCTGCCCATGAGATCTCCTGGTCTCCCTAATCCCATGGGAAATGCTTCACACTCAGCTAGATTCCCTATCAGCTAGGCCAGCTGCACCCCACCTGATCCTCAACCTAATGTTTTTAACCTCACTGATAGCCGACAAAATTATTCAAACAATCTAATCACATTATCCTGTGGAAACCAAGGATCACTTTACTCTCTGGTCACTACAATGACTGCCTTCCACAGAACCTACTGTTTCACTCAGCTCCGAAGTGCAAATCATGTGTGACCCTGCATGGTGTGAGGTATCTTTCTTTCTTGGGCTGTGAGTAAATATGACTAATAAACTGTTGCCAATCTCATCTGTTCAATGCTGTGTGTCATGTGCACAACCATCTGATATTATTTAGGGCAGAGGAGCTCTCCTTCACCAATGGGGTGAATAGGAGTTTTTAAATTCCTGTCTGGGGTAGCAGATATGGCTCAAATGTTTGAGTGCCTGCTTCCCACATGGGGGGCCCTGGGTTTGCTCCCGTATGCCTCCTAAACACAAAAACAAACAACAAGGAAACAAATGAAAAAACCAACTCAGGGGAGCCAATGTGGCTCAGTGGTTGATTTCTTGCTTCCTGCATACGAGGTACCAGGTTCAATCCCCAGCCTTGTTACCTAAAAAAAAAAAATTCCTTTCTGAAAATTCTACCATTTGGTCTATTAAGAGGATAGTGTGTATTGGTTGTTTTCTTTGGACATTTTGTCCCTTTTTTTCTGTTTACTCACTTGTATAATATTTGGTTATATGTTGGACATTTTTGATGACTTTTAGTACAGACTCTATATTGTGTTATCTTCCTCTTAAGAGTGTTGATTTTTATTCTGCCATTCAAATAAATTAGCTAAACACAAACTCCAAACACTGTGTCTCCTTTAATGGGCAACCGCCAAATTCTCCACTCTGTTTTTTTAGCCTTCTAGCCATTGTTTTCTGTTGAGTGTACTGGAGTACCACAAAGTATATATAGGGCTCTGCCAAAAGCAGTTGTTGAGCTTTTTATCTGTAGCTCCTTCCTTTCTGGAATTTCTCATTTTACTTTCTAGCCACTCTAGTATACAAAAGCTTTGTACTCAAAGAACTTCAGACCGAAAGTCATATAATTGTTATGGTATCCAATTTAGTTCACCTTTTCAAGGCTGCCTTCTTATGGTTATTCCCCATTGCATTTAAAAATATTTGTTTAGAGTTTTAAAATTTTATCTGTAGGAAGATCACTCTGACACCGACCCTTTTGCCATTACCAAATTGGGAAATCCCTTATAGTAAACCTTTTTACAAAGCATATTCTTCCTGGACTTTACCTCAAAACTATTAAGGCATGGGACTACTTATTGCTTAAAATTTCTAGAGTTTATTATGACTGTCAGTCAGGATTGGAAACTTACCCAAATAAGCCATAGAAAACTAGAGAAAATTTTAACTAAATCCTTGAGGGTATCAAAAAAAAAAAAAAAAAGGAAAGAAAGAAAAAAATAATAACTTAGCAGGTAAAAATTTCTATGTTTTTGTGTTTAGAGTAATAATAAGTAGTGTTTTTCTAAGATTTAAAATCTATAAGTTGAGGTAGAATGTAATATCAGACACTCAAACAAATGCAGGAGAAACTGGAGGCAGTATTCTTGCTACACCAATACTTGCGATCTGACTTTGGGGTTTCTGGCTTCAAGTAATGCTCTGTGGGTGATGTTGTCATTATGTTGAAGGATAGTGTTAGAAGTATTTTCTCAACCTGCTAAAATTCAATTGCCTATATGTTTCAGATCTTGGCTCAAGTGAAGCATTTAGGAGGCAGAAAGGGAAAATTTCCAAAACTAAACAAGAAATTGCTCAAGAGGTAATACTTTCATATTGAAAGAGCAATTCTAAGCCTACTTTAGTGTGATTATTCATAACACAGAACCATTTCAGAAAAACTTAACCTGGTAAGAGACTGCTTAAGGAAGCAAAGAATCAAAGTATCATTTATCCTCCATGAAAACATGCCAGCAAATGAAGTTATCAAAGATATTAACTCATTGAGACTACATTATAGCCAATTTATAATTATTTTTAAGTTGAATATAATAAAGTTAGAACAACTTTTTGAAATTGTTTGGGAATTATATAGAAAATTGCTAATTTCCATAAAGAGGATTAAATAAATCCTAGCAGATATAATCAGACTCTAAGACTCATTAAATGGAACCTTTATGTCACTATGAAATGCATTTCCCGGTTACAAATCTACTAAGGTTATAATAATTGGTTTGTGAAAACAGTAATTGAAGAGCCAAGAAAGATTAAAATTTGACAACAACAAAAAAACCCTTCATTTAAATGAAAACTCATTTTAAAGATTAAACCATTTTTTACAATAAAAATAAGAAAGCACAAAATAAAAAAAATTTTGGTTAATAAGTAGCATACAAAATTGAGAAAGCAAAAAAAAGTCCAAGAATTACGACTAAAGAAACCTCTTAAATTCAATAAAATAAATGCCTAATAACATGACTTATGAAAGAAGCAATGGCATGAATAATTTATATCTCCTTATCCTCATATAATCAAATATTGGCTTTATGATATATATTTTGATTCTTAACCATTAGTATTCTCATCTGGAAATTAGGGATGATAATAATAGTATATATCTCCTCTTAGCAAAGGGGTAAAATGTAATAATGCATGTGAAGTATTTAACAGTATACCTGGCATATAGTAAGATTTCAATAAAGGTCAGCTATAATTTTATTATTGTTCTTACTGTTATTATCATTTTGAGCTATGTTAGCTATTCCCAGGTATTTAAAAATCTCTCAATGCTCTGAAAACCAGAATCAGAAAAATCTGCTATATTAAATAATAACTGATTTCCTCTACATCTTCAAATTATAGATAGATAGCATTGATGGAAATAATATGTCTAAGGGTCTTCTCTAGAAGTTGGTAATATATATTATTTCTTTTTTGTTTTAAAATGACTTGTTTCAGAAGGCTGCGATTTTGAAACTGTATGCTGCTTAGAGAAGTAAAACCATTTGAAGACTAAAGAACCCTCTTAGGAGGGATTTATCTACATATTAATAAAATTGTGGTAGCAAGAACTTAAAAACAATTTCTCCATAAGTTATAAACAATAGGTTGTGATAAAACTCAGAATTGTAAGAAAATTGTTACTTCATTCATAGATTTTTAAGTATTTGCTTCAAATATGTAATTTTAGGTAAATAATAAACACGCACTAATTGAAGCCTCACGGGGAAGTAGGATATGTAGTAATAATATTCCCATTTTACACATGAGTAAAAGATTATCTGACCTGCCGAAACCTTGTTGTTTGAAGTGACAGACCTAAGGCAACTACTGACTCATTACAAAAGAAAACCTACTGAAAGGGAAATCTTGTAAAAACTAATGATAAGAAGTATGACTTATTGAGTCCCAAATATGTGCCAACAATTAGACTGTAGACATACACTGAAATCTACTTTAAGAAGCTTGAGATCTAATTGTGTTGATGTCACTGTAAAACCCGGGATAAAATCTCAACCTTTGCGTACCTTTGTTTTTCCTCTCTTAAATTATATAACTGAAAGTGATGTCAAATTGGAGATAATTTCCCAGTAGAAGCAAATAGATGACTTGTAATAGCATGCTGATTTTATTACCTGTGCTAAGTAGATAGTAGATTCACGATTATGACCACAAATAAGGCTGATTCAGTGCCCTCCCTCCAAGCTGATGACTTATGGTAATCGTATTGTGTTGCTATAATACTTAGGCTCTGTAATTTAGCAGAAAAGAAAAACTAAAAGAAAAAAAGTGTCTGTATACTGTGTGGACAAATTTGCCTTTAAAAAAAAAAATTATGGCATACAATTTGATGACTTGCTAGGCACTCCTATAATACCATGAGAATTGTCGTTAAATGCTTGGGCTCTAGATTTTGATAGACCATCGTTTAAATCCTGATCTTACGACTTCCATTTGAACTAGTGCAAATCTTAAAAACTTTGTTAGCTTCTGTTGCCTCAATTAAAAAATTGTCACATTATTACTCATAAAACTAATCTGATAACTTTGTTGGTAGATTAAGTGAGATGAAACATGTTAAAAATAACCTGTTCTTGGCTTATGTCACAGAAAAGAATTTAAGGACATGCCATAGGGTAGGCAAGGGAGTTAAGAGTTTATTAAGAAATAAGAAAAGAGTGCACAATCTGAGACATAGATTGCTGGTATGCTGCAGGTTGAGAGGCGGGCGTAGGACCCCAGGTCAGGACTTTTTATGACCTTCAGTCCTCCTCTTTCCTAATGTTTGGGAGGGCCCCAGTTGTTTGCTGCTCTGGTTGGTTGCCCCACCTGTTAGCTCTCAGGGGGCCAATGGGAAGGCCTGTTGTTTGGCAATATCCTGGGCTTCTCTTTGACTCTGGAAAGAGTTCTAAATGGGATCTTGTGGCCAGGTCTCTTGGGGTCTTTCCAGCTTTGTTCTTTAGTAGCAGCCTTCCCCTCAGGAGGTTTCTGGGCGCGGTATCACGGCCATGTTCTCTGCCCGACATGTTCTCTGCTGTGTCTCAGCCACCTTCTCTCTTTCCCTATATTGACCTGCCTCACCTGGTACAAAGTGAGGACTCAAATTTTACTCACTGTTATTAATTCATGATTGTTAGAGTTTCCCCCTTACAAGGTTTGCAATGACAGGTCATAGAGCCGTGAATCAATGCCCCTGTGGCGCAGATTGAAGAAAGGCAGCCTCCAGCCATAACCCACCTAACCATAGCCTATGGGCAGCTCATCCCCTCCCAAGAATAAAGAAAATGGAGCAGATAAGGGCCGTCACTCCCTCCCCAACTTCTCCTACCTTCCAAGACCTCCTAGCCCACTCCTCCCTGACCATTTGGCCCCAGGCTGTAGTTGGTTTCCCGTCTATTGATGTACTGTATAAATTCATATCCACCACCTTCCACGGGTGGGCTGAAGTCTATTTTTCAGACCCCCTCCATTGGGAGAGCTTCCCAATAAACTTCTTGCCTGCAATTACCAGTCTCTGTGTCCCAGTTAGTGCCGTTTTTCTGTAACAATGATCATCATCATTACTCAGTTAAGGATAATATTTATTTCTAACCAATTTTCTTATCAAAGAAAGAAAGGTTATTCTGTAGTTAACATATTAGCTATGCTTGGTAAATAATAACCACTGATAAAGTATGAAAATATCTTATAAATTTGGTCTAAACTCTTCATTGCTCCCTTCAAATTGGTGTATCTGTTGTTAAAGGTCTTTTTTTTTTTTTTTTTTTTATAAAGCCAGTGTTTATTTTTCTCTTTAGAATTTCCAATGGTAATTTTTAAAAAATTGTTTTTCCAAATACCTGAGGTATTTACCCTGGTTTGTATTTCTATATCTACATCTACATCTGTAATAACTATTATGTGAAATAAAATGGCTTCCTTCATTGGGCATTGCCAGGAGGGACCCCTTTCCAAAACAGGCTTTTCTAGAAGACTAAAACTATTGACCTGCAGGAGATTTCCAAGAAAATGGGACACACCTTATAGAAATGCAGATAAGCAACATCTGGTGATAAAACTAGTTTTGGTCCATGAGAGTTTATCAGATTGGACAAGCCTCCCATGATTATCAATGTTTATCTGCTCCCACTTTGTAAGACCCCTTTATGTAAAATAGAAACTAAATGTCAGCTGACCAGAATGTTTCCTCACTTGCTTCCACACATGCCCTATACATATAAGTTTCCCCTTCCACCCTTTCGGTAGAGCTCCTTTCTATCTTCTAAATGGAATACCATCCAATTTATGAATTACTCAATAAAGCTGTGAGATTCTAAATTGCATGATTTTTCCCCTTTATCATATCCATATCCATATTTATATTTTAAGTCTTTAGCTATTTATCTCTATACCTACCTTAATCATGGTACAATTGTATCTCTCTTATAGATTTTTGAAAGCTTTTTGAGGATAGAAGCTTATTTGTATAAAAACACAGTTCTTGTGGATAGCAATTACTCAATGTTTTCTGAAGTAATTGTAATAAAGTAATTATTTCCTGAATCAGGTAGAATCAATAAAAAAATTAACAACACATAGAGAGTATAACACATTTTTGGTAAAAGGGAGCCAAAGTATACATGTTGACAGTGTTAAACAATGCACATAGACCCAAGATGGAGTAGCTCATGCTAAACCCCACCTCAGCAAATCAAAATTTTATTTAGTTCCTTTTTCCTGTATCATTCATCTTCCCCAGAACCAGAAAGGCCAACCAATCATAGTCTGCCAGCTTGAGTGACCAGGTGTCGCCCAACCCTTCTGGCTTGGTGTTAGCCAAATAAGGATAAATATTTTGATGCAGCCAATAGAGTCATTTAAACTGCTAACTTCCATGTTGGTTGTAAAAGCCTGTCTATATAACCTTGCACCAGAGCTCCCCTCTGTTTCCAGGATGGGATGCTGCTGAATTCATGAATTGTTCAATAAAGCTGTGAGATTTAAATTTCACATTGTTAAAATTTTTTTCTGTTTTCATCATTAAAAATGCACAAGTTAAAGATCAAATGGCATATTCTAAATTGGCAAACTTCGGATTATCTGTCTTTTCAGTAATATATAATAAAAATATAATCCTTATAAAGTGTCAACAGAATATTTCAAACATTAGTGCTGGGTTATATGTATCAGGCATGCTGTGGGTTAAAGCCCACAGCCTTATAACAATTTAATAGCAATATAAAAGTCACAGCACAACACTGGTACTGAGCGTGACAAAAAATACTTCATGAGATTCATTGGTATTTATTTCATCGTTTGACTAACATTTCTCTCACCCTCTTTATTAATAGCATTTCCTCAGGTTGATCACAGTGAGAAATATGTAGAAATCCCTGACAATACAATATTCTATTGAGGAAAAAGAAGAAAATCCCTAAGAAAATACTTAGATTTAATTTACTTTGTCTTATTTTGACTTCTAGTTTAGTTTAATATAAAGAGGCTGTCTGCTTATCTGTGTTTGTGACTTATCACCCAAGTAACCATCACATAATATTCTAAACAGAGGCCAAATAATACAAGATATAAACATTTAAAGTTGTAGCTTTCCTTTTCTCAAAATCTTAATAATGATTATATAAATTTAAGCTGCACCATATCTTTTTTAAAAATAGAAATGCTTGTATAAGATTGTTTATTTGCTTTAACTGATAAAAACCTTATAAATCTTTTCTTATATTTTTAACAAGGAGATTTGGCATCAGTTTTCAAAAGTAGAGTGCTACAAATGAATTCTCATTTTTTAAGAGCTATTCATTAATACTTCAGTATGGATTGTTATGTGCAGGACTGGAATTTTCAACTTTTTATTATACATAATCCTTTTATTCTGTTAGTTAATTTAAATACTACTAACTGCAACAAGTGGCCAATCAAATGTAAATATCAGCATGTCTTTGTTACAGATCAAAGTCATAGGCAGTAAAATCCCCTCATCATCTATAAACAATCATAAAATCACATTTTAAAACATCCCAACAGCTTAAGTTTTTATGTTTTTACTAGTAAAGTCTGACTTTATTCTAGAAACATTAGAAAAAGTTCTTTTGATATGTTATCATAAAGAATACCCAGTTAAAAAGTTTTCCTCTCTCCAGTTGGATAAACACTGTGATTTAGTACACTGAGGAAAATTGTCCATAGATTCCTCAGATATTATCCCTTTTGTGGCCAAACACTCAAAATGCTGCTTTATCTGCATCTGGTAACATCCCATTTCTGCTTCCTGTACCACCAGATTTAGCATTGACTGAAAGGAGAATAGCAAGCCATGGAAGTAGACACACTCCAGGTTTCATGAATTCAAGTTGGAAAGTGAAATTTCAATTTACATGAATATAAGTTGTTCTGAAAACTTCTTTAAAGAGAACTTTCCTATAAACACACTTGATTAAGTCCCTAATTAGTAAAATAAGAAAACAATAGAATTAAATAATGAACAAAGTCAATTCCTTAATAAAGAATATAAGAATACACCCAAAACATAAATAAACAAAGGAAATCCCGGTAGCTAAACAATTTAAAGGAGCATCGCATAGACAGGAGAAAATTAAATACAGATGTTTCTCTGACTCATATCAATTTTTCTTTAAAGAATCAAACCACAGTTGATATATCAATAGCGTTTGGGAAAAAAAGTTGTAGATGTTAGCGGTGATACAGGTTTTAAATTAGTTTATTGCTTTGCACACAATAAATGTAGAAAACGTATTTAAAGTGCTTGTAGCCTTTTATTCCTTTAAAGATCATTTGGGTGGTTTATTATGAGTTAGAGACTTTTACAAAAAAATCTAAAAATCACTTGTTTTCATATTTCTTTTTAAAAGGAGGTCCAAATATGATTTTATGCATGCCTGTCTATAAACTTGCTAATAACATCATGCATTTTAATACCTTTATTTGTATAGATAGGATTGGCTATGATTCAGTTACAAATAAACCTCAAACTATCAATGGCTTCAGACACAAAGGCTTAGATATGATTTATGAGAAGCCCAATGTGACTCTCCAGGACAGCCCTGTTTCATCAGTTACTCAGGGCACTGGGTTTAGAAGTATGTAGAACATACATTTTTTCGGTAAACCCTGTATATCTCTGCCATATAATTATGAAAGCACATGGTTTAAGGTGAGAAGATTTTATTGCCAATTGTGAAAGTATGCATAGAGTATTACTTACATATCAGGTCAGTGAGTGGTATTGAGTGTTTACTGTGTGTCAGACACTGGCTAGGCACGTGAAATGCTGAGGAAAATTGAATTTTCATCTACTTCAAGGAAGCTAACTATATGGTATATGTTTTGAGGCAAGCAAGTTATCAGAACTTCTCAGCTGACATACAGATTCATGGGTAAAATTATTGTCTATTGTTGTATGCCGCAGAGGCTTTGTGCTTGTTTATTATACAGCGTTGTGGCCACAGATAACTGAGATAGTAATAACTTCCAAGCAAAATTATGAGATATGTATGCATAGTATGCCTTTAATTGCAATGATAAATGCTGCAATTCTTATTCCCCAAAACATATCCTCAGAATGAGCAGGTGATCAAAAAGTATTAGTGATTGATTATTTGATATGATGACAGAAATTCTTTCACAAGTTTTTTTTCCCAATTCCCAAGATTATAATTATTTGCTCAATGTTTTGGCCTTTCATGGTTCATGGTGCCTAGAATAAGTCTCTAAAAAATGCTTGAAGAACAAAAGAAAGAGAGAGAGAGAGAGAGAGAAGGAAAGAAAGAAGGAAGGAAGTGAGGGAGGGAGGGAGGGAGGAAGGTAGGAAGGAAGGAAAACATTTACCTATAGATTTTCTGTTACAGTTTATTGCCTACATGACTGTGTCGTCCTCTAGTTTCCCTCTGTTTAATAGACATTCAGAAGCTGCTTTTTGAATAATAATGGAAATAATCAGAATTGGTATGAAAAGAGCATGATAAAAAGTTATCTGACTCTTTTAATTTATATTGATAAAATGGCATTGAAAATTGAAGTCAATTAAACTTGTGAATGGAAGTAAAATATTTCTAGGAAAAATGAAATAGTTTTTTTTTTTTTTTTTTTTTTTTTAATGATTGTAAAAAAACAAGACTGAAAATATAGAGCTTTATTTGTTTCTTTAAGTGGTTGCCCTGTACACTGCCTGCAGAATTATAATGGCATCATGATCAGATCTTATTACAGGCCTATGTAAGGAACAGAAGAGATACAGCCAACTAGTGGAAAAATGAAGAGTTTAAAATAAGGAAAAATAATCATATTGGTCCCTTCTTGTTGCCCCTGGATTGCTCCCTTAACAGTATTTAGGTCAAGTGTTTGCTTTGTTCTTTTTGTCACCATTTACTTTAGTCTATTTTTTGTGCTACTAATCAGTATTCTGCTTATTGCTCTACAAATAAAGAGTGTTTTAAGTTTATGGATGCTGAAAGCAATTAGCAAATTGTGTGGCACAAAAGAATGATTCAAAACACGGTGGTGTCATCTCTCTTCTCAAATATCTATTCCTCCATACTTTACAATAAGACAAGTGGCAAATGATATCTCATTGCTGATTTAATTGCATTATCTTAATTTCTAGTAATGTTAGTAATATTGAGCATCTTACAGTATGCTTATTGTCTATTTGCATATTCTAGTCTGTGAATTGTTTGTTCATATCCTTTACATTTTTTCAATTAAGTTGTTTTACTCATTAATTTATAGGACCTGTTTGCATTAATTTAAAATTGCTCTTTGTGTTTTTCTGTTATATACACTAATAATATTTTCTTCCATTGGTATGTCAGTGTATTTTATATTGTTTACTGTGTTTTTTACCATATGAAAACCTTCATTTCAATTTAGTTGTTTTTTCAGTCTTTTCTTTTAGAGGCTCTTAATTTATGAATGTTTATATTTCTTTTGAAAATAAGCAACAGAAATAAGATGTCTTAAGATGGTAGCCAAAACTTTACATTTCTTGCTTATGTTTTAAATGAGTTTTGAGATACAGTACCAAAATATGAAATTGCCTAGTGTCCCATTATTAACCTCAAATGTTATATGATTATATTACATGAGATATCATCATGTTAGACTGAGAGAGAATCCCTTGTTGGCATTGAAGAAGCAATTGGTGATATTGTGAGAGGGCTCAATGGCTTGGAACTAAGGGGGGTATCTTGAGCTAAGCATGACCCCCAGCCAACAGCCAGCAAGAAAATGTAACCTCAGTTCTACAACCACAAGGATCAAAATTCTGTCAACAATCGGAATGAGAATGGAAGGGGACTTCAAGTTTTAGATGAGAATGCAGCCTGGCTGACACCTTGATTTCAGCTTTGGGAGACTCTGAGCTCAGCATCCCTGGACTTCTGACCCACAGAAACTCCGAGATGCTAAATTTTTGTTGTTTTAAGCCACTAAACTTTGTGGAAATTTCCTACATAACAATAGAAAACTAATGTTGAAATTCTCACTTTTAAGACCCTAAGGAAAGATAGGTCTCATTCATCTAATCCCTTACATTGAATTTCAAATAGATATGAAATCTGACTTATAGAAATTCTAGAAATAAGTAAATTCAGCATTTCTTGAACCCTAAAAATATTCAGAATTTTACTTATTCCATTATGCTAAATATATTAAATATTTTTTCATATTTTTCTTTTTTACTTTGAGAGATTTGTAATAAAATAATTAAATGAAAGATAGCTGCTCTGGTTAAAATTTCTGGCTCCACATTTATCAGTGAGTTGTTTAACTTCTCTGATCCTTAGTTCCCTTATCTGTAAACGGAGATAATAACAGTATTTACCTAATGGTTGGAGGATTAATTAGCTTCATTGTAACAAGGCTTCCAACAATGCCTGGAACAATGCAGGCACTCAATAATTATTAGCTATGTAGTATTTTAAGTATTATTGTTATTTTCATAAATTATTTAATCTATATTGAATTTATTTTGGCATACTCTGCAAAGTAGAGATATTTTTATTCTTCCAGATGCATAGCCAATTGGCTTAATTAATTTAGTTGAATAATTGAGTCCTTCTTTCAATTGTAATGTTACCTCTTTCACTTATATCTTAATTGGACTTTTTTTCTGACTTTAGTCTGTTCCACAGACTTATTCACCTAATCTCTCCACAGTTACTACACTCTTTTTTATTTTGGTGACTAATAATGACTTTTATTGTCTAGTAGGCATATCTTCCCTCATTTTTCCACATTTTCAAGATTTTCTTTTCTACATTTATTCTCCACATGACATTTGGATCCATTAATCGATGTTCATCAAAACAAAATTCTAATTAATATATCATTAAATTTATATTTCCATTTAGTATTTGAATGATATTATTTCTTCTCTTCCTGGAGAATTGTCTAGCATTTGTTCAGAACTTTTTTTTTAATGATTTTAATAAAAGAATTTCTTTAAAAGAATTTATACCTTCCTCCATTCTCAGTGTCTATAGTTCTGATAAAACCAACTTCATACTTTATTCCAGGATTTACATATGGAGCATGTAAACTATACCTACCCTTGTCCACAGTGATTGGCTAGTGATGGTCACTTTATTCAAAGAAGGCCAATAAGGTTTCATTGATTTCAAAACTGTGAGGATGTATTATTGGAACTGGTGTGGCCATTGTTATTCTGTGGAATCTGAATTTACAGCTAAGTTTTAAAAAACCGATAAACTCAACTAGATAATGTTTTTAACTAGCAATAGATTGGTAAGATGGCTGGGTGCTCTACAAAATTTTTTTTTTTTTTTTTTTACACTCACACACTTTTTTTTTTTTTTTTTTTTTTTTTCTAACCAGGAGGTCCCAGGGATCGAACCCAGGTCCCCCATATGGAAGACAGACGCCCAACCATTTGAGCCACATCCATCCCCTCTACAACTGTTTTTATTATTTGTTTTGTTTTAAAATGTTAATAGATTGGAGTATCCAAAGTACCTCTAAAAGGCAGGATTTGGTTCTTCTACATCACCATCATAATAGTTGTGCAGGTTCCAACCTCCTCTTGAAATTTTGGCTGCTCTGATTATTAGAAGGATAGAATTCACATTGGGCTATAAAGAGGGGACAGAGCAGAATTTAACTATGGCATATTTGCACTTCATTTCCGATGGACAGACAATAAGTGAGTCATTGAATGAAGTTGAACAGAAGTCTTATCTGGACATTGATGGGGCCTCACCTGGCATAGATTATTGGCAGAAGTAGAGGAAATTTTCCAGTCAAAGGAAGACTGGTGTGCTGGTGAATTATGACTCAACTCTTAGGGTTAATGCTCATACGAACCATTTTCCTGGAAATAGTCCTTCACTGAATTTAATTGCTTGCAACTGGCTCTCACTCTTCTAGAGAAATTTCTAGATCAATAGCTAAGCCTTCCAATTGGGAACTCCCACTGATAAAGCAGTTCACTCTCTCTTCTTCTCCCAAGTACTCTTAGATTTCCACTAGCATTTTTTTCCCCCAGTATCACACCCTCTAAAACCTTTTCTTTTCTTTTTTATCTTCTGATAAGAGATATTTCATTTTGTTTTATTTTGATTTTCATAGTACACCTTGATAACTCATTAAAATCATGATCTTAAATAATTAACAAGTAAATTATTTAGTTGCCCTTTCCTTGAAGTCAGAAAGAAATACTGTTTACACCCTCCTTAATGATGAAAAGAAAATGCCATATTTTAGTGCAACAGTAAATGGGAATAAAAGTGGAAGAGAAATTTTAGTCTTCCTTTTGCAGTTTCATGAAAGTCCAGACAATTTGCTTTGAGTCTTTTTAGACATGTCCACTAAAAATAAGTCTGAACTCCCATTTGTCATGTTTCTTCAGAAGATGAGAAATTCTACTTACCTGGAAGGAGAGTGTTAGAAGAACTTCAGCTTCTTTCTTCTATACATCTTCGCATATATATGTCCATTGGAGGAACAACTAAGCTAACTGATGATTTCAGAGAAGGAAATGATTATGCAGCGTTTAAGACATTTTGTCCTCACACTTTGGAGCAACTTGATCCTGGCTATGCAAGTACTCTATTCCAGGATGGGATTATTGCTAGTACAGATGAGGAGATCTACAATTCCAGCTCTGCCATTGACTGGGTGAACAATCTGTATAACAACCAGAAGTTAAGTGCTAAGACTTCTTTGTGGCTAGATATCTAAGACAAATTTTACCAAAGTAAATTTTTACCAAAATTAGCACTGATAGTTTGATCTCCATCTGCGTGGCACTGCTGACTCTCATTTGGTTCAGTAATTAGGGAAAAAAAGAGTGGATGCCCTAAATCTCCAAAATACATGCTTTGCATACTTTTCTTCTTTAACCAGGCAATGCTAAACTCAGAATGACTTCCTTCATTCCTTGAACGGTGTAGAACTCTGTTCTATAAAGATCATTCAATTTAATGGTTTTTAAAGCACTTTATAAATCATAACATCTATAAAAGCTTTAGGTTTTTTTTTTTTAAGCTTGATTTGAAGGAAAAAGGCACTTCCAAATAATTACCTATAATCTTCATCTGCCCAAACTAAGAGAATTCGATTTTTGATGGTTAATTTCATATGTCAACTTGGCTGTTCTGGTGTCCAGTTGTTTGGTCAAGCACTGGACTGCTTATAAAATGCTAGAGTTTTTCAATGGAATTTGTAACTATAATCAGTCAATTGTGTCTATAATAAATTTAGCAGATTGAATTATGTACACGAAGGAGGAAAAAAAACAATCATGCTCTTAATCTTATCCCCATTCCTGTGGATATGAACCTATTATAAATAGGACTTTTGAAGATGTATTATAGTGAAAGTGTGGCCAACTGACTCAAGATGGGTCTTAATCCTGCTACTGGACATCTTATAGAGAGAAAGCCACATAGTGGAGCTGGAAACTAAGAGTCACCCACAATCTAGAAGAGAAAGGAGAGGTCTTTGCCAGAAGGTAGAAAAGCCAAGGATTGCCGGCCTACCAGGCCACTATCAACCCTAGGAGGAAGCAAACTTTCTAGCTCCTGAAACTGAGTCAGTAAACTTCTGTTGTTTAAGCCAACACATTGTATAGTATTTGTCTTAACAGTCTGGGGAACTAAGACAATCAACAAAGGAGACTGCCCTTAGCCACGTGGGGAATCTCCTCATCCAGTCTGTTGTAGGATTTTAAAGCCAGAATTGAGAATTTTAGAGATCAGAAGAGGAAATCCAACTTCAGCATTGGTTCTTGCTAGACTTTCTAGTCACCCAGCTTCTACTAAGGCCTTGGGGAATTCTGACTAAGGACTTTGGCTTCACCTTTATTGGAGTTTCCAGCTTTTGGCCTGCCCTATAGAATTAGGACTTGCCAACCTCCATGGTCATGTGAGCCAATTCTTTGTAATACATTTCTTCATATATTTATATAAATATACACATTTATATTTCCTGTTGATCTTTTTCTCTAGGGAACCCTGATGAATACAGATTGTTTAAGTTTATCAGTTGTTAAAGCAAATACCATAAAATGAGTTGTCTTAACAACAGGAATTTATTGGCTCATGGTGTCAGAGGTTAGAAGGCTGCTTCCTTCAGGGTTCAGTACCTTTGGGGTTCCTTGGCTTTTCCATCAAATGTCAATGCACATGGTGGCATCTTCTCATTTCTCTCCTGGATTCCATTGATTTTCAGCCTTCTACTTCTCTCTTGGCTTCTTTTTTTGAGTCCAATTTCCTTTGCTTATAAAGAATCCAACCATATTGGATTAAGGCTTCCATCATTCCATTTAGGCATACCTTAACTATTAACACCTCTAAAGGTCATATTTACAGATTGGTCCACACCCACAGGTTCAGGGTTAGAGTCTCATTACACTTTATGTGGAGGATATGATTCAATCCTCAGCACAGATTTTAAACGAGACATAAGGAAAATAATGTTAGAGTATGTTAAAACATGCTGAATAAGTGAAATAAATAGCAGGCACTGTCAGAGGCTATAATACTCATAACATTGTTTTGCCAAAAAAATTGTAACATTACTCTAATATTAGAAAATAAGATTTCATTATATTTTTTCCCTGGTGACCATCAATTTTACCTTTACTGAAAGAGAAATCACATCTTATCATAGTTATCTATGTTGTCTTTATACCTCTGAACAACTGCTAGCAAACTCTTATTTTATTTGGCAAAATATGCTGGCATGGCATTATGAAACGGTTTATAGATTATCATACTAAAATATTCCAAGCAGAATCCATGTATATTTTGGTACAGGAAATAGGAATATATAACCATGATTTCCTTTGAAATGTAACAGACCAAAAATAATACAATCCCAGGTTAAAGCTATTCACTAGCAGATTTTTTTTAAGGCCAAACATGTTTCCTGAGTTCACAAATGTATAACATATCCCTTTCTCTGATGACATATAAAGTCTATACATGCTGTTTTCTTTCCCAACGTGGTGGTGAGGGGTGAAGTTATAATGGGATTAGTTTCATATTATTTGGTCATATCACTGTGGTACTTGTAATTGTTCCAATTAAAAATACTGGAGTTCATATAAATCTAATTCTGAATATGCTTGAATTGAGCTAGCAGTCATAAAAAAAAACAAGATCTAGTAAATAGAGCAGTTGGTGAAAAGGGCAGAGTATATTGAATTCTATCCTTTAAATTGCACTTTTTTTTTTAATTATGATATATATCTCACAGAGGTTTTATATTTTCTTAAACCCTTTTAAGTAGTGATCTAACCTTTAATGAGCTAACCTTCTGAGTTCAAATTCAGTTCATAAAATGGCATTTTCCAAAGAGCAGGAACAGTCATATTTAGAAAATATAAGCATATTAGCCAAAAGTCAGTTTGTGCATTTACTATTCATTTTCCTTGATGTTCTCATATCATAGAAAAATATCTTTCTAGATGCTGTAGCCAAACATTTTTCCCCTTTATGTATTAGCAACATATCCCTATTGGATTGACTATTCACTGTTCCCTTCTTCTACACACCTTAAAATTCAGCTGGCATTTCATACTTGTTTTTACATGCTTGTAACAAATATCTTGGGAAAAGTATGTTCTATGAATGAAATCTGATCATTACTCTTTTGTAACAACTACAACAGAAAACAAAGCCAAATAATAGAAGATGGTGGGAATGTGTTAAAAAGGATCCATAAAACTATTCAAATTATAAATTAGATTAAAGCTAACTTTCTAGGGAAAGTTAAAAGAGACTTAATAATGCTCAACATTTTAGTGTGCTTAAAGAGTTGGACCAGCCTTAGCAAGTTCACCAACAACACATAATTTGCAGGTGTTTCACCTCTAAGAGATGGTGCTCCTGGGTAGAGCACCATCTTTCCAGAAGACTATGGGTATAGGAAGCCAACAGAAGGTTTAGTAATCTCAATTCAGCCAGACTATTTAGTATTGACAGTTTACTTAGCCCTATGCCAGGTACCTGTGGGTTGAGACTGAGAGAAAAACACAAACAGCCAAAACACTGAAAACAATTTCCAAGAGAGCCACAAAACAATAAACTTCTGGAAAATAAGAACAGTTGGTGACTCTCCGTTGATTTGTTGCAATCAGAGATGGGGTTGAGCTTCTGAAAATCAGGGAAAATGCCAACCAAACATATATCCATAGGTTGACTTCTCAATAGGAGCTTGAATTCTAAAAAGCAAACATAATTATGAGAGCTTGCTTTATATATGAATTACATCTCTATCTTACTCATAGTTTTACATATATGTAAATCTCTTTACAGATTCAAAAAGAAATCATTTTAGCACTGTTTTGAACAAAATGTAAAAAGGATTGCTTTCTATGGAGATTGACAAATTTTATTTCTGCATCTCTTTTCCTTCTTTCATATGCTTACCATGATTTGAAAAGTTTTCTTTCCTTCTGCACTCTTTTCTATATATATATTTTTTTATTTTGGGTAAAAATCAAATTTTTCACAATACATACCAATATTTGTAAAATGATATATAAATGTATATGCATATATTTTCTATATATTTTTGGGGAAATAAAGACAACTAATGTACTCACGTATATGGGCAATGGGTCACAGGGCTTTCTGGCAGCCAGTCTGCCAGGTACTGGTTGGTCAGGCCATGGCAGCAGCATCAAGGGAATCCTAATTTAGCAGGTCTTTCCATGTACTGAGCAATGTGCTATATACTGGGCAAACAAGAATTATGTAAGTCTTCTGCTTTGCAAAAGAGCTAATTTTATATGTGTACACACACACATGTACATGCCTGTGTGTGTGTGTAACAGAAACTGGACTAGCTAATTAGAGGGTTATCTCTCTGCTGAGGTTGGTCGTAGATTTGGGTGCACATATTTCAAAGTAGGGATGAAGAGCTGAACCCTTCTGCATGATTAAGGGATGAAAATTTTGGAGAAAGTAAAGGAGACTGTGATTAGGGAAAGCAGGAGTTTTAGTTTCCCAGTGGCCCAAATAAATACCATGCAATGGGTAGGCTTAAACAAGGGGAATTTATTGGTTTATAGTTTTGAGACTAAGAGAAGCCCATCAAGGTGATGCTTTTCTCCAGAAGACTATGGCATTCTGGGGCTGTCTGCCATCGATGCTTGGTCCTTGTTGTTACTGTCACATGACAATGCACATGGCAGCCTCTCCTGGCTTCTCCTTTCTCTTCTGGATTCTGTTGACGTCCAGCTTCTGGCTGCTCCCTGTGGCTTTCTCTCCCTTTCTCTTCTCTGTGAGGCCTTCAGTAATAGGATTAAGATCCATACTGATTGACTTGGGCCACACTTAACTGAATTAACCTCATTGAAAGTTCCTATTTATAACAGTTCATACCCACAGGAGTTGATAAAGTTCAAGAACGTATTTTTCTGGACTACATATCTCCAAACATTGGGTAACCCTAAAGGGGTGGGTAGAGAAAAAGGGACCCCTGATAAGGAATATTCACAGAATAGATTTTGGAAAATAATCTTTACTAATGACTTGAAGTTGTTTGCTGTGAGGTATTTTATTTAAAAACTTCCATTCTCACCTTTATAATCCTCAGTATATTTTACATTTCTCATTGTCCTTGCATATTAAATATTCAGGTATACAAAATATATAGCAAATGAATTCATAAATGCACTTGAATCATAAACACTTTTGAAGCCACCACCGAGCTTAAGAAAGTATGTATTAAAGTTATAACTGAAGCATAGTTTATATCTTTCTCTCCCCAGAGATAGTCACTATCCTGATTTTGTATTTATCATACATCTCTACATGTCCATAATTTACATATATGTATACATATATGCAGATATATATCATGTTATTTAAATGAACTTGAGCATTTTGTGTACTTATTCTTCAAATTGTTGTGTGTTCTCCATATTATTATTTTTGGAGATTTATTTTGGATATTTGGTTCATTTCTATAAATATAAACAGTTTATTTATAAATTCATTTACCAGTTTAATTACTTTTTCTTCATTTCTCCTTTTTTGACTACTCATTTTGGAATTATACAATTATATTTCTCATCTTTTAGGGGTTACCCTTAAAGAGTGAACTGTTATATTTGACTTAGAGAAGACTAGAATTATTTAAGATTTCTATAGACTAGAATTATTTAAGATTTCTATTTTCTTCCTGCAAATAGAAGAACAATAGGAGTAAGATCTCACTCCCCAGCTTAGGCCAAGACGTAAGACATACAATCTTCTTGGTGGTCTCCCTCATTTGGTAGGATTTTTTTTTTTTCAAGTCCTCAAGTTTGCTGAGTCAGGTCATGAAGCATCCCAGCCTTTAGTGAGGATTTCAGTCAAAACTCTCCCTCTCCTGCAGAACCATTCATTTCCTTTCCAAGAGTTGCCATTGCTAGTGCTTACTTCCTGACTAAGTGACTGTTTCCCCTCTGACCATCGCAAAGCAGGACACTCAGTTTCAGCTCAAATTTCCTGTTCTGGCTTTTGTTCCCTCAATTATGGCCACTGGATATGTTGTTTTCCTGAAAGCAATTTATTTATATATTCAACTACAATTTATTGAACACTTACTCTAAGCCAGGAATTCGTACTAGATATAGGCACACATATTTGAGTGAAACAGGCAACATCCCTTTCCTTCAGGATGTTAGTTTATGTCATCTATCAGTTCTAGGTGTTTTATAGCAAGACATTTTGTTGCTGTTGATGTTTTAGAAATGGTTACTCCATTATGGTTCCGGAAACATCTCCCCTGACTCTCTCTCTAAACCAAATGTACATGTACAATTATGGCAAAATAAATCAGTATGGTTGATGAAGGCATTATTAATATGGCTATAGGTGCAGAATTCCCAAGTCTCTACTACCTTTATTTCCTTTGAAATATTAATATAATTTTAAAACCTTTTTTGGGTTATCACCAGTAGTGATAGCCTACATTAATTTATAAGATTATTCTGAATTTCTGGAATATAAAATATTTAGCACATTGCATAGCATGGTACAGGTACTCTATAAATAATAATTACTTATTTCTTTACCCTCTTTTATGAAACAGGGAAAATTATTTCTATATCTGTTTCTGCCACAAAATGAAAAATCTTAGGTATACAATATATAAATATATCTTAAAGTATTGCACAATCCATTGTGCTCTCCTGTGGGTAATGATATTTAAGTATCATTTCCTTATCTGTAGGCAAATACCCAGTAGACTGATCCATGAAGTCAACTGGTTATATGCTTCTCAGTATGCTGTACACTTTGCAGCCTTTAAGTTCTTCCCTTGTTGAGTAATACAACCATAGTTAGAATTGTTTTCAGTTTTAATAGTAACTTTGAAAGAACCTTAAAAAATCATTTAGGAGCTAGCTTGGGGATTGCTCAGTGCTTATGAATTAATTAATTAATGGCAGAATCATAAATTTTGATAGTTCATTATTAAGATGATCATCCTTAATTAATCTATTTTATATAAGGATGCCACTTTTTCATTAGTGAAGTTGTAGTTTTACAGAAAAAGCATAAAGAAAAGTACAGACTACCCATATACAAACTCTCACACAGTTTCTCCTATTATTAACATTTTGCATTAGTGTGGTATTTTTGTTACAACTGATGAGACAATACTATTATTATACTATTTACTGTAGTCTCTAGTTTATATTAGTGTTCTCTGTTAGTGTTGTACAGTTCTATGGTTTATTTTTTATTCTAGTATCATATATACCACCTAAAATTTCTCCTTTTAATCACTTTCAAATATACAATTCAATGGTGTTAATTATGCTCACAATGTTGTACTACCTTCACCACCATCCATTACCAAAACTTTTCTATCACTCCAAACAGACACTCTGTATCAACTGAGCATTAACTGTCCACAAGCTCACCCCAGTCTCTGGCAAACTGTATTCTAGTTTTTGACTCTATGAATTACGTATATTCTAATTATATCATATAAGTGAGATCATACAATTTTTACCCTTTAATGTCTGGCTTATTTCATTCAATATGATGTTTTCAAGCTGCATACATTTTGTTGCATGTATCAGAACTTCATTCCTTTTTACAGCTGCATAATATTACATTGCATTTGCCACATTTTGTTTATCTATTCATATGTTGATGAAGACTTGGGTTGGTTCCCTCTTTTGACAATTGTAAATAATATTACCATGAACACTGGTGTTCAAATATCTGTCTGAGTCCTGGCTTTGTCAGACTCTGTAGTAATTTTATACTAAATGCTAAACTGTTTTTTACAGCAGCTGCACCATTTTACATTTTCACGAACAATGAACAAGTGTTCCCATTTCTCCATGTCCCCTCCTACATTTCTTTTTTAATAGTAGTCATTCTAATGGCTGTGAAATGATACCTCATTGTGTTTATGATTTGCATGTCCCTACTAGATAATGATGTTGAGCCTCTTTTCATGTGCTTTTGGCCATTTGTATATCGTCTTTGGAGAATGGTCTATACAAGACTTTGCCCATTAAATTTTTTTTTCATCTTTTTGTTGTTGAATTGTAGGATTTCTCAATATGTTCTGAATATTAAACCATTATCACATATGTTGTTTCCAAATATTCTCTCCCACTGTGTAGGTTGTCTTTTTATTTTCATAATAAGGTCCTTTGATGCACAAAAGTTTTTAATTTTGATGAAACCCCATATATCTACATATTTCTTTTGTTGCTGGTGTTTCTGATGTAAAGTCTAAAGCACAAGAACCTGAAGATGTTTTCTTCTAGGAGTTTTATAGATTTGTTTTTTTATATTTAAGTCTTTTATAATTTTTTAGTTAATTTTGGGTATATGATGTAAGGTAGGAATCCATGTTCCTTCTTTTGCATATGAATATCTGATATTCTCAGCACCCTTTGTGGAAGAGACTATTATATCCCCCACTGTTTTACTTTGCTAAAGGCTGCCAAGGCAATATACCAGAAATGGGTTGGCTTTTACAATGGGGATTTATTAACTTATAAGCTTACACTTACAAGGATGAGAAAAATGTCCAAATCAAGGCACCATCAGGAGATGCTTTCTCCTTGTATTCATCTGCCAAAGGGGTGTTGATGCAAAGTACCAGAAATCTGTTGGCTTTTATAAAGGGTACTTATTTGGAGTAAAAACTGCAGTTACAAGGCCAGAAACAGTCCAGCTAAAGGTTGCTTTCTCACAAAGTCAGTTGCCAAGTGTTGAAGCAAGACGGTTGCTGAACTCTGTGAGGATTCAGCCTTCCCCTCTGGACTTCGTCTCTCTCAGCTGCAGGCTGGCATAGGGCTTGTCTCTCAGGGCTTCCTCTCTCTTCTGGCATAGGACTTGTTTCCTTCCAGGCTTTCTATATCAGTCTTAACCATTCTGTTCTCTTAGGAAGGTCAACTGAAAACTATCAGGTGAATGCCTCATCTCTTCCCAGGACCCCAGGATCAAAATATGACAGAGCCCTCTCTCTCTTCTGGCATGTCTTCCTGAGTGAGTGTCCATTTACATTGACCCACCAAGAGGACAGGGACTCAATCTGAGTCATGCCTTACTGATGTGGTCAAATCAAAGCCCTAATTGTAACAGATAATTTAATTAAAGGCCCCTCAACCGAATCTAATATAAAGGGTATTGTACACAGAAGAATAGATTAGTTTACAAACATAATCTTTCTCTTTTTGGGATTCACAAAAATCATCTCAAATTGTCACACTCCCCAAGCTGCAGCTGTGGGTAATCAGGCACATGACAGGGCAGAATGGCGGCATCCACTGGTCTCTGCCTTCTCCTCCAGGCTCCATTGCTTTTAGCTTCTGACTGACTCTGGTTTTCTCTGCTCCTGTGACTTTCTCTCTCCCAGGTTCCATTGGTTTAATCCCTGGCTTCCGGGGCATCCTTTCTCAACTTCAAGGAGTTTTTCTCTGTGTATCTGCATGTTTCTCCTATTTTTTAAAGGACTCCAGTAAGAGGATTAAGATATACCCTGGGTCCCATAATCTAATCAGAGGCCCTTAACTGAAGTGACTTAATCAACCCATCTACCATAGGTTTACACACAGGAATGGATTAGCTCTAAGGACATGATCTTCTGAGGTCCACTCAACTTCAAACGGTCACAAGTAAACTTGGCACCCTTGTCAAAATTCATTTGGCCATACATGTGAGGGTTTATTTCTGAACTCTCAATTCAATCTATTGGTCCATATGTCTATCCTTGTTGCTGCTTTGATTATCGTAGTTCTGTAAAGAGTTTTAAAATCTGTAATTTTATATATGACATCTCTTTTTCCTTGAGCTTGTTTTGGTTGTCAACTATAGCTGTAATGAGTAAATAACTCTGGCTCTTTTATTCAAGTTAGATGACCTTTACTTTACTCTAGGCCTGGTTTCCTCTATTCCCCTCTGAACAGAACAACAGGAGAAGTAGCCATTTTTAAGTAAGATATCTTTCCTTAGATATACTTCAGTTATTTTCACCAAAGCACTGCAGCTTTTGATGCTAATTCAACACAGAAAATTGTGGATTCTATAATTACAAGATAATTTCTATAATTCAATGCTAGTGTTTATTTAATTTATCATGATTTATTTATATATGCTTGCAGCACACATCCATATAAAAACACAAATTCTATGAGAACTTACAGCATTGATTCACAAAAGGCATTATTTGAATTAACTGGGTTCGTTTTCATAGTAGACTTGCTGACACCTACCACAGAGAGCCTGATTAGTCATTCAGAACTGGGGCCTAAAGAATCTAGCTTTTTAAAGCCTCTCTGATCATTCTAAATTATCCAGGAGTGTAGAGCAAGCATTTAGATAGTTAGCATGTTCCAGTCTATTGAGTGGCTATACTCAGGTGAACTCTTTTTACAGGTAAGACTTTGTAGATATTCTGAGGGACAAAGATGTACTTCTAAAATGTGGCATGATAAAACTTTTTAGCAAATTTGATAGAAATTTTGAGAAAGAAAAATAAACATGCAGGGCAAAATGTGACCAAGAGGGGGAAAAATCATATTTAAGCTAAATAGAACAAGAAGGTGACTCTGGTGTGGATGTTTTGTTGTCCTTCAGCACAAGTCACGCACTGTTGGTTTATTTATAACTCTGCTGCAATGTTCTGCAGTATGTAAATCCTTATGATAAAACAGAGAGGGGCGTATGCACAGCAGGGTTAGTTCTACTTTCCCACACATTTTCTTTAATAAGACCTGGGACTTGTAGAGGCTGAGTGCTCATATAGCAGGGACTATTGACAAGGCACAGTACAGCATTATCTTTAAACTATATCAGCAAAATACTTATTCTTATTGCAGAAAAGGAAGTAACATTAGTGATTAGACATTTTAAAATCTGCAAGGAAAAGAAAAATAATTCAACAACTTCTGAAACCTGTAAAGAGTAAAATATAAAAGGAAATAAATCTCAGTTTGTCTATGATACTAAGAGCAATTCTGGTGTTGTGGAAAGAGAAGTGCTTTCTCAAAAAGACCAACACTTAGGGATTGATACCTAGAGCAGAAATGGTTCTTTAAAGATATTTTATGCCTGGCTAAATTATATTTTCACGCTTAGTCACAATAGGGAAAACTGAGTACCAAACATTAAAAAAAAAAAAAAAAAAAAAAAAAAAAAGACTTTCTATTCTTTTTTTCCCCTTAATTTAAGGACCAGTATTTGTTTTTAATCACAATGATTTTTTGAATCTATAATGGAAAAATAAATTAGTCTGATTTTCTCAAATTAGTAATAGACTATAAACATATTAACTTCTAGCTCACAGACACATTAAATTCAAACCAAACCACTGTTGACTAAACATTACAATATCCAAAAGATTTTCAATGGCCTAAGTGATATTAGTTAATAGTCCATCCCAGTTCAACTCCTAATATAGAGAACACATAAATACAAAACATGAATCAATTAATGATTCCATCACTTGATGTGACAACACATCAAAGGAAAATTTTTCTCGTTTGTCAAAAAGACTTGTAATGCAGTTGGGGAACCTTTTTTTATGATTCATGTAGCTAATAGGAAGGAAAGAACTTTTAAATCAGAAAATGAGAGTTAGCAGCTAAGAATTTCTTCTAAGTCAGTCTTTGTCCCATTCAGTTTTGAATGCACAAAATGACTCTTTTTTGAGTGTCTTTCTCATAAGATTGTTTAGAATTTTTCTCTGAGTTAATTGCCTTTCTTCATGGGAAATTAACAATAAATTTCATAGCAGAATCATATCATTACAAAATAACTTCCACAGAGCATAAAGCAAGATAACACCAAACAATAAAATATCATCTTTCTGATATTTTAATCTCGAAACCATAAATTCTTATTATCTGATTTCCAGATGAAAGAGATGCACATCACACATGCTGATAGAGTCTCCTTTCCAAAAGCCATGCTTTTAGTTCCACCAATAGGGAAAAGCAGGTAAATGTCAGTCCTGACCCAAAAATAAACACATCTGGTGAAATTGCCAAGTTCCAGTGAGTTATTTTTGCTATTTGTTGGGGGAAGAAAAAGGAGCAAGGAACTAGACAGTATTAATGTCCTTCAAATATGGCAGAATCCCTATCTGAGAACTTTTGATAAAAGAAAAGCTATATCAATTAGATGGCAATCATGTCATATTCTGGAAGGAAATAGAGATCTGAAATCAAAGATCTTAGGAATTTACCCATTAACTTCAAAATATTTTGAATATATCTGATAGATAACTCTTTATTTATACAATATATAAAGTTTTTGCTAATATATAAGTTCAGAAATACCCTTTAACCAGCACATTCATTCAACTAGAAGGCATATCCTCATACATTTGTCATCTCCAGTCATAATAATATTTAAAGTTATATCACATAAAATGATTTTTCTCTTAACCAATATTTATGAAACTAATTCCACTGAATTTATTTCCTCTATATCTGGACTAGCCAATATAATAGACACTAGTCACATGTTGCTAAATTTTTTAATTTATTAAAATAAAATAAAATAAAAAATCAGTCCTACCATCTCACTAGTCACATTCTTTCAGTTCTAAGATTATACCACATTGATCCTTATAATATATATGCCCACTGGAATAAACTTAGTTCATATATTTTACCTTCCTGTTATTCATGCAGGAAAAATATTATTATTGTTATTATTATTTTAGGAGGTACCATGGATTAAACCTGGGACCTCAAACATGTGAAGCAGGAGCTCAAACACTGAGCTACACTCACTCTGCAAAAGATTATGTTTTTAACTAATGCATTCCCGTGTGTGTGAGACCCTTTCAATTGGACTACATCAGTGAGGTGTGACTCAGGTTGAGTTTCCATCCTCTTGCTGGGTCTGGTATAAATGCAGACACAAAGAGAGACACAATGGAAAAGGGAGCCGCCATACTGATCCTGCAATGTGAGAGAAAGGACTCCAGTTTTTCCCACAGCTTAGCTAAAGGAGAAAAGCCACTAAGAGGCTCAATGAGCTCAGGGCTAGGGAGCATTGAGCCATATGCCTGCTAGCTTGCAGCTGAACTCAGGAAAAAAGCAGAGCAGCCAAGACTGATAGAGGAGGCCCAGAAAGAGACAAGCCCTTTGCCTGGTGCCCTCAGCTGATGAGAGATTCTGGAGGGGAAGGCAAGATTTTGACAGAGATTGGTGGCGATCTTGCTCCACCACGTGGCAGCAAGATGCCACCTTGGTGAGAAAGCATCTCTGCTGATGCCTTAATTTAGACATTTCATGGCCTTGGAACTGTAAGCATTTACCTCATACAGATCCCTATTATAAAAGCACATTTCTGGTGCTTTGCATCCACAGCCATTTGGCAACTTAAGACATATGGTAAGCTGATTGCTCTGGAATCAAGTGGAATGAATAATTGGCCATAAGATAGTTTTCATAAGGTGGCAATGAATCCCCATAAATTAATATAAAAATTAGTGTATGCATTTTTTCACCTTTAACAGTGGGTTTTAAGCACAGAAATTTGGGGTAATACAGGTTTTTCTATTTCAAAGATTTCTCTAAAACTCAGAATTTTGAAATTTCAAAGAAGTTGGAAGAATATACAGTATAAAATGTGTCATTCTAACCCATGAAATTGTACACAGTACAAGAAAGACAGTATATGTTTGGAATATTAGATTAGAGTATTTTTAGTCAGGAGCAACTGCTCAAATTAAAGATATCTGCCTTTACTCTTTGGACAAGATTTCACATCAAGTCTGTTTATTGCAATGAATTGAAAAATAAATACAGGTAGTTTTCACTGCCCAAACCCAGCCAGGTTTTACTTCCCTCTTGTCTAGCATGAAGGTGGAATTCTCCAATGGTTCAAATAGTTCTTTGCCCTTTCACTGGTGTTCTTCACTCTGATAAGGGAATAGGTGCTTGTAATTTTGTTATATGCATATGAATAAATGTATTTTGGAGTTTAAAATGTTTCCATTCTTTTCCATATTTTATTCATAGCAGAATTTAAAGGTTTACATCCAATCACAGTATTCTTTTACTATATCTGAGACATTGATTTCTTATTCAAAGAAAAATCATGCTCTGTAAACAAGGAACACTCATTGTAAAAGTTTTTCTCTAAAGGGCACGTAGGTCTTGATACAGCTTGATTAAGCCAATAGCTAATAAGCAGGCACAGCTGATTACTTACATCTGGCTAATAAGAAAATAAACATTGATTCATAGATTTGTATAAGACAAATATGTTTTTTATTTCCCTAAGGATACTTTATACAGGTATGTGTTCATGAATGCTGGAATAGTCATGGACAAAATAGAATTTTGATCTGGACATATAAAGATTAGTAGGATTTTGGTAGAAACCGTGAGGATTTTGTAAGTTTTACAGAAGTTGAGTTGGATAATGTATTAGTTTCCAGGGTTGCTATAACAAATTATCAGAAATTGGGTGGGTTAAAACAACAGAGATTTATTGTCTCATAGTTCAGGAAGCTAGAAGTCTAAAATCAAGGTGTCAGCAGGACCACACTTTCTGAAGGCTCTAGGGAAGAGTCCTTCCTTGCCTCTTCCCAGCTTATAGTGGTCACTGGCAATCCTTGGTAATTCTAGGTTTGTGGCTACATCAATTCAATCTCTGCCTCCATCCTAACACGACCATCTTCCCTCTCGTGCCCTGTCCTCCTCTCAAAAAGACACCAGTAATATTGGATTTAGGATCCACCCTAATCCAATATGACCTCATCTTAACTAATTACATCTGTAAAGACTCTATTTCCAAATAACAGTACATCCTGTGGTTCTGGGAAGGATGGAGCTAGGAGACACTACTCAACCCAGTACAGATGGTAAGAAACGCATAAAATAAAAATATATTCTTAACAGTTTCCGAAGTAAAGAATTTACTTTACACTTTTGAAAAATGAATAAAATGCAATTGTGGTAAATAGAGGTACAGCCTAATGAAATGATTGAAATTAAAACAGAAAAACAAGATGTGATTTAGAAGGAAAATAAGAATGCTTTATGCTAAAGGGCAAGTGAATAAAAGTATGGGAATAGAATTTAAAGCAGAATATTGGGTACATAAATTTAAATGTATAATAATTATATATATTTAATTAGCTGCCAATTTATTATTTTTATCCTATTCCCATTTTATCATATAATTCTTGGTTCTCCTTTTTTAAAATTTCTATTACTTTAACATTTTAAAGTTAAAAAAAATCAAAGGAGACACAGCACTTTGCTTCATTACTTAACTGTCACATATTTTATTAAACTAATGTTTGAACATACACCTTGGTGCTCTTTTCTCCTCTGTTTTGCAATAAATATTGTCTGCCTGGCTTTAATGTCTTATAATTTTCTTGAGTGAGCTCCAGCTTGACTATGATGTATTTAAGTATGGATGTCTCTTTTTAAAGAAAGGACTTAGCATACCTGAATGTGAAGATTGTATCTTTCATCAGTTCTAGAAAATTCTCATATAAAATTTCTTCCAATATTGTCCCTCCTCAATATCGTTTATTTTTTCAGGAATTACATTCAGATATAAATTACCACTTCTCATCTGAATCTTCATTATCTTTTAAACATCTTTCTGTATTTTACATCTCTGACTTCTATACTGAGCTCTGTGTACTTTATTCAGATCAGTCATCTATCCCATTAATTCTTTCTTTTTTCTGTGTCTATTCCACTGTTTAACTCTTACCTGGAATTTTCAATTGACTCATTATATTTGAAAATCTATACAAATAGTTGGTTAGTTATAAATATGCCTATATATATATTTATATATATGCTCATTTATGCTCATTTTATAAAAAGATTTTATATAATATATCTATATAAAATCTTTTTACAATATATATATATATATATATATATATATATATTTTTTTTTTTTTTTTTTCCTTATAGGAGACACCAGGGATTGAAAACGGGACTTTGTACATTGGAAGCAGGCACTCAAACAACTGAGCTACATTCACTCCCCTGTACATATTTTTATAGTCTCTTTTCTCTAGGAAAGTTTTCTACTCCTCTTCTAGTACTGTAAGCTTATTAAGTGTTCTTATTTTATATTTTTAGGTGTATTTGTTTAATTGCTATGGTAACAAATTACTACATACTTAGTGGCTTAAACAGCACAAATTTATTATCTCATAATTCTGGAGGTCAGAGGTCCAAAATAACTCTTCAGGAGTTAGTTTGTTCTGAAGGCTCCAAGAGGAAGAATCTATTCCTTGCTTTTCCCATTTTCTAGAGGCTGGCCTTCTTTTGCTCCTTGGCTCCTTGGCTCATGGCCACATCAGTACAATCTCTGCTTCTGTAATCACATCTCCTTCTCACTGATTCTGGTGCATCCTTCTAATAAGTGTCCTTGTGGATACATTGGGCACATCTGGATAATCAGGATAATCTCAAGTTCCTTAACCTAATCATATCTGCAAAGCCCTTTTTACTATGTAAAGTAACATATTCTAAGATTCTGGGGATTTGGGCATTTGGGGGTCATTATCCAGCCTACCACATTATACAAACATTCTAACATATAAATCTTCATGTATCTGGTACTTTAAAATTTTTCTGAATTTCATTTTGGAATCTAGTTCTTTTTATGATATTTTATGACTTTTAATGAGCTTTTTACTTTTGGAAATTCTCTAAGAAATTTTTACGAGGCCTGTTTTCAGAGTCAATTCTCCAGAGAAGATAAGTGTTTTCTAAATGTATTGGACCTGAATGAAATAGAAATTGATTCAAAAATAAACTGAATGGATTTGTATTTAAAAATTAACCAAAAAGTATAAATTCAGTTCTCATACCTAGCCAGTTACTATAAAACCTAATGGGAAACAATTTTTATTTTATATCTACTCTGAGAGATAAAATGAGAGAGAATTTTCTATATTGTCTGCTTTCTTCAAAGTTATCTTCTAGATCAGTCATTTTTTCCAAGATGTAGTTCTTTCTCTCTCCTAACTTTGAAGTGAATTTCCATCTACCCAGATGTGGATCCACAGATTTGCTTTGTTGGTCATTTTGTAAAAAGATTATTATTTTGTTTTCACAAGGAACTTGTCATTTGACCATAAATAATTTGTCTGTAAAATGAGCAAAGAGATCCCTTTTGTCATCCATAATCTACGATCTCTAAGCATTAGGAGTGACAGGAAAAGGGATTATTTTAATGGCAGCACTTATCTGGTGATCTTAAACTGTCATTTCAAGAATGTAGCTAAAAGTAACATTATAGACCTAGCTAATTCTAAACAAAAATTTACATTATGTATCATTTATTATTTTCTTTTTCTACATATGACTTTTAAAAAATATGTTTTTTTACTTTTTCTAAAAGAAACTTAGATTACATAAAATGTTACATAAAAAAATATAAGGGATTCCCATCAGCCCCACTCCCCATACCTCCCACTTTTTCCCACATTAACAACATCCTTCATTAGTGTGGTACATTCATTGCAATTGATGAACACATTTTGGAGCATTGCCACTAAAGATGGATTATAGTTTACATTGTAGTTTACACTCTCTCCCACTCAATTCTGTAGGATATGGCAGGAAATATAATAGCCTGTATCTGTCGTTACAGTGTCATTCAGGACAATTCCAAGTCCAGAAAGTGCCCTCATATTACACCTCTTTTTCCCTCTGCCTGTCTTCAGCACCCCTAATGGCCACTGTCTCCACATCAATGATATAATTTCTTCCATTGTTAGAATCACAATAAGTCAATAGTAGAATAGCAGTTAGTCCACTCTAGTCCTTTTTTTATTCCCCAATCCTGATGATTATGGGATGGTGATGCCCGCTCCACCTCTAATTGAGAGGAGGCTTTGATCTCATATGGCTGATGGATGGGATTCTTGTCTGCAGTTGTAGACTCTCTCGGTTCCTAGGTATGTTGGTTGTCCATCCTCATCTCCTTGTTAGTTGTCCTGCATGAATCCAATGAACCGGAGAGTAGATGTTGCAACTCCACTGAGGCTCAGGGACCATCTGGCACATGGACAGCCCAAAGATTCAAGTCTCTTGGGCATACACCTACTAACTCCAGCACCAACTATAGGTTCAAATAGAAGGGACAGGAGAGGCATGTGTAGGGAAACCACAGCTAGGTTCAACTCTGTCACACTCGGGAGCACAAACCTCAAAGTAGGGCCCACTGGCAAGGTACCAAACTCTGGAGCTATCTGGCATGACTGTAGGACCTGGGTGTCTCCAGAGCCCTCAGGAGCCCCACTATTTGGGGTAATATCTACTTTGGCAGTCTATGCGATCCTGCTGAGACATGCATAAATGTTACCTCTGGGAGGATGTCCCAACACATTTTGAAGTCTTTTAGCCATATAAACTGATTTGTCTTTACCTTTTCCCCCTTTCATTCAAGGTCTTTTCCCAGTTGAGTTGCAAGTTGATGCTCAGTAGTAATCCTTTGTTGCCAGGGACGCTCATCCCCGGGAGTCATGTCCCATGCTGGAGGGAAGGTAATGCATTTATATGCTGAGTTTGGCTTAGAAAGAGGCCACATTTAACCAACATGGAGGCTCTCAGGGGGTAACTCTTAGGAACCCTACAATGCTAGGCTAAGTTGCAATTTCAAGAGCAAAGGCTCATAAGCATAGTCATCAATATCAAGGACCCATCTGTGGACCATCCTTCCTCACTAGTCATTGCCCCTTTACTCAGGGGATTGTTCCTATTCCAATAGAGAAAGTGGCAGAGCTCCCCAGGACGGGAATTCAATATTCTTTCAGTTATTGTGTGAATCTCTACCCACTGTGACAATGCCCTGTGAACATTTGAACACATTTATATATCTTATATGTATGCCCAGATGAACTTCCTCCCATGTATCTCCCATCACTGACACCCCACACCAATGATACTCCCTTGCCACAGTTGCAACCCTTCTGTGATCCAAAACTTCTTCAAAAATGAAGCCAAGGATATAACCAAATGCAATTAATAGGAAAATGAAATAATAATGATAGGTTTAAACATATGAAATAAAACACATAATAATTTAGAAAAACTAAAACTAAATTAAAATAAAAATAGGGATATTAATAAAATGAAAAATATTAAAAGAAATTTTTTTTGACATTTTGCCTTTCAACACTCTAATATCTTTTGTCCTGTATGTATAGTGACATTTTCTTTCATTTCTTCTGCAGTGTCTTACTTTTTTTGTCTTCAAAGAAGTTTTAGGTCACAGTAAAGCCACATACAGAATATAGGGAACTCCCATATACCCAACATCTTGCCCCTTTTCCCCCTTCCTGTATTAATAACATTTTAATGTGTGGATGGTTCATTTGTTACAACTGATATACAAAAATTGAAACATAGCTACTAACCATAGTCAATGGTTTACATTATGGGTTACATTTTAGATCATATACTTTCATAAATTTTTGTTGAAATTTAACATGGCCTGTCTCCATCATTGCAAGATCAGGCAGAACGCCCCCTAAATACCACCTCTTCCATCCATTCTATTCCTCCATCCCCCTTTCCTCAGGACCCACGATGACCCCAGTCTTCACTCCTTGAAGGACAAGATTCATAGTTACTTGCAACAACACTGAGGGCTTGACACGCTGTTATGTCCTCCCCTATTAGGCACAGCCCATGCTTTCTAAAGACTCCCACTCCTCTGTTTGAGAACATAGCAGGCCTCCCCAGGATGGGAGGTCAACTCCTTCCCCCTCATTGTGTGGGTCTCCACCCACTGATACAACACAGTATGACAAAATGATCACTCGCACATTCTCTAGAAGACTGTCCCAGGTGCACCCTGTCCCTAATGCACCCCCATCATACACCCTAAATCAGTAACTCTTCTTTGTCATATTGTCAAAAGAGCTTTCCCAACATTGTAGTTTCCACCACATACGCACCAATCCCCAGTGTTCACCTGCTAACTCTTCCAACTCTCCCTCCAGTTCAATGGACCATACAACCCACCCTCTCCACCCTAGCCCCCTGTCCAGCTTGCACTGCCCAACCCAATAGTATCACTATACCCCTCTCATATCCCTTCACTGCACAACTACTCAATTTCCACCTTATCATAGATTTTGCCCTTATGGGCATTGGCTTACAAACTTCTCTCTTTCCGTCTCTTGTAAACCTATCTTACAGACTCTAGCTCTCCGAGTCTGCTCGATTTGCTTAATTCATATCAGTTGGGTCATGTAATATTTGTCCTTCATTGTCTGGCTTGCTTCATTCAACATAAAGTCCTCAAGATTCATCCATGTTATTCCGTGTGTTAGTTTGTATTCCTTCTTACAGCTGAGTAATATTCCATTGTATGTGTATACCACACAAATCAAGAAAATAAGTAATAGTTGAAGCTGCTGAGTATCTTGAAGTAGGTCTTAGGTTTCTGTGAGGCATTTGATTTACATAATCAGGAAAAAAATTAATATTCTATGTTTGCAAAGAATACAATATAGAATTACTTTTATAACATATAGTAAAACCTTCTGATCTAGTCTTTACAAAAGTAATGAACAGTATATATATATAAATATGTACAGTATAATAATATATATATTATTGCTAACATATCACTTACATGCACATATACACCATAGAATTCTGAGGCTGTGTTTGAGTGCATGAAAACAAAGTGAGAGTCCTTCTACTACTTAATTCTCTAAATTTCTTTTTGCACAGGCTAAATTAATCCTTCTTACATACTATTGACCAGGATAATTCATATGATAGTGCAGTGGTATGTGTGTATGTGTCGGTGTGTACAATTTTGTGCATACATATCCACATAGGTGCATAAGATGTATGATTGTGCTAATCAGGATCACCTAAGGAAATTTTAACTTGCAGCACTACAAATCAGTACTGAAAATAACTTCTTACTCTTTAAGTTACCCAGTGTCATCCATAAAGTCTTTCAATCCCCCATGCTTGTCCAATTGACTTGAGAAACTTTAACTTGTGCTAGGTGTACTAATATAAATGAAATTACAATATAAAGCAAGGACAAAGTGGAAGAGAAAATGTCTATGGTCTTGGATTGATGATTTAGCTCTAGAAATATCTTAAAAACTTGCAGTAAAGCTGTTTTACTGTTGCATTTCCCAGATTCTGCTTCATTGCTCATTTGTAAAAACAAACATTCGCCATGAAGACATAACTGCCAATTTAGCCTAAATAAGACAAATGAGATAATGAGAACAGTGGCAAACTCTAGTTGACAAATCCTGCAGAATGTCCAGCTCCAAGTAAAATGCTTTCCTTTCCTGCCAAAAGGTCTATATGCTAATACTAACAAATTTGCCAACCTTGGCCCTACATCCTTACATTGTTTAACAATAGCTGAGTATCCCAATTTGTTACAGTTGTGACATTAATTTGGATGTAAACTGTAGCTCGATCTAGTAATCTATGCAACCTCTTAACCCAGAAACCAATCACACAGATGAACACTTTGTACTGAAGGACTAGAAAAGCAGAGGGATATTTTTTAAAGCCTAAGATATACTAATATGGAGAAGGTAATAGTCTGGACACTGAAACGGTGACTTTCACTTGCTCATATTCTGGTTACAGTCATAGAGATGCAGTAAACTATGTCTTTAATTTAACATCATGGGGTCATTCAGAATATTTGCTCAGAATCAGTTTTTAAATATCTGTAATTTAGGCACTAGTTTTAAGGGATTTTGAAAAGTCAATTTAGAGTATAAAAATAAACAAAAACTTTTTTAGTCTTTCCATAGAGCTCCAAAACAATTAAAAATAGAAAAATTAAATTGAAATAGAAAATTAAATTAAGAACTTAAAAACATAAAAAACATACCTCCTGTATAATTCAATGTTTTCCTAATTATTTAAAAGAAAAAATGCCCAGATGTTTTTGTATTACTCCTAATATGATGTGATTTTGTATATTAGAGTAGAAAGAAATTAAAATTTCACTTTGGAGTAATTTTGTTTTAAAAAAAGAACAAACTGATCACTTAGAGTTAAGAAAGCTTGCTTCATTCCTTTAATCAATAAGAATCTATAACTGTACACAAGAAGGACAGATGTCATAAAAGATGTTTATTTTGAAGGGGTATGAATTGAAGTGACTCACTTAGTTCAGAAGTAGAATGGAAACTCAGGACTTAATTCAGATTTTTGATGCTACATTAATACATTGAACCTCTGATAGATGTATGTAAAGGACTATGCAATTACATCATTATTTCACAATTATGAAATCAATTAAGGAAAAATGTTTTCCTTCTTGGGAAAACTACCTTAAAATAAAAGCTTATCAAACAGATAGATTTGTACAAAATTTTTCTCATATAACAGTAATAATTAAAACTTTCTTTAAATAAAAAAGGCTTTTAAATTTAATTTAAAGTAAGATTATAGAAGATATTGGAACATAAACTATTTTTAAAAGACGACAAAAATAAAAATTTTAGCAAGTATTTTGAAATCTCACCTATTGAGACTTTTTTGTTATTTATGAGGTATCTTAGTTTGCTAGGATTGCATGGCAAATACTACACAATGGGTTGGCTTAAACCACAATTTATTGCATGATTTTTGAAGGCTAAAAGTCCAAAATCAAGACATTGGCAAAGCCAAGCTTCCCCCCTGGAATCAGAAGTGTTCTGGTGATGGCAGTCTTCTCTAACATAGAAATCCCTCACTTCTTGGTCTCCTCTAGGGGTCCTCTCTGACTTCTGGCTTCTACTGGCTTACTGCATGCAAATTTCCTCTACCTTATAAGGACTTCAATCATATTGATTAAGACGCCCACCCTGATTTAGTTTGACTACACTTAACTAATAATACCATCTTCAAAAGGTCCTACTTACCAATGGGTTCATACTCTTAGAAACACGGATGAAGATGTGAACATATCCTTTGGACAGTACTTGATTCAATCCCCAACATAAGGTAAAATAATAACCTTCCCAAATGAAACTCCACTCAATTTTTTAAAAAAATCTTTAAATTGATTCTACAAGGAGCCAGTATATAGCTAAATGGTTGAACGCCTGCTTCCTAGGTCTGAGGTACCAGGGATTGAACCTGGAAATTAGATTACAGAAAGGCTGTGCCTCCATTTTGCTTGTCCTCCTTTACTCTCTTGCTCACTTATTCTAGGGTAATAAAATTTCTCTATGAAGAGACCATTGTGTCAAGGAACTGATGTCAACAACCAACATCTATCAGAAAGCTAAGACCTGAAAAATGCCATGTGAGTGAACTTGACAGTGGATCCATCCTCATTTGAGCCCTGAGATGCCAATAGCTACAGCAACAACTTGACTGCTGCTTGTGAGAGACTCTAATTCAAAGGCACCCAGTTATGCCCAGCACAGGTTCCTGACCCACAGAAACTCTAAAATAATAAATGTTTGTTGTTTTAAGCTGTTAAATTTTGGAGTTTTATGTTACACAACCATAGATAACTAGTACATATTTTGATACCTAGAAATGCAATGCTGTGACAATAAATAGCTAAAAATGTGGGAGTAGTTTTTAAATTAGAGTGGGCAGAAGCAAATGAACTTTGAAGAGTGTTAGAGAAAGCCTAAAAGGCTTTTATCAGACTGTTGGTGGAAATCTAGACTATGAGGATGTGGCTGGTGAGGATTCATATGAAAGTGAGGAACATATTATTGTAAACAGGAGAAAGGGAAATCCTTGTTATGTGGCAAGCACCTTAGCAGCATTCATATCATCTATAGTTATGTGGAGAGCAGAAAATGTGTCCGATAACTTGGGAATTAATGATCTACCCAAGCAGATGGCCAAGTAAAGTGCTTCTTTCCACCTGGTTTATTCTTGCTGCTTATAGTAAAATGTCAGAGAAAGGTAGATAATATGATGGAAGGAAAGTTAACTAAAAAGGAATGAAGTCTTAATGGTTTTGAAAATTCTCACCCTTTCCAGATGGCAAAATATGCTAAAGTTAAAGGACTTCAGAGCAAAATGCAAATTAAGGATACTGTCAGGGAAATATAATCTCAATGAAGCCAATGGTGTGTGACTAAAACCTTTTGTTAAATTCTTAGAAGTTCAAAGGTGTTGCCTCAAAAGGTTCTTCAGTCTTACAAAAGTTCCTTTAAAAGGATTAAAGGTATGCCTCAGGGGTCCTCTCAATCAACAATAGGGCCTCTAATAAATTTAATGGCATTGCCCTTAAGCTGCTTTAGAGTGAGCCCAAGATAAAGAAGGACTTACCTCAAAGACTGTTGTGGCTCTTGTCTAATAGCATTTACCCACTTAGATTCAACAGAGGCCTGTAAAGTTTTCAAGAAAACTCTATTAGATAAAACACTGACTGCTAGATGAATTGAAATAAAAAAAGAGAGTACAAAATGTAAAGAGGCTGTTAGACCCCAAAAATTCTACTGGTAGGAGGCAGGTTGAAAAAGTAACTCAGTTATAAACAAATGTTACCATCCAGGAACATCAAAGGAAGAGTCACTGAAGAGAACCAAGTCTAGAGGACAGAGTTGAGAGACATAGATATTATCCCCAGTCTCTGTACATAATCAAGGAACTTCCACTATTTCCCTAACTGGATATGAGTATTGCTGTTGACCAGATACTCCTCTGTGCCTCTTTTACTCCTAAGGTTTGAAGAGGAATGCTTAAAAAGTGTGTTTTAATCCTGTCCCACAATTGTATGTTGTATATTTTGAGGTAAGATATGTTTTTTTTTCAATTTTGTTGATACATATTAATAAAGAATTTAAATTCAACCAAAGAGTACAATCAATGGTATTCAGTGTAATCACGTTTGTGCATTCAAAACCCCAATCACTCCCAGAGCACTATCATCATTCCAATAATAATAATAATAAACAAAAAAACAAACAAACCTACCTCATCACCTCTCATCTCTCTGTGCATCACCTGCCATACATAGCAGCTATTCTTTTTCCTTCTCTCTAGTATATTTGCATTTATATTTTGCAAAAACAGTCTTATATATGCAACATCACCCATATTCATGTTTTACATGAGGTTTTACTGTCTTATGCAGTCCCATGTTGCAGTTCCTTCTAGTAATATACGTGACCTTAGGCTTTTCCTTTCAACCGCTGTCATTCACATACAATAGCACTGCTAGTTACAAACACCATGATATGCTTTAACCACTTCTATTCATTTCCAAAGATTTACAACCAACCTTTTTACCAATTCTGCACAGATTATCCCTCAGCTTTCCATTCTCTACCCTCTTCTATTTTCTGGTGACCTATGTTCTAATTATTAACTCCATGAGTTTACACAGTGTATTTAGTTCATGCTTCATGACTTCATTTCTTCTTACTGCTGAATAATATTCTATCATATGTATACAACACAATTTGTTTATCCATTCATCAGTTGATGGACACCTGGGTTGTTTTCAACTTTTGGTAATCGTAAATAATGTTGCTGTGAATATCAGTGCTCATATGTCTATTCATGTGACTGTTCTCATTTCTTCTGGGTATATACCTAGTAATGGTATTGCTGGGTTCCATGGCAAGTCTATATTCAATTTCCTTAGGAACTACCAAACAGTCCTTCATGGTGGCTATACCGTTCTACATTCATGCCAACAGTGAATAAGTGTTACCATCTCTCCACATAGTCTCCAACACTTAGAGTTTTCTGACTTTTTAATAGCAGCCAGTCCAATAGGTGTGAAATGATATCTTGTAGTTTTGATTTGCATTTCCCTAATTGCTAGAGATATTGAGCAATTTTATATGTGTTTGTTCGCCGTTTGTATTTCTTCTTTGGATTATTGTCTTTGCAAGTCTTTTGTCCATGTTTTAATGGGCTAGTTTGTCTTTTTGTTGTTGAGTTGTATGTTCTCTTTGTATATCATGGATATTAACCCCTTATCCGATATGTAATTGCCAAATATCTTCTCCCATTGAGTTGGCTGCCTTTTCACCCTTTTGATAAAGTCTTTTGGGGTGCAAAAGTGTTTAACTTTGAGGAGGTCCCATTTATTTATTTTTCCTTTTGTTGCTCATACATTGGGTGTAATGTTTAAGAAATGACTGCCTACCATAAGATATTGAAGGTATTTTCCTGCATTTTCTTTTAGGAGTTTTATGGTTGTTGCTTTTATATTTAGGTCCTTGAACCATTTTGAGTTAATTTTTGCATAAGGTATGATATAGAGGTCTTCTCTCTTTCTTTTGGATATGGCCATCCAGTTCTCCCAGCAACATTTGTTGAATAGACTCTAAAGGCCCAGCTGGGATGGCTTAGCCACCTTGTCAAAAATCATTTGACTGTCTATTTCTGAATTCTTGATTAAATTCCATTGGTTAATGTGTCTGTCTTTATGCCAGTACAATGTTGTTTTTACCACTCTAGCTAGGTAATATGCTTTTAAGTTCTGAAGTGAGAGTCTTCCAACATTGTTCCTTTTTTAAATATCTTTTTGGCTTTTTGGGACATTGAATCTGTAAATCAGTTTGGATAGAATTGGCATCATAACGATATTTAGTCTTCCAATCCATGAACACAGAATGTCCTTCCATTTATTTAGGTCTTCTTCAGTTTCTTTTAGCTATGTTTTGTAGTTTACTGAATATAGGTCCTTTATGTCCTTGGTTAAGTTTATTCCTAAATATTTTATTGTTTTAGTTGCTATTGTAAATTGAATTTTTTTTTTTCGGATTTCCTCCTCAGATTGCACATCAGTAGTGTATAGAAATGCTATTGGTTTTAGCATGTTAATCATGTATCCTGCCACTTTGCTGAACTTGTCTATTAGTTCTAGTAGCATTGTTATGGATTTTTCAGGAGATTCTAGTTATAGGATCATATTGTCAGTGAATAGTGCAAGTAGTTCTTCTTTGTTTCCTATTTGGGTTCTTTTTATTTCTTTATCTAGCCTAATTGCTCTAGTTAAAACCTCTAGCACAATATTGAATAACAGTTGTGGCAGTGGTCATTCTTCTTCCTGCTCTCAGCGGGAAAGCTTTCAGTCTTTCACTATTGAGTAGTATATTAGCTGTAGGTTTTTCATGTATGCATTTTACCACATTGAGAAAGTTTCTTTCTATTACTACTTTTGGAGTCTTTTTATCAAGAAAGTGTGCTGTATTTTGTCAAATTCCTTTTCTACATCAATCCAGAGGATCATGTGATTTTCCTTCTTCAATTGATCAGTGTGGTTTATTACACTAAGTGATTTTTTGTGTTGAACCACCCTTGATAACTGGGATAAAACCCACTTGATTTTGGTGTATAATTCTTTTAATGTGCTTTTGGGTTCGGTCTGCAACTATTTTGTTGAGGATTATTGCATCTATATTCAACACGATGTTGCCTTGTATTTATTAGAAATATTGGTCCGTAATTTTCCTTTTTTTGTAATCTTTTTCTGGTTTTGGTATTAGGATGATATTGGCTTCATAGAATGAGTTTGGTTGCATTCCTTCCTGTTCCATTTTTTGGAAGAGCTTGAGCAAGATTGGTGAGCAAAGATCATCTTTGAATATCTGGTAAAATTCACCTGTGAAGCCATCTGATCCCAGGCTTTTCATCTTTGAGAAGTTTTTTATGACTGTTTCAATCTCTTCTCTTGTGATTGGTTTGTTGAGGTCTTCTGTTTCCTCTGGGGTCAGTGTAGGAGGTATGTGTGTTTCTAGAAATTTGTCCATCTCCTCTACATTGTCTAGTTTTTTGACATGCAGTTGTTCATAGTATCCTCTTATGATCTCTCTTATATCTGCAGGGAAGTGGTAATGTCCCCCCTCTCATTACTGGTTTTATTTATTTGTGTCTTCCCTCTTTTCTTCATTGTCAATCTAGCTAAGTGTTTGTTGATTTTCTTGATCTTCTCAAAGAGCCAATTTTGGTTTTGTTGATTCTCTCTATTGTTTCTTTGTTCTCTATTTTCATTTACTTCTGCTCTGATCTTTACTATTTCTTTCCATCAGCTTGGTTTGGGATTAGTTTGCTGTTCTTTCTCTAGTTCTTAGAGGAAGTTAGATCTTCAATTTTGGCTTCTTCTTTTTTAATGTAAGCCTTGAGGGCTTTAAATTTCACTCTCAGCATTGCCTTTGCAGTGCCCCATAGGTTTTGATATGTTGTGATCTCATTTTCATTCTTCTCAAGATATTTGCTGAATTCTCTTGCAATTTCTTATTTGACTGACTGATTGTTTAAGAGTGTGTTGTTTAATCTCCATATATTTAAGAATATTCCCTTTTTTCTTCCATTATTCATTTTCAGCTTCATTCCATTATTATCAGAGAAAGTGTTTTGTATAATTTCCATCTTTTTTTAATTTATTGAGACTTGTCTTGTGACCCAGCATATCGTCTATCTTGGTGAAGGATACATGAGCACTTGAAAAGAATGTATTTCCTACTGTTTTGGGATGCACTGCTCTATAGATGTCTTTTAGGTCTAGTTCATTTATCATATTATTCAAACTGTTTGTTTCTTTATTTATCCTCTATCCAGATGTTCTATCCAATACTGAGAGTGGTGTATTGAATTCTCCAAATATTATTTTAGAGACATCTATTTCTCCCAGTTTTGCTAGTGTGTGCCTCATGAGTCTTGAGGCATTCAGGTTAGGCACATAAATATTTAGTATAGACATTTCTTCTTGGTGAATTGCCCCTTTTATTAATATATAATGACTTTTTTCATCCCTTATAACAGTTTTGCATTTGAAATATCTATTGTCTGATATTAGTATTGCTATTCCATCTCTTTTTTGTTACTATTTGCATGAAACAACTTTTTCCTATCTTTCACTTTTAACCTGGTTGTGTCCTTATGTCTGAGATGGGTCTTTTGTAGACAACATATAGATGGTTCATATTTTTTTATCCATTCTATCAGTCTATGTCTTTTGTTTAGGGAGTTCAATCCATTTCCATTCAATGTTATTACTGTAAAGGCATTACTTACTTTATCCATTTTGTCTTTGGGCTCTCTGTTGTCATATCATTCTACTCTCTTTTTATCCTTTAGTTTACCCTTCTTAATAATCTTCATTTCTAAACTCTTCTTCAAATCTGTTGCTCATGTTTTTTTCCTTTCAGGCTGCAGCACCCCCTTTAGTATCTCTTGCAAACCTGGTCTTTTGGTAACATATCCTATCAGTTTTTGTTTTTCTGTGAAGACTTTGAATTCATCCTCATTTTTGAAGGACAGTTTTGCCAGATACAGAATTTTTGGCTTGCAGTTTTTCTCTTTCAATATCTTAAATACATCATACCACTTTCTTCTCTCCTCCATGGTTTCTGAGAAGGAGGCACTTAATCTTATTGAGGTTCTCTTTTTTTTTTTTAAAGAAGATTTTATTTATTCATTTATTCCCCCCTTGCTGCTTTGAGGTTCTCTTTTTTATGATGCTTTGCGTTTCTCTTGTTACTTTCAGAATGTTTTCGTTATCACTAATATTTGTCTTTCTGAATAGTAAGTGTCCCTGGGTAAGTCTATTCTGTTTTGGGTGTGTTGTCCTTCTTGGGTAATGATATTTATGTCTTTTGTAAAGGTTGGGAATTTTTCAGTCATTATTTCCTCAAATTTTCTTTCTGCCCCTTTTCCATTTTCTTCTTCTTCTGGGACACCAATAATTTGAATGTTTGTATATTTCACGTTGTCATACAATTCCCCGATATTCTCTTCCATTCTTTTCTCTTTCTGTTCTCCTGTCTTTTCCAGTAAGATGTTCTGTCTTCGATATCACTAATTCTGTCTTCAAGCAATTCATATCAACTCTTATGTGCCTCTAATGATTTTTAATCTCATCCATCATGTCTTTCATTTCCATAAGGTCTGTTACTTTGCTTTGTAAGCTTTCCAATTGTTCTTTATGCTCTCCCAGAGTCTTCTTAATATCCCTTATTTCTTTAGTCATATTTTCTTTAAATTCTTTGAAGTGATTTAGAAGAGTAGTGTGATTATCACTGTTTAATTATATTAAATCCTGTATCTCTTCAGGATATTTGGTTTGTTATTTTGCCGTGGCCATCTCTTCCTGCTTCCTAGTATGGCTTGTAATTTTTTGCTGATATCTAGGCATCTGAATATGTTGGTTAATTTACTCTGATGGCCAAGTTCTCTCTCTTGTGTATTGTTTTTAATTTTTTTTCACAGTTCTTTGTTATTTGGTTCAGGTTTTTCTAAGTCTTTAAAATTGCCTGTCTTAATTTATCAAAATCGGCCAGGGACTCACTACTGGGGTGCAGATTTTCTCCTAGGGGTAGGATACAGAGAGAGCCACAATAGTTTTTGTCCATGCAACAGTCAGAAAGTCCAGCAAATGGTACTCATCAGTGCACCTTTCCACAGAAGTGTTTCAGCCTTGGCTTTCCAGTGTTCCTGTGTTGAATCTCTGATCTGGAGAAAAAGTGGGCTCTGATGGCCAAATTCACTGAAGAAAAGCACCCTGACCTTCCCTTCTTTTTCCCTTGAAACAGTTGACAGGGAGAAAATGTCTGTTTCTCTTTCTGTTGGCTACAGTGAGCCAGGGGTTTTACCCCAGCTTAATATCTTAAGGTTGGCAAGAGAAGACCTTCCTGGCTGCCACAGGGGCTTGGTAATTCAACTTTCTTGTTTTGGCTTTGTCTCTCTGTCCCTCACCCTCCTGGTAGTAGCACTGCCCTGGTCTGCTGACCCTCAAAGTAGATCCCTTGGACAGCTGCTGGCTCTTTCTCTGTTGTTTTTGTGAAAGCTTTCAGCTCTGCCTCTTAGTCCATTGCCCTCTTCCCACAATCCCCCTATCTTTTTTTCTTTGGTTTCATGAGTGTACAGGTGTAGAAGAATCAAAGATTCTGATATTTGATTTAATGTATGTGCTTAGCTGAGAAGACAGTAGACTGGAAGTTCTGTCTATGGTATTACGACTGAACTTCTCTAAATCTGAATCCTTCCTGGGCAGAAAAATGGCTATTTGTATAGTTAACCTGCTCAGTATGAGAGGAACTGTAATCAAAGAGAGTAACTAAGGACCCACATTTGAGAGGCCTCATCCACCATTGGACTTAATTTAGATGGTGAGATTCTGGACTTTGAACTGATGGTGACCTTGAGTGTATTTCACATGTGGAAATAACATGAATTATGAGGTTTCAAAAGGTCAATTTTGGAAGACAACTTTAAAAATGATCCTAAGTGCCTCCTGGTATTCTTGCAATTGTGTAAACTCTTAAGTGTGGGCTGTAACTAGTACTTCATATCTAACAATAGAATATGGCCAAATGGTAGGATATGACTTCTTTGATTAGGTTACAAAAGATTGTGACTTTTGCCTTGCTTTTCTCCACTCATTCTGAGGGAAGTCAGATGCTGTGTTGTGAGCTACCCCTTGGAGAGGCTCACATGGTAAGGAACTGATATTTGCACTAACAGCCATCAAGGACCTGAGGCCTGCCAAAAGTCACTGAATGTATATGGAAGGAGATCCACTTCCAGTCAAGTACTGAGATGATTGCAGCCCTGATCAACAACTTGATGACAGCTTTGTAACAGACCCTGAAACAGAAGCTCAAAGCTAAGCTGTCTCCAGATTTGAGATCCCCAGAAACTGAGATGAAAAATCTTTTAAACTTTTATCCTTGGGGATACTTTGTTATGCAGCAATAAATACCTAGCTAAAAAAAAAAAGTCTATTTTACACAGCTTTTATTACATATTTCATATTTTTAGATATTTCTTCTTGAAAATGAATGCAAAAACAATCCTTAAAATTTTTATCAAGTTACTGCTTAATGGGTACAGTTTGCAGTGATGAAAAATGTTTTGATATTGTACAGTGGTGATAGTAGCACAATATTGTAAATTTAATGAATGCTACTTGATTGTACAACTAAATGATTAAAATGGCAAATTTTATATTATTTATATGCATATATAATTACAATAATTAAAAAATGTAATCAACTGGGTTAAATTCTAAAGAAAGAGAGATTAAAGATACACAAATTTCTTGAGTATTCACTTAGATTTAGTTTTTTTTAATTTATTTTTATTTATTTATTATTTATTTATTTATTCATTTATCCCCCCCCTTGCTGCTTGTGCTCACTGGGTCAGCTAACCACACTGCGCGGGCGGGCCTGCTTTCACCAGGAGGCCCCGGGAACCGAACCTGGGGCCTCCCATATGGTAAACGAGCCCCACTGATTGAGCCACAGCCGCTTCCCAAGATTTAGTTTTGTATATTATTTTATTTTATTCAAACACTAACCTTGTAAGGGATGTACATTAAATCCATTTTAATTTTGAGGAAATGAGCTTAATGCAGTTAAATAAATTACCCAAGATCAAATCATTGCTATGTCTTGAAGCCTGTATTTAAACACAAATGTCTAACTTAAAAGCCCTTGTATTTTCTATTACATTATATTACATCTATTAATCTTTGTCATTTATACATAGGAGCCCTAATTCTTGAATTTTTCTTCTACTCTGCAAGATAAATAACTCCAATTCATTTAATCCTTAAAAAATATGACATGTTGTGCACAACCCACCACTGACTTAATATCAATTGTTCCGGAATTTAGATTTTTTGTAAAGACTAATAATACACAATATGTTTCCAACACCAGTTACTTATATTTCAAGGATATAATGCAGGTAATACAGCACACAACAAAACAGCAGTTGCCTAGCAGATCTCCTTGAAGGCTTTCCAGGCACTCCACTTTCTTGGACAGTTTCAGTTGCAACTGCGGACACCGAAGAGGGCACAGTTCACTGCATCTCAAGGAAGAAGCCTGCTCCATTCCTCATCTACCATTTACACTACTTTATTATGGACTTTTCTAGCAGTATATGCCAAGTTTCATCCCTCCCAGCGCACCACTCATCCATGGGGTTTAACATTCAACAATTCTGATAATCTCATAAAATCTGCTTGGGCTAGCATTGATCACTTTGTCAGCACATTCCAGGTTGCAGAGTTTTAAGAAGGCAAATCTAGAGTAATATTCACAGCCCTTTCCATTTGGTAGTATGAATTAAGACCAGTGGTTAACACTTGTAGTCTTCCCCTGAACTGTAAAATAATATCATGTCACATAATTTTTTAATGGCTTTTTGTATCTCTTTTTAACAAATCTATAATTTCTGATATTGCAAAGAGACAAATTTTCATGTATATGGGAAACAGGATATGGAAAATTGAGTATGTTTGTATGACTTTCACTAGACAGGTTAGCTTGACCACATCTTTCCCATGTTTTTGATACCCGCTTACTGATTTGATTTTGCTTTTTTCCTCTTCATCTCTTACTAATTATACCTTTCAAAAAATAAATTAAAAACAGGTATTTAAATGTATATCTAATTATTCTGAAGCCAAATTTTATTTCCTCTTCGAATCAATTTCCATGGGCACTACATCAATTAGTAAATCAATTTTCCCAAATAACTTCAACCTATGGTTTCTCATCAGAATATAATCTTTTCTCCTTACTTTATAGCATACAACCAACAAATATTTGTTATATTAAATGCTAGTAAATCTGACATTAATGATTTGTAGGCCAAATATATATTGACAATACATCAAAAGTATCTAATTTTCATATATTATAAAATTTTAATAAGACAAGTAGTGACTAAAAGTCACTATTCATTAAATTTGGAGCCTACGAAGGATAAATATTGTATCTCAGATATCATTGTATATCATGGTCCATATGCTTCACATTGGGATGAGAATATGCAGATTTACCCTCCTCTTCCCACCAATTGTATTACCAGGAAGTTTTCCTTAATCAACCTTTCTCTTTTGACATCTTCCATTACTTAAGAAGTCTAGACTAATCTCATGAGTGATCTTTTCTGGCTTTGATTCCAGAATACTCAGTTATTATCTAAACAAAATATTTGTCTCTATGGTTTTCAAAATATAAGGCAGTCTGTCATGAGTTCTCCCAAAGTTTCACTCAGGAAAATTTCTTCATAATTTTAGTATATGTGTGCTCTACACACTTATTGTCAGCTCCTTTCCAAGTCTTGTGAAATTTGGCTAGTTTCTCACTAAAATAATCCTTCTAAAATTCCTATATGGGATGTATGTACTTTCAATATTGTGGCATGCTTCCCAAAATGCTTTTTCTGTTTGGCTCAAAACATTTATCTACAAATCAATGACTCCTAAATCCCCTTCAAGATCATTATAGTCAGTGTTGATTTAGCTACTACATTTGCCATTGCTACTGTATGCTAGTAGCAGGAGAGTAGTCTTAGAAAAAATATATTTACCATTCCACTATCAAATATTGCATTTATAGGAAATCATTAATTGTCCATTCTCTACCCTCCAAATCTACTCAGTCTATGTTTTCCATAAGACCAGCCAGAACAGGGTTTCTTTGGAGCTCTACAGGAGAACATCAATGAATGTGGACCCTATATCATTTCTTTGTTAACCTCCCTCATTATCATCACCCTCTTTTTGATGCCTTTTAGTGAGTTCTCATTTAATATATTTAGAGCAGCAAGGTAAGCTTCAGCTATCTTCTTTGTACAACTTCAACAGAGCATCATCCTGGTCCACAGTTATCTAATACACAGATGCTAAAAATTGTACAATCACAGATCTGTGTAATTTAAAGATAATATCTTTTTCTATTTAAGTTTTGCCATTGATAAACCATATTGACTGCATTGTTTTATCAAGAAGAGAGTCATGTGTTCAGATCATTCAGCAATGGAATATGTGAAAAGGGTAGCTTGGTTCTCAGTCAAATGCTATACATATTATGTTATAACACTCTTGAGACACCACCTATAGCATTTATCAAGTGAAATTATATCTAATTGAACTCTGTTGGGCAATCCCCTCATTAGAATCTCAATTGTCTTCCATTGTCTCAATTGTAGGCTCAGTTTCTCTTTTGTTTTCTGATGCCCTTTCTCTGAATTATTCTAACATTTTTCCCATCCACAAATCCCAATCAAGCTAATTACAAAAATAAATCCACTACTGTATGACTTTAGTCATTGGTTCTGTCTTTACTAAAGCCCAGTAATAAGCCAGTTATTTCTAATGAAAAGAGTTATACATAGCAGCAGTATTTGATAGCTTTCAGGTCTAAAACCCTAGTAGCCTGTCGTGACAGCAGAGGCAGGGCAAAAATTGACTTCTGTCAGCAAGTTTCCTAAATTAGGAATGTGTATAATCCAGAATGAAACTCATCCATTAAATACTGATCCTCTGTTTTAGTAGTGGGATTCTTCAGCAACTGTGATTTGTCTCTCTATTTAAGAAAGATTTCTTTGGCAAAAGATTACCAAAATTTCATAGCATTAGTCAATCCCTGATTTTTAAAGTATCTATCAAACATTCTATATGAGGCACTTGTGTTACTTTTGCTGTCAAACTTTTTTAGGTTTCCTTTTTCACGTTCTTCTATTGTAATGCCAGCAACACAAAGATTCAGCCTTCTGGTCACCAATATTATATGCAAATCTCTCCTCAAAAAAATTATAGTAGCACAGGGTGGAATTTAAATATCTGTGACAATATGGTAAATATGTATATTGAATTTCTTTCCTCATAAAAGCAAACTGAGCTTTACATTCTACTGCAGCAGATATGGAAACAAGTCATTAGTCCAATCAATCATATCATACCAGTCTTTTTTAGACTGTTGCATGTTTTGGCTAGTGTGGCAGTTTGAAATTATTTTATGAATCACAAAAAGAGAAAGATTATGGTTGTGAGCTAATCCATTCCATGGTTGTGAGACCCTTTCAATTGGACTATATTAGTGAGGTATGACTCAGGTTGATTTTCTACCCTCTTGCTGTTTGTCTGATAAAAATGGACACACAGGAAAAGGGAGCTCTACCATATTGATCCTGCCAAGTAAGAGAAAGGAGAGACTCAAAGAACTGAAGCCCAGGGAGAGAGGAACCATTTGCCTGATAGCTCACACTGAACTCGGGAAGAAAGTGGAGCAGCAAAGTCTGAGAGAGGAGGCCTGGTGTGAGATAAGCCCTGTGATGGGTTGCCCACAGCTGAGCTCTGGGAGATGGTAAAGTCCAGAGAGGAGGGCAGAGACCTAGGAAGAATTTGCCTGCCATTTTGTTACAACACATGGCACCTGACTTTGGTGAGAAAGCACTTCTTTGTTGCCTTAATCTGGACTTTTCACAGCCTCAGAATTGTAAACTTTTACCCCAAATAAATCCTCTTATAAAAGCCAACTCATTTCTGGTACTTTGCATCAGCAGCCCTTTGACAAACTAAAACAGCTGGTTTCTAACTTATCAGGTACTACAGACCGTCTCAGATCCACTACATTATTCATTGCCTGCTAGCCTACCATCATTCTCAAGATCTACTTAAGGTCCTATTACACAAGTGTTATAAAATGGGCATATTAGTATTATTGCCCCTATTTCTACCATGTCTTTAATCAAAATTGAAATATCCTGAAGACCTCTGAAAATTCCATATTGCCCAATTTTTATCACCGAAGAGTGCTGAAAAAGATTCACTGTGTGTGTCCAATTTATTCTTGGTGAGGACAAATTTGGCTCAAATTTAACCTGAAGTAGCATTCCATCCATTTTTTTTTTCAACTTGAAAGAGAAGATAAACTGAAATATACAGAGCAAACCCCAAAATTTACTCAAATCAGGAGATAACAACTATCTTTGTCACATCACATTCATTACAAATATAGAGTCATGTAAATACTGTTGACTTTTAGCTTTTTGACCCCCAAAAGCATCTTTATAACCACCCAATTCCCCTAAAGCCTCTGTAGTATTTCCTCACTCTCACTGACAGGGATGTAACTATATTACAGGAATCTATCCAAATCCCTGATATTTAACCCTAAAAGTGTCATATAGCTTCAGATAACCCTAAAAGTGTCATATAGCTTCAGAACTCATGATGGGAGATGAAGCTAGGAGTTCCTGGACTTAAGCCATACTTCATATATGAGATGAATTCTATACCAGGTTTCTGTACCTTCTATTTAGTACTTCTTTCACTTTGCTTATTTTAAATTCATCCAGGCTAGGATAGATTGAATGTGAAAAGGTCCTTTAAGAAAAATGACTTGAAATAGAAGCTTTGTGGGTCCTTTTATTTTCCCCTATCTATCTTACTCCCCCTATTTTTTTTTCAATATCCAGCAGAGCAATTTTACCAGGTTTAATCTTTTTTATTCCCCACCATTTCCCTCATTCTGAGAATTTCCCTTTCTCTTTCATTATACTTACTTTGAATTGCTCCAATTTTAGATACATTCCCACATATCCCATGCAAGATATTTGAGGAAACTAATCGACTATTGTATCATGGTGTTCTTTTTACCCCAAACAGGAATATACAGGTTTCCTCAATTCAGTGAACCCACCATGATTTGGGAAGGGGCATATCTATTTTTATTATCATATAACCAATCCAATAGTATAACTGTTCTTAGCATTTCCATTGTTCAACATGCTTGTTTCATTTTCAAATGTAAGAGTAAAGAGGACATATCAATTTCTGTTGATACACACCTGACCCGGCTTTTACCACCTAGAAGAGGGGCAGATCTACTACATTTTTGTCATGAAAGGATTGAATGCCAAAAACACAATATATGTATTCTGTAATACCTAATATCAAACTCTTAGGTTATCCTTAATATTCTTCTAAGTTATCCAACAGTACTAGTACATCAGCTTGTACCCTGCTTTTTTTTTTTTTTCAAATACTAATATTAAGTTTTCTTCACTTTTGTCAATGCAGTCAACAGCAGCCAATGTAGTTTTCTTGACTGTTTATTTTTGTTGTTGTTGTTGTTTGTGCTATTTTCACTGCCAGACTTTTATACTAGTTCAATTACAGTCACATAGACATCAGGTAAATTCCACTGAAAAGAGAGCTCCCCAGTTAACATGCAACAAAACTTTTATCTCCTCAGACCACAAATGGATTGGCAACTGCCCAGGGATCAAAATCTTGTCAATCCCTTAATCACCATATTGTTTCTGACCCATAAATCTTTTGCTGTATTGAGCAGGGGTCTTTCCATCAATTCTACTTCTGACTCTATTCTGCCTTTGACACAACAATTGCTTCAAAATCAGGTGACAGTACGTTTGAAATCAGCAGAAAGATTCACAAGAAATTTTATGTCCCCAACCCATTTTCCTTCCATTTAATGCACACAATAAGCAATACAGCACACTCACTTGCAGTTGCTTTGGAAGTTGAGACTCCAGCTCAAGCACATCTTACAGGCCTCATCACTGCAGATGCACCTGGCTTTAAGAGACAGGTTGCAGAAGTTGCTGTCCACTTCAACTATTAAACCTATCTCTGCCTTTTCTCACTCATCTTTTATACCCAGCTCCCATTGCAACCGCAAAGCCAACAATCAGTGTTTCACAATAAAGAATTCCAAAAACTATATACAATTGCTTAGTACAACATATATCAGAAATCATTCCACATTTATTTAACGGCTGGGGTATAGTCTTGGATTAAAGTTTAAAGAAGCTGTTATCTTTTTATCTGCATATGTATTTGAATATGTCATCATATGGTTACCAGATTTTAGGCATATTTTGTCAAAGATTTTTGGAGTTTCAAAATAGACTCGATAATAAAGATGTCTGACTAACAAAATCATGCAGGACTTATTAGCACTTGTTTCAAGGATAATTTTCAAGATTAAAAAACAGTGCAAAATTTAGTAGCTGAAAACAGCCATCATTTAGTTGCCCACATTCTATCAGTTGTCAGTTTGTTCTGGACTCAGCTGCATGATTCTTTTTTGGTCTTGTTTGGGTTAACTCATGCAGCTGCATTCATATGGAGCTAGGTGGCCTCACTTAGGTCTGAGGACTTTGCTGGTATGGCTGCTGTGTTCTTTTTCCATGTTGTGTGTCTCAGTCCACATGATTTCTCAATCTTAAAGAGGGTTCATTCACAGAATGTGTGTATTGGGATTTTTTTTTAACAAATCAATTTTATTGCTACATATTAATAAAGCATAAATCTATCCAAATTGTACAATCAATGGTATTCAGTGTAAACATATTTGTGCATTTGTCACATCAATCATTCTTAGAGCACTTTCATTATTCCAATAATAATAATAATAAACATACTAACAAACAAACCTCATCACCTCTCAATTTCTCTATGCTTCCTATGGCAATTTGTGATTATTTATTAATCACAAAAAGAGAAAGAATATGTTTGTAAACCATTCTATTTCTCTGGGTATGATACGCTTTGATTTTATTAAATTCAAAGTATTTCCTTGATAAAATCAAGTTAGGGCTTCTGATTGGACTATACCAGTAAGGCATAACTCAGGTTGAGTCCCTGCCCCCTTGGTGGGCTGATATAAATGGACACTGACTCAAGAATATGTACTGGAAGAGAGAGAGCTCTGTCGTGTTTGATCCTGGGGCTCCAGGGCAAGATGGACCATTTGCCTGATAGCCTACAGATGATCTTGGGAAGACAGCCAAGACTGATATAGGAAGCCCTGAGAGATGAGCCCTAACCAGGAGATAAAGCAGACTGGAAGTCCAAAGGCAATGGAAAGACCAGGCAGATATCAGTGACAACCTTGCTTCAACATGCCTCAGCTGACTTTGGTGAGAAAGCAACCTTGAGTTGGACTCTTTATTGCCTTGTAACTGTGAGCTTTTACCCCAAGTAAATATCCTTTATAAAAGCCAACAGATTTCTGGTACTGTTCATTGGCACCCCTTTGTCGGATTAATACACTTCCCCTGCTGTATATAACTGCTACTCTTTTTCCTTCTTTCCACTATATTTGTATTTATATTTTGTAAAAACAGTCTTATATATGCCATATCACCCATATTCACAATTTGCATGAGGTTTTACTATCTTATACAGTCCCATGCTACAATTTTTAGCGTTCCTTCTAGTAATATACATGACTTCAGATTTTCCTTTTCAACCACTGTCATACCCATATAATAGCTCTGCTTATTATGAACACCATGATATGCTTTAACCATTTCTATTCATTTCCAAAGATTTACAAACAACCTACACAACCAATTCTACACAGATTATCCCTCAGCTTTCCATTCTCTACCCTCCTTCTATTTTCTGGTGACCTATGTTCTAATTATTAACTCCATGAGTTTACACAGTATATTTAGTTCATAATACCACAATCATAGTATTTGTTCTTTTGTGTCTGGCTTGCTTCACTCAACATCATATCCTCCAGCTTCATCTAAGTTGTCATATACTTCATGACTTCATTTCTTCTTAATGCTGCATAATATTCCATCATGTATATACACCACAATTTGTGTGTCCATTCATCGGTTGATGGACATCTGGATTATTTCCAACTTTTGGCAATAGTGTGTGCAGAGGTCTGTTCATGTGACAGCTCTCAGTTCTTTTTGGTGTATACCTAGTAATAGTATTCCTGGGTCACATGGCAAGTCTATATTCAATTTCCTCAGGAACTGCCAAACAGTGCTCCAAAGTGGCTGTACCATTCTACATCCTTACCAAGCAGTGAATATGCACTCTTATCTCTCCACATGCTCTCCAACATTTACAGTTTTCTGACTTTTTAATAGCGGCCAATCTAAAAGGTGTGAGAACATATCTCATTTTAGTTTTGATTTGTGTTTCCCTAATTGCTAGTGTTGTTGAACATTTTTTCATATGTTTCTTCACCATTTATTTTGTTTCTTTGGACAATTGTCTTTTGAAATATTTTGCCCATTTTTCATTCAGGTAGTTTGTAATTTTATTGTTGAGTTGCATGACCTCTTTGTATATCATGGATATTAAACCCTTTTCAGATATGTGATTGCCAAATATTTTCTTCCATTGAGTTGACTGCCTTTTCACCCATTTGACAAAGTCATTTGAGGTGCAAAAGTGTGTAATTTTGAGATGGTTCATTTATCTATATTTTATTTTGTTGCTTGTATTTTGGGTGTAAGGTTTAAGAAACTACTGCTTACCACAAAATCTTGAAGATGTTTTCCTACATTTTCATCTAGGAGTTTTATGGTTGTTGCTTTTATATTTAGGTCCTTGGTTTTTTATGAGTTTGTTTTTGTATAAGGTATGAGATAGAGGTCCCCTTTCTTTTGGATATGGCTATCCAGGTCTTCCAACCACCATTTATTGAATAGATTCTTCTGGCCCAGCTGGGAGGGCTTGGCCCCCTTGCCAAAAATCACTTGACTGTAGGCTCTATTTCTGAGTTTTAGATTTGGTTTCATTGCTCAGTATGTCTGTCTTTATGTCAGTACCCTAGTACCCTGCTGTTTTTACCAATTTAGATAAGTAATGGGCTTTCAAGTCTGGAACTGAGAGTCCTCCAACTTGTTATTCTTTTTTTTTTTTTTTTTAACTTTATTTTGTACATTTAATAATTGAAAACATAAGTAATTAAAAACTAAAAAGTAAACACAGATGAATAAATATATACATTTCTCAATTAAATGTAATGGATACATGTAA
>JAKSZT010054334.1:39052764-39280479 GCA_026826555.1 Tolypeutes matacus | reverse complement strand
TATTTCTTGTTGTGTCAGTGTAGGTTGGTTATGCGTTTCTAGAAATTTGTCCATTTCATCCAGGTTGTCTAGTTTGTTGGCATATAGTTTCTCATAATATCCTCTTATGATTCTTTTTATTTCTGTGAGGTCACTTGTAATTTCCCCCCTTTCATTTCTGATTGTATTTATTTGCATCTTCTCTCTTTTTTTCTTTGTTAGTCTAGCGAAGGGTTTGTCAATTTTATTGATCTTCTCAAAGAACCAGCTTTTGATTTTGTTGATTTTCTCTATTGCTTTTTTGTTCTCATTTTCATTTATTTGTGCTCTAATCTTTATTTTTTCTTTCCTTCTTTTTGCTTTGGGATTGGTTTGCTGTTCTTTTTCTAGTTTCTCAAGTTGTTCAGTTAAATCTTTGAGTTTAGCTCTTTCTTGTTTCTTAATATAGGTATTTAGAGCTATAAATTTCCCTCTCAAGACTGCCTTTGCTGTATCCCATAAGTTTTGATATGTTGTGTACTCATTTTCATTTGTCTCAATATATTTACTGATTTCACTTGCAATTTCTTCTTTGACCCACCGGATATTTAGGAGTGTGTTGTTCAGTCTCCACACATTTGCAAATTTACTTTTTTCCTATCTGTTATTGATTCCTAGTTTCATTCCATTATGATCTGAGAAGGTGCTTTGTATAATTTCAATCTTTTTATATTTATTGAGACCTGTATTGTGACCTAACATGTGGTCTATCCTGGAGAAAGATCCATGGGCTCTTGAGAAGAATGTATAACTCGCTGAGTTTGGATGCAATGTTCTGTATATGTCTGTTATGTCTAACTTGTTTATCATATTGTTCAAGTTCTCTGTTTCCTGGTTGATCTTCTGTTTCGTTGTTCTATCTAATGATGTGAGAGGGGTGTTGTAGTCTCTGACGATTATTGTGGAAATGTCTATTTCTCCCTTCAGTTTTGTCAGAGTTTGTCTCATATATTTTGGGGCTCCCTGGTTAGGTGTGTAGATATTTATGACTCTTATATCTTCCTGGAGGTTCGTCCCTTTTATTAATATATAACGGCCTTCTGCATCTCTTATCAGTTTTTTGCATTTGAAGTCTGTTTTGTCTGATATTAGTATAGCTAATACTCTCTTTTCTGTTTATTATTCGCATGGAATATCTTTTTCCAAACTTTTACTTTCAGCCGGCTTGTATCTTTGTGTCTGAGGTGAGTTTCTTGTAAGCAGCATATGGATGGCTCATGTTTTTTTATCCATTCTATCAGCCTGTATCTTTTGATTGGGGAATTTAATCCATTCACATTCAATGATATTACTGAAAATGCACTATTTAATTCCTCCATTTTATTCTTTGGTTTTCATATGTCATCTTATTTTTGTCTTTATTTTTACTCTTTTGGTTATCCAAAGGTGGAGTCTTTTTTGCAAACTCTCTTAGTTTCTGTTTGTTTGTCAATACTTTATATTCACCTTCATATTTGAAGGACAGTTTTTCTGGATAAAGAATTCTCGGCTGGCAGTTTTTCTCTTTCAGTTTCCTGATTGTATCATACCACTGTTTTCTTGCCTCCATGGTTTCTGAAGAGAAATCTGCACTAAGTCTTACTGGACGTCCTTTGTACGGGATCGTTTGCTTCTCTCTTGCTGCTCTGAGAATTTTCTCTTTATCTTTTACATTTGACATTCTGAATAATATGTGTCTTGGCATAGGTCTATTTGAATTTATTCTTATTGCGGTATGGTGTGCTTCTTGGACATGTAAGTTCAATTCTTTCTTGAGAGTTGGGAAATTTTCAGCTATTATTTCCTCAAATACTCTTTCTGCCCCTTTTCCTTTTTCTTCTCCTTCTGGAACTCCCATGACACGTATGTTGTTGTGTTTTGTGTTGTCATTCAACTCTCTGAGTCCCTGCTCAATTTTTTCCATTCTTTTCTCTTCTGTTCTTTTCTCTCTTCAATTTTTGCTGCTCTGTCTTCAGTATCACTTATTCTTTCTTCTATCATTTCGAGTCTGCTGTTGTACGCTTCAAATGTATTTTTTACTTCACCTATTGTGTCTTTCATTTCCATGAACTCCGTTACTTTTCTGTTCATGATTTCAAGTTCTTCTTTACGTTTGCACAATGACTGCTTGATGTCATTGATCTCTTTGAGTATATTCTCCTTCATCTCATTAATTTGATTTTGGAAATGTGTGCTCATCTCACTGATTAGTTCTCTCAAATTTTCCATCTCCTCTGGGACTTTGCTGTATTCCTTTTCTTGGGCCATGTCTTCTATTTTCCTAGTATGGCCTGTAATTTTTTGCGGGTGCTTAAGCATCTGGTTAGTTTGTATTTTACTTAGATGCTCTATCTCTTTCTCTTTTATGGGGTTTTAGTGGCAGGAGGCTGTGAGTTACTACCCCTCTTTGATTTTTGGCTCAACCTTGATTGTTAGGATTTTTCTGCTGGTTGCTCACAACCGGGCACTGGACCTAGTAAATGGTTGTAGAATAGTTTCCTAGGGCCTTGGGCAGGGAGGCTATGGAGGCCAGGAAAAGCCTCTTTTACTTATTAATTTTCTTACATGCACTTCCTTGGTCTACCAGGACATGGCGTTTGTTGGCAACTCTCAATTCAATGCCTGGTCGGAGCGTATTTGTTGTGACACAGACCAGATCAATGTGATAGAGCTTCCTGTCTGTGGGTTAGGAGCCCTGTGATTCAAACTTTCTGAGACAGTTCTCCAGACTTCTCTCGTAGCGCCCCCCATTTCCCAGCTGGGAAATATTTCCTCTCCCTTCTGAAACCTCAACAATCAGATCCTGTCAGTAGAGGAGGAGATTGGGAGGTTTGTATATCTTTAGCCCCTTGCAGGCTCCAGGGCAAACAATGGCACAGCCCCACCCAGCCTGGAAGGGCTCTCAGGACAGGGCAGACCAAACCTGAGAGTCCAAAGCAGGGTCATCCCCAGGCTCTCTCTCCCCTCTCCCGTGGTGTCCTCAACAATTAGTCCAGGCTAGAAGAGAGGGAGGTTGCGAGGGCCAGATTTCTCTAGTCCTTTCTAGGCTCCCAGGGCAAACCACTGTGTGGAAGGGTCCGTGGGGATCTGCATCCCAAATTTCAAGTCAGAACCTGAGTCAACCTAAGGCTGTGTCCCTCTCTCTCCCCTTTCCGGGAGTGGCAGATCCCTGAAGCCCCCTTTGTCTGTGGTTGCAGGCCCAGGGGCCTGAGAATTCTGAAGAGTGTGGAGGAGGGTGCCGGCAGCAGCAGAAGCTACTACTTGCAACTCACAGTTCTGTAGTCGCGATTTCCCTCTTCTGTCCTCTCTCCTCTGAGTGGTGTGCAGCCTTCACCTGCTGTCCTAAACCCTAGAAGTTCTTTTTTGGGGCTGTTCCAGCTTGTCCTCTAGCTATTTTTCTGGAGAAGAGATTCCCGTGTCTTACTAGTCCGCCATCTTCCCGGAAGTCCCCCTTGTTATTCTTTTTAAGACATTTCTGGCTACTCAGGGTCCTTTACCCTTCCACATAAATTCAATAATTTGTTATTCCTTTTCAGCAAAAAAGTTGTTGAGATTTTTATTGGGATTGTGTTGAATCTGTAAATCAGTTTGGGTAGAATTTACATCTTAATGAAATTTAGTCTTCCAATCCTTGAACATGGAATGTCTTTCCATTTATTTAAGTCTTGTTCAGTTTCTTTTAGCAATGATTTGTAGTTTTCTGAATATATGTCCTTTATGTCCTAAGATTAATTTTATTCCTAAATATTTGATTGTTTTAGTTGCTATTGTAAATGAAATTTTTTCTTATTTCCTCCTTAGATTGCACATCAGTAGTAGATAGAAATGCTATTGATTTTTGCATATTAATCTTGTATCCTGCCACTTTGCTGAACTTGTTATTGGTTCTAGTAATTTTTATGTGGATTTTTCAGGAGGTTCTAGGTATGGGATCTTATCATCAGTCAATAGTGAAAGTTTTGTTTTTTCCTTTCTAATTCCTCTCTTATTTCTTTATATAACCTAATTGCTCTAGCTAGAAATATCCACATTCTAAGAGGGTACATTCTACTCATCAAAATAAGTCACAGGGCTTTCCCCAAAATATATATTAATCCACCACAACCCCCTTGATCAGCACACTGTATTTCTAGTAGTGCAGAATGACATTTTATAACAAAGGATAGCATAGGAGTCATGAGTGTAGATACAGGAACCAGGCAACTCATAAAAGATAATGATATAAGGCAATAGAGCATTGTGGATAAGATATCTCTGGAATCACTCTGCTTAGACTTCATTCTTTGTTTCTTCATCTAAAACTTTAGTGCCTTGGTAAATTCCTTAAGCTTGGTCTTTTCCTTTGCATCATAGAGATGATTATAATAACACACATGTCATAGGGTTGCGGAGAGGATTAAATTAGTATAACATATGAAGTTATTTGTCTAGCTTCTGGAATTTATTAAGAACTCAGTAAGTGTTACAGATTCTTGTGGTACTCTACTAACACTGCACATTGTTGAGCACATAGTTATTTCTTTAAAAGAGTTTTATTGAATGAATATTCAGCTTGTGATCAATGATAATTTGAAGTATATTTCCCCTATGTACAACAGTTAATTCTTGATATATTATTCCTCACATATTTGAAATCTTAAAAGTAGTATGTTTTTGCCTGGTAAATTGCATATTATTTTTTACAACCATTTCAGCATATAAAGGTTTTGAATTATGATTATCATACTACTAGAAATTACTACAATATTTCTTCTATGGTTGATATAATGGCATCCTCAAATATTGATAAAAATGTTAAACAGTTATTTTCAAGTTACCAAATAACAATACATTACAAGGATTTCTTCTTTTTCTTCTTTTTGCATCCTGTTGGATTGAAAATGAATCATTTTTCTCCTTTCATTTTTACCAGCCTGGAAAACCATATATTCTAGGTATATTTTTAGTAATTTTCCTTACAATTTTAACGTGTTTACTTATTATATTATTTATATTTTTCTAGGGCATCCATGTTAAAGAAGTAAAAAGGTTTAAACATTTTTCTAAATACTCCACATCTAACTTCTTAGTTTTGTTTTGTAAAATTGAATTTCTATCTTGTTTTGAAACTAAAATTATTTTAATTTATAAGATTTTAATTTTATTTCAATTGAATAATGTGTTTTTGCACACTATTATTTCTTGCTCCTCACTTTTTAATGGGCTCACCTTTGTTCTTGCCTAAGTATATCATTCAGTAATTTTTCAGCAAATGTCTGGAAGTAGTAAACATGATACAACCTCTCTTTCATATTTCCCTTTCATTATGTCTCAGGTGACTTTCTTATTTCTAACATTTGATTCACTAACTCTTATCTCAGTTTGTCAGAGCTGCTATAACAAAAACGTAATTTTATTGACTGGTTTATTGTCTCACAGTTATAGGGGCTAGGACTCAAAAATTAAGTTTTTGGTTGACCTAGCTTCTTCTGAAGTCTGTAGCATTCTTGTGGCGGTTTAATCTCTGCCTCTGAAACTTGGTGATCTGTCTCTTTCTGTCTTGTCCTCTGGCTTCTACTTCCATGTCAAAATTTCCTTTCCTTATAACGAATCAAGTCATATTGGATTAAGGCCCACCCTGATCCAATTTGGCCTCATCTTCATAGGAAATTCTAAGATCCCATTAATAAAATGTGTTCATATACAAAGGACTGGGGGTTAGGACTTGAACATGTCATGTGGGTGGTATGATTCAAACCCCAACATCTCTCTTTCCCTGTTACTAGACTTCTACTTATCCCATACTTTGGTTTTCATTTCAGTGACTACATTTTTATATTTCTATGATTTTTAATTGGGTCTTTACCTTATAATCTGCTCTTGCTTTTTGGATGCTATTTCTCCTTAATCACGCTGACCATTTAAAAAATACATATTTTAACATCCTCTTCAAAGCTCCCTGATATACTCTTCACCACTGTGAATTCACCTGTTTGTTAGATTTAAAAGCTTTTTCTTGATGTATCTGGACTTTTTTTTGTATATTGCCAATTTGTTCTGAAGGCTTAACTCTCATATTAGATCTTATTATTTTTCCCTTTCTCTATACTCATTCTTTAAAGTTTTGCAATTGTCTTACCCTAATATCTCAGCTTCCTCCTAGGGACAATAATTAAGAGACAATATTGTTTGTGGATAGCTACAAGAGCATTGTATATTATTCCTGTTAGCATAGAGCATGCACTAGAATTCTGGACATAAAATTAGTTCTGTTTTCTCTCCTCACTTAAGGCAACTAGTTATTTTATGGTTCTGAATCTGAGGAGATATTTGTATCTCTTTTTGTTTCCTTTCACTTGCGGGCAAACAGTACAAGCCTGAAATTTCACCCAGAGTGCCTTTGTCTCCAGCTTCTCACTATATGTAGTGCTTGTTTAGTCCAGTTTCCTTGCAAAAATTGAAATTATGGTCCCCACTGCCTCCTTCTTCTGGTACCTAGAGAGCTCTACCTCAGCTCCCACTTCCTAATATACTTTTCTCCTCAGGCCCATAAAAAACAGCCTGTGGGGTGAAGAAGAAGATGGAGAACTTGAAAATCCTATGTAAAATTAAAAAAACAAACAGCCAGAGCAGTCAACAACTCCATACCCTCGGTTCCCCTTGACAAAACTGCCTTGCGCATGAATTTCTCAGACCCTTATTAAAACCTGATGCTCTTATATCTGAGTGTTATCCACAAGAAGGAAACTTTAATTTAAAAAACCTGCACCGTTTTCTGATTGGTCAAGTTTTTTCTTGAGTTTATACTCCAGTGCTTTGATTCGTGTCAAGTGTACATGTGCATATGAAAGGCTGATGGGGGTGGGCAACGGCACAGGATATGGTGTATATTTAAAAGTGATAGGATTTAGTGATTTGGCTGTGCCGCTATATACTGTAGTTCTTAATCTTGAAACTACAAAATTCCACATTGGGAAGGCAGCTAATGCTTTTCCATATGAAATACAGGTCTCGCGTTGGCTTTTATAATTCTTCTCTTGTGAAACTAAAATGGAGACATGCTCTCATTTCACTCGGAAGGTTGTTTGGAATACTTAAATTGTTACCACATTCTGCCTTTTTCCCTGTAAAACTCTTCTGTAACACCGAGGACATAGAATGGTCATGAAAGTTGTAGGAAGGGACCTAAAACCCCCAAATAGGCTGATACCTTTACAGAATTACCAATAGCTGTTCCATAGTGATTTGCAAAAAAGAAAAAAAAAACAGAAACAAACAAACAAAGAAAACAACTGTGGGATGGAGAAGAATATGGAGAACATGAAAATCTTATGTAAAAAAAAAAGAATAAACAAAAAAACAGAGCTCCATCAGCCACGTCTCCAAATAAAGGCTACCCTATGGACCTGCTCATCTGCTCAATATTACTACATGAGTAAGATGCAGACTGCTCTTGTGCTGAGACTTTATATATTTGAGATTGATTATTACCAGAACTTAGCTTACCCTAAGTCATCTCAAAGCTTTATGTCTTCTGGCAATTACATCCTCTTATTAATGCTGAATTTACTTCTGCGCCATGGTTATAAAAAGAGGTTCGAGCTTTTTAATTTTATCTTTGTCTCAGTAGTCATTTCTCTGTTTGAGTAGACCCAAAACCAGATCCATCAGTGAATGAAAATATAAAACTCACTACATTTCTTGTGGAATACTAATAAACAACCCCCCAAATTAATTCAAAATTATATCAGTATCATTAATGTTAATTAACTTTATGATCTAAATTATATAAGTTTTGCTTTGCAAATAACAAATAAAGATCTTTTTCCATGGGAAAGACCTTCTGTTATTACCAGCTCCCCACACAGAGGTCATAAATCCTTGTTATTATTCTGTAAAAATATGCATTTCTAAATGAGATGACTTTTTCTTTATTACAATGTTGTTTAAACCTCAGAAAATTCTGGGTATCGGATTTCTAGTTCTATTCTAATAGGGTGAACTTATGTTTCCATTTTGTTTTTTATGTTGCTGTTTTTTTTTTTTTTTTACTGTTGATGATATGCCCTAAATATTGTCTTCTAAGATCCAGTCTTAAAAATTTGTGTCTTTATAGTGATGTGAATTCATAACTTGAAGGGTGGCATCTATACCTCATTTTATATCTATTTGTCAATATTTGTAATTTCTGATCAGATATTCATGTTTTAACCAACTTTTTCCCATTTGAAACTTTTGTTTCATTTCATTTTTTTTTTTCTGATTCCCTTGAATTGAAATAACACTTTTTTGATCTGAATGTTTGGAAAGTCCTTTTGTTCAATTACAAGGCATGTTTTGTCTGCTGAACACTGTTCATTTTAATTTTAATATTGCAATGTTTGGATGATCTATTTCTTGTTGAATTTAATTAAATTTTTTGTCATCACTCTGCTATGTGTTTTTTGTAAAATTTAAATCCTATTTAACAATTATTTATTTTGCTTTCTCTAAGTGTTCAGTTACAAACTATCATTCATTCAATTTAGTAATGCTTCATATCCTGTTTTAAGCATGTTAAAACTACCACAGAAAATGTAAAATTTGAAAAACCCCTGACTTTCAAAAAGTATACCTGACATACGCATTTTTAACTGTGCTAGGATAGTGTACAGTCTGCCTAGCCATAATGTCAGTATGATGGTCACATGACAATGCTCTATATCTTAGATCTTTTGTCCTTTTTACTAACTTTCACAATGCTTTATGTGTATGGATTTCTATATCACTTTTTAATTTAGCTTTTATAGCCTTACCCCAAATACTAGATGAATTATTCTTGGGAGAAAATACATAATTCTATTATCATATTTCCAGTATGAATTCCACATTAACACCTTCTGTGAGAATGCATGGTAGATAGACCCACAAGCTTTGGCAACAACCATTATTGACTTTATTTTATTGAGGAGAACTTCATATAACTTCTAAGTAACCATTTTAAAATTTTAAATTCAGTGGCATTTAGAGTATTCCCAATATTGTACAACCATCATTTCACCCTAGTTTCAAAACTTTTTTATCATCTGAAAAGAACACCCTATACCTATCAAGCAGTTGTCATTCACCCAAACCATCCCCTGAAAACCACTAATCAGATTTCTGTCTCTGTGGAATCCCCTGTTCAGGATATTTCATACAAAAGATATCTTATGATAAGTGACCTTTTGTATCTGACATTTTTCATTTAGCATACTGTTTTCAATATTTATCTAAGTTGTGGCCTGAATCAGGACTTCATTCCTTTAGAGGCTGAAATACATTTAATTATATGAATGTACCACAATTTATCCATTCAATCATTTTTGAACATTTGGGTCTTTTCCACCTTTTGGCTCTTACGAATAGAAAAATACTTATGTAAACATTTGTGTGCAAGTTTCTTTGAGGACATATATTTTCATTTCTCTTAGATATATATGCTGGGTCATATAATAATTCCATGTTTAACTCTCTTTGAGAAACCCTGAACTGTTTTCCAGCAGTACCATTTTACATTCACACCAAAGATGTCTGAGAGTTTCTACTTCTTTGCTTCTTTGTGAACATTTGTTATTTTCCAATTTTTTAAAAAATTATAGCTTATCCTAATGAGTAAGAAGTGGCATCTCATTGTGATTTTTTTTTTTTTTTTCAGTTCAGCCAGATAAAAAGAATTTTTTGGGAAATGGGATAAAAGAACAGAACTTGCTGAGAAATGGGAGAGAAGGAAGGAAATACGTACCGAAATTGGGTGCAGGCTCCTCTAGGCAGAGAGAGCAGGCCTTGGTTAGTGTGGTCACTTTTAAGCTATTAATTGTTCCTCCCCTTGCTAATGCTAAGAGGAGGAGCCCCAGCTGCTATTGGTTACCTCACCAATGGTGAGGCCAATGGTGAGGCCTGTTTGGAGTATCTGGGGACCCCCTCGGCCCAGGAAAGAGTCCAGCTGGGACCTCAAGGTTGAGTTCAAGGTCTTGGAAGGGTTTCATGCCCATGTTGTCTGTCAGGCCAGCCGCCTTCTCCCATTTCACTATATTACCTGCCTCAACTGTCCCCTCAGAGAGTTCAAGCCCTTATTCTTAAGGGGGTGATGAGGGGTGATGGTCATTCTTCTGTAGTTACTTCCTGCTGGTTAGGGCAGTAGTCCCTACCTGACAGGGCATAAGCCTCTCTGTCTATTCTATTGTGGTTGAGGGAAGATGGGTCTGACACCCTGGTTGGAGATGGAAGAAATCCTCACAAAACTAAATAAGCACTGATTTAATAAGAAATAAACTTAATTAGAATTTTGAAGATACATAGTCCTATTAAAAGAATAAAGAAGATGGTAGTAGGTGGCCCCAAAAGGGGGCCAGCCATGACATATTGGACCACAAGAGTGAGAAAGGCCAGGTGCCTTCAGAGGCTGCATCCTCCCAAAGTTGATGGGAGACAGCATTCTTCCTTGAGTTCTTTTATGCTGTTGGTTAACTCTAGGGAGAGATTGTGGTAGACCTGCTGGGTTTGGGTATAAGCTGCCAACCACAGTTCCCACAGAAGTGGTTATGCTTAGGAAAGCTAGAAGAGGTATGGAGAGGCACTGCCTTAGACATAAGCTCACAAAGACTGTATAGGTAACAAGACAAGCAAATGGCAAACAAAATAAAGATAGTACTTCAGAGAGCCATTTCTTTATCTTATAGGCACATTCATTAACTACTTAGAAAATAAGTTTATCAGGACTTTTAATATATTCAATATCCTTCTGCATGTGATCTAGAATAGAAAAGATAGAATCAAAATCATCAGGTATATATGTACAGTACTTGATACTAATCAATGCACAAGTTGCACTTTGAGCTGCAATTAGTAGATCTAAGCTCCAGATCTGCAATACCATACATGTTATCTCTCCATGGGAGCAGGCCGTAATGCCAATTTTGTTTAAGTTCTATTCACAGTACTCTGGTATTCATTGCTTCACTTGTCCTTCACACAGCCAGAATGCTGCAGGACCATTGACCCTAGAGAGAGACTAGGAAGGTAAACATTCAGCATTTCACTGGCCAAGTGCACAGTGCCCTTCGACACAATGAAACAGAGCCAGTCTGGAGGCAATGTCCATTGTACATCTGGCCATATTGAGCCATTGCCGGCTGCTGCAATAATCTGAAACCACATCATACTTTCTGTTCCCTTTAGGAACATGTTCAGAGATGTAGTAGATACTTTTATTGCTTTAGGTGCCAGTGACCAACCTAGTCAATAACTCAAATGAAGAGGCACCACACAAGGTATTTGGGCCTGTTTGAATGCCCAAGACAGTTTGAAAATACTGAAGTCTATCTCTTTTGATTTTTATACACTTTCTAAACACTTCCAATGCAGTTTATAATATATCAAATGAAGTTAATTTTTTAGTACTCTGCTTTTCACTTCTACACCTTTACCATGATGATATTAATTGATAGGTATTTTACTTTAGCAGTACAGGAAAAACTGCTTTCTCAATTATTTTATGAAAACTGAAGATTCCCAATGGAATCAAGATTATCTTTAACACCACCACTTTAGCATGCAGATTGAGGTGGCCTTTGACAGATTTCCCTGTTATGAAGTTATTTTTTGTTATTAATATCAATTTAGGTTTCTAATTAATAATGGCTTACTGGAATTAGCCATTTAAATGCCTCTGTTTAGGAGATGCTTTTACAAACTCCTTATAATTAACCATAAATAACCACATAGACTGGTTACTTTATCTTAAAATAAGTTTAAATTACAATTAGCAACCAATGATATTTACTTTAACCATTTAAGAGAGGCCAGATCTACATCTCTTTCTTTAACTTCATTAAACATGAATTTACAACTTTCATGATCTCAAAGATTTAGTACATATAATATTAATTTACATTAATAATTAATTTATTAATTATAATATTAATTTACATTATAATATTAATTTATTAGTATCCTATAAACATAGGGAAATTATATCCAAGCTAAATAAAATTGAAACTGTGAATAGTCTTAAAAGCATATTGACTGCTAGATTCTGGAATATATTATGATTGTTTAATTGGTTTTAATCATAATTTAGAAAAGATTTTTCCATAGTTTTCAAGGATTTTACTTTACTTACTGAAATCTGACAATTGGATTATTAACCACCCTTATTTTAAGGCTGGCAAATGGTTTAAATTGGGGAATTACAAGGCAAACTTATTCTTAATTCCCCAGCCAAGAAGGTAGAGTATTAATCTCCCACACTTAGGCCCTAGGGGCTGGGTAGGTCAAAGAGCTCAGGAAAATCTTTTTCCCTTTCCCAATAGTTTCTACAATTAGATTTCTATATGACTTTTCCATCCTGGTAAGCCTAATTTGGGATCCAGGAATATTCATTCACATATATAACTGCATATTTAATTTTTAAAATTGAATAGAGCTTTTTTAAGAATTTTCATTTGTTAATTTATTACCATTCTGATGTATGAAAGTATACACTGATCAAATAGGCAGACAGAAACAGAGTTAGACACAAACATGCAACTCACTGATATAATTTGCATTCTTTTATAAAATAAGTTTAACTGTAAAATAACATTTAAAATACTTATTTGAAGGCTATTTCTAATTAATTTGCACTGTGACCATGCAGTTTTGCACAAGAATTTCATTTCTTTCAACTATTGGCTTGTAACCAAATTGTCTCCAATGCTTTTAAAATACAATTTTTCTTTACTTCAGAATTTCATTTCCCATTTTGACTTTGACAGACCTTGGATGAGCTATACTAATTCTAATGTATACTGATTGAGGTCATTGAAATCACAGGGAAACCTGTTTTCTCATGCTTTGCTGCTTCTAGGGACATCAGCACTGGAGGTGGGTGGCTCCCCTCCCAGTCCTCGGCTACTAAACTGGAAGAGTGGACGTCCAACCAGGAGGGCTAAGAATTCCACCAGGCAGCAATCTAGTCCACACCTGGAGTCATGAAAGAAAGCAGGGTCACTAACACTAGTGGAAGGAGAGGAGACAGGGGTGTCTTAAATTTGCTTTTCCCTGAGCCATGGGGGTGGGTGGGTAGAAATTGTCATGAAATAACTATAAGCAAAGGCAAGGGGTGAGGCTAGACCTGAAGTAACCATAAACAAAGGCAAACTCTGTTTATAATTACCATCACAATAGCTGACTTCTAAGGGAGGTGAAGCCAGTGAGCTAAAGCAATGGTGTGGCTAGACCTGGAATAACCATAAACAAAGGTAAAATTAATTTAAAATTATCATCACAATAGTAAGTTTAGGCTAAATTCACCCAATTATAGCAATTTCAGATATTATCCTTCTGCAGTTTTATAATATAAAAGCATTCATATAATAATCTTAAGTCTTAGTTACAGTTTGTAGTAAGTTTCCACTTTAAAACAATTTGGGCACTTCCATTAACTAAGCAACTAAAACAATTTTATTAGTAACAACTTTGCTAAGTTTTTCTGTTTTCACATGAACCAATTTCATGTCATTTTTACATCAAATCCAATTGCAAGACAATATTGATATTTAAAGACTCATTCTTAGGTTACCTTTCACCATTATCCAGTTTGTAACAGGCATACCCCAATCTGATTTATGAGTTCCTAGGCACAAGCAGACTAAGACAGGTAAAGCAAGCAAAGATTAGAACAGAAGAGAGAATTTTACACACTTAACTTAGTTTAGGGAAAGACCTGCCTTTAGAATAACTCAGATGCAAAACTTCCAGTGTCTGTCCATGGCAGAAAACTCATTCAGGGCCCTCCAGCTTAGTTCCTCCAGGAAAATCCCTGGGCAGCTGCTAAGTACAGAGCTAAGGGGTCCAGAGAAGCCCTGCCCCCAATGAGACATAAATTGGGGCTGAATCCATTAGTTACCTCCCACAAGGGGTAAAACCCTGCAGGCCTTTTTCACTGGAAGTATTGGAGTGCTATAAGGAAATAGGCAGGGAGCTAGGAAAGCCAGGAACCTTTTAATCTTAATTGATGGCACATGAGGAGGTTCCTTATTCTACAGTGGAGAGATTTAGAAAATCGAGTGCATTTCCTCATCCCTTTAAGAAGAAATGACCACATCACCTCTGGCCCTCAGATCTGTCTGTCCTCTTCTCTCTTACACAGATTTAATTGGAATTCAGGGTCCCATAGAGAGGCCACTCTCGCCATACTGCAGTCACGTGGTATGACAGGAAAAGATTAGCCTCTTTCTATTTAGACCATCAGTAGGCATGTTGTCCTGATTTCCGAGAAGGCACTCCAATGGGGAGTCTGCTGGAATGCTGGAAGAGCTGCCCATTATCCTAAAGAAGGATAAAATGCATTGACTAGTCTGGATGGCGAACCACTGCTGGACCTGACTGGATTGCTCGCCGAGCCAGTGTCCTGGAAATCAAGGAGAACTGCTTGCTGTACCCACATTCCAGGGATTGGAAGCCTTATGTCTCTAGGTGTCCCCAGAGTATTAGCAAACTTGGGGGCATCTGGGTCCAGCTCTGAGACCAAATAACCAAGCTGGGCTGACCCGATGAAAGGGGCTGGCTAGGGACCTTTCTTTTGCCGACTTTGCAGAGGTCTTAGGAGTTAGCCACGAGCAAGCTCATCTCATGGCAACTCCCAGGGTCTAAGTTCCACAGTTAAATCTGACATTAAAAGGCCATTAAAAAACCAGAGATTTAATTGTTCTGTGACTTGCCAGGAAATAGCCTCAGGGGCTCCTGGAGACAATCTCAGGGTCTTTCCAGGGCTGAGAAGGAGCAAAGTCTAAAGGTACTATTGAGCGTGGGGTTCATGCTTTGCTAACAAATGCATGCCTTAGTTTCTAAGGCATTCTAAAGAATCTCACAGACAAAAATGAGGACAGCAGTAGTTGGAAAATTAAAGGCACTTCTAATTAAAAGGAGTTAACTAGTGGTGTAAGGAAATGATACAATGGGTGATAGTCATTCTGAACTCACAGAGAGAACCAGGTAAACTCCCAGCAGACTCCTGCTTGGCTCAGGTCACATGCCCAGTCAGGTATCAAGGATGGTTTCACCTACCACCCAGCACTTCCTTAAATCTACATGACATAGAGAGTTGCCCCTGCCACCTCCAGAAAGGGAGCCAGAACTCTGGGCAGACTGAGTTTATGTCCTGTGGGAGCCTATCCAGGAACTCCCTTTAAAATGGCAGATGAAAGGAACATTTAATTAAAAGGAGTTAACTAGTGGTCTAAGGAAATGATACAATGGGAGATAGCCATTCTGAACTCACAGAGGGGGCCTGATAAACCCCTGGTGGACTCCTGTTCAACTTAGGCCACATGCCCAGTCAGGTCTTAAGGATGATTTCACCCACCATCCAGAAATTTCTGGGATCTGCACGGCATGGGGGCTCACTCCTACCACCTCCGAAAAGGGAGCTGGAAGTCTGGGCAGACTGAGTTTATGTCCTGTGGGAGCCTACCCAGGAACCCCCTTTAAAATGGCAGAACCAAAAGAGGGCACAGATAGGCCTTAATTAAAACTCACCAGTCTCCAATGGAGGTGAGGGAACACCAATTGCCTTTCTGGCTCCTGGCAAAAGCTTGCTAAATGAAACCGGGGCATGTAGGATTCCTCTAGTTTCTTGGCTATGTTGCATAAAAGCATTTAAGAATATACCGGTTTAGTTAGGCCAGAAAAAAGAATTTATTGGGAAATGAGAGAAAAGAACAGAGCTTGCTGAGAAATGAGAGAGAAGGATGGAAATAGGCATGGATATTTGGTGTGGGGTCTTCTAGATAGAGAGAGCCTCTCATCTTGACTTTGATTTGCATTTCCTTAATGAAATCCCAATGATGTTGAACATCTTTTTATGGGTTTGTAGGCCATTTGCATATCTTCTTTGGAAAAATGTCATTTTTTAAATTGGGTTGTTTGTTTTTATGTTGTTGAGTATTAACTTTTTAAAATATATTCTGGGGACTAGTTAGACACTGGAAACTCTTCTCCAGAAAAATAGCTAGAGGACAAGCTGAAACAGCCCCAAAAAAGATCTTCTAGGGTTTAGGACAGCAGGTGAAGGCTGCACACCACCCAGAGGAGAGAGGAACAGAAGAGGGAAATCGCGACAACAGAACCGTGAGTTAGAAGTAGCAGTTTCTGCTGCTGCCAGCAACCTCCCCACACTCTTCAGAATTCTCGGGCCTCTGGGCCTGCGACCACAGACAAAGGGGGCTCCGGGGATCTACCACTCCTGGAAAGGGGAAAGAGAGGGACACAGCCTTAGTCTGACTCAGGTTCTGACCTGTAAATTTGGGCTGCAGAACCCACGGACCCTTCCACATGGTGGTTTGCCTGGGAGCCTAGGAAGGACTGGAGAAATCTGACCCTTGCAACCTCACTCTCTTCCAGCCTGGACTAATTGTTGAGGACTCCATGGGAGAGAGGAGAGAGAGCCTGGGGCTGACCCTGCTTTTGACTTCCAGGTTTGGTCTGCCCTGTCCCGAGAGCCCTTCCGGCCGAGTGGGGCTGCGCCATTATTTGCCTTGGAGCCTGCAAGGGACTAAAGATACACAAACCTCCCAAATTCCTCCTCTACTAACAGGGACTGAATGTTGAGGATTCAGAAGGGAATGGAAATATTTCCTAGCTGAGAAAAGGGGGGCCTACGAGAGAAGTCTGGAGAACTGTTTCAGAAAGTTTGAATCACAGGGCTCTTAGCCCCCAGACAGGAAGCTCTATCACATTGATCTGGTCTGTGTCACAACAAATACGCGCCAACCAGGCATTGAATTGTGAGCTGGAACAAGCGCCATCTCCTGGAAGACCAAGGAAGTGCACATAAGAAAATTAATAAGTAAGAAAGGCTTGTCCTGGCCTCTATAGCCTCCCTGCCCAAGGCCCTAGGAAATGACTCTACAACCAATTACTGGGTCCAGTGCCCAGTTTTGAGCAACCAGCAGAACAATCCTAACAATCAAGGTTGAGCCAAAAATCAAAGAGCTATGGTAACACACAGCTTCGTGCAACTAAAACCCCATAAAAGAGAAAGAGATAGAGCATCTAAGTAAAATACAACCTAACCAGATGCCTAAACACCAGCAAAAAATTATGAGCCATACTAAGAAAATAGAAGACATAGCCCAAGAAAAGGAATACAGCAAAGTCCCAGAAGAGATGCAGAATTTGAGAGAACTAATCAGTGAGATGAGCACACAATTCCAAAATCAAATTAATGAGTTGAAAGAGAATATAGTTAAAGAGATCAATGACATCAAGATGTCATTGAGCGAACACAAAGAAGAATTTGAAATCCTGAACAGAAAAGTAACGGAGTTCATGGGAATGAAAGATACAAGAGGTGAAGTCAAAAATACATTTGAGGCATACAACAGCAGACTCGAAATGATAGAAGAAAGAATAAGTGATATTGAAGACAGAGCAGCAAAAATTGAAGAGAGAAAAGAACAGAAGAGAAAAGAATGGAAAAATTGAACAGGGGCTCAGAGAGTTGAATGACAACACAAAACGCAACAACATACGAATCATGGGAGTTCCAGAAGGGGAAGAGAAAGGAAAAGGGGCAGAAAGAGTATTTGAGGAAATAATAGCTGAAAATTTCCCAACTCTCATGAAAGAAATGAACATACATTTCCAAGAAGCACACCATACCCCAATAAGAATAAATCCAAATAGACCTATGCAAGACACATATTATTCAGAATGTCAAACGTAAAAGATAAAGAGAAAATTCTCAGAGCAGCAAGAGAGAAGCAAATGATCCCGTACAAAGAACGTCCAGTAAGACTTAGTGCAGATTTCTCTTCAGAAACCATGGAGGCGAAAAAACAGTGGTATGATTCAATTAGGAAACTGAAAGAGAAAAACTGCCAGCCGAGAATTCTTTATCCAGCAAAACTGTCCTTCAAATATGAAGGTGAATATAAAGTATTCACAAACAAACAGAAACTAAGAGAGTTTGCAAAAAAGAATCCACCTTTGTAGGAAATATTAAAAGAAGCCTTAGAACCTGAAGGAAAAAGACAGGAGAGAGAGGATTGGAAGAGAGTATAGAAGAAAGGAAAGCAGAAAGGATAACCAAAAGAGTAAAAATAAAGACAAAAATAAGATGACATATGAAAACCAAAGAATAATATGGAGGAAATAAATACTGCATTTTCAGTAATATCATTGAATGTGAATGGATTAAATTCCCCAATCAAAAGATACAGGCCGACAGAATAGATAAAAAAACATGAGTCATCCATATGCTGCTTGCAAGAAACTCACCTCAGACCTAAGGATACAAACCGGCTGAAAGTAAAAGGTTGGAAAAAGATACTCCATGAGAATAGTAAACAGAAAAGAGAAGTGGTAACTGTACTAATATCAGACAAAACGGACTTGAAATGCAAAAAAATGATAAGAGATGCACAAGGCCATTATATATTAATAAAAGGGACAATCCTCCAGGAAGATATAACAGTCATAAATATCTACGCACCTAATCAGGGTGTTCCAAAATATAGGAGACAAACTCTGGCAAATCTGAAGGGAGAAATAGACATTTCTACAATAATCGTTGGAGACTTCAACACCCCTCTCACATCATTAGATAGAACAACTAGACAGAAGATCAAAAGGAAACAGAGAACTTGAACAATATGATAAACAAGTTAGACCTACCAGATATATACAGAACACTGCATCGAAACTCAGCAGGTTATACATTCTTCTCAAGTGCCCCTGGATCTTTCTCCAGGATAGACCACATGTTAGGTCACAATAAGGTCTCAATAAATATAAAAAGATTGAAATCATACAAAGCACCTTCTCAGATCATAATGGAATGAAACTAGAAATCAATAACAGACAGGAAAAAAGGAAATTTGCAAATGTGTGGAGACTGAACAACACACTCCTAAATATCCAGTGGGTCAAAGAAGAAATTGCAAGTGAAATCAGTAAATATATTGAGACAAATGAAAATGAGAACACAAAATATCAAAACTTATGGGATACAGCAAAGGCAGTCTTGAGAGGGAAATTTATAGCCCTAAATGTCTATATTAAGAAACAAGAACAGCTAAACTCAAAGATTTAACTGAACAACTTGAGAAACTAGAAAAAGAAGAGCAAACCAATCCCAAAGCAAAAAATAAGAAAGAAATAATTAAGATTAGAGCAGAAATAAATGAAAATGAGAACAGAAAAACAATAGAGAAAATCAAACAAAACCAAAAGCTGGTTCTTTGAGAAGATCAATAAAATTGACAAAACCTTCGCTAGAATAACAAAGAAAAAAAAAAGAAAATATGCAAATAAATACAATCAGAAATGAAAGTGGGGAAATTACAAGTGACCTCACAGAAATAAAAAGAATCATAAGAGGATATTATAAGAAACTATATGCCAACAAACTAGACAACCTGGATGAAATAGACAAATTTCTAGAAACTCATAACCAACCTACACTGACACTACAAGAAATACAAGAACTTAACAAACCAATCACAATTAAGGAGATTGAATCCGTCATCAAAAATCTCCCAGCAAAGAAAAGTCCAGGACCAGATGGCTTCACAGGTGAATTCTACCAAGCATTTCTAAAAGAATTAACACCAATCCTGTTTAAACTCTTCCAAAAAATTGAAGAGAACAGAAAATTACCAAACACATTTTATGAAGCCAACATCACCCTAATACCAAAGCCAGGTAAAGATTCCACAAGAAAAGAAAATTATAGACCAATCTCTGTCATGAACATAGATGCAAAAATTCTCAACAAAATACTTGCAAATCGAATCCAACAGCATATCAAAAGACTTATACATCACGACCAAATGGGATTTATTCCTGGTATGCAAGGCTGGTTCAACATAAGAAAATCAATCAATGTAATACACCACATTAACATATTGAAGGAAAAAAAACCAAATGATCATCTCAATAGATGCAGAAAAGGCATTCGACAAAATCCAACATCCTTTTTTGATAAAAATACTTCAAAAGATAGGAATAAAAGGAAAATTCCTCAATATGATAAAACGCATGTATGTAAAACCCACAGCCAACATCATACTCAATGGGGAAAGGTTGAAAGCTTTCCCCCTAAGATCAGGAACAAGACAAGGATGCCCACTGTCACCATTGTTATTCAACATTGTACTAGAAGTTTTAGCGAGGGCAATTAGACAAGACAAAAAATTTAAAGGCGTCCAAATAGGAAAAGACGAAGTAAAACTCTCACTGTTTGCGGATGACATGATCCTGTATTTAGAAAATCCTGAAGTATCCACAACAAAGCTACTTGAACTAATAAATGAGTTCAGCAAAGTGGCAGGATATAAGATCAACACGCAAAAATCAGTAATGTTTTTGTACACTAGTACTGAACAACCTGAGGAGGAAATCAGGAGGAAAATTCCATTTTCAATAGCAACAAAAAGACTCAAATACCTAGGAGTTAATTTAACCAAGGAAGGACAGGACCTATATGCAGAAAACTACAAAACAATGCTAAAAGAAATTTAAAAAGACCTAAACAAATGGAAAGACATTCCGTGTTCATGTATTGGAAGAATAAATATTGTGAAGATGTCAATCTTGCCCAAACTGATTTATAGATTCAATGCAATACCAATCAAAATCCCAACAGCTTATTTTACAGAATTAGAGAAGGCAATTACCAGATTCATCTGGAAGGGTAAGTGCACCCGAATAGCCAAAAGCATTCTAAAAAAGAAGAGCAACGTGGGAGGAATTTCGCTGCCTGACCTTGAAACATGTTACAAAGCTACAGTGGTCAAAACAACATGGTACTGGCATAAAGATAGGCATATCGATCAGTGGAATAGAATTGAGAATCCAGAAATAAACCCTCACCTATACAGTCAAGTGGTTTTTGAAAAACCTACCAAGCCCATGCTGATGGGAAAAAACAGTCTCTTCAACAAATGGTGTTGGGAGAACTGGATATCTATAACCAAAAGAATGAATGAGGACCCCTATCTCACCCCTTATACAAGAATCAACTCAAAATGGATCAAAGATCTAAATATAAAAGCCAGGACCATAAAACTCCTGGAGGAAAATGGAGGGAAACATCTTCAAGACTTTGTAGTAGGTGGTGGTTTCTTGGACCTTACACCCAAAGCATGTGCAACAAAAGGAAAAGTAGATAAATGGGACCTCCTCAAAATTAAACACTTTTGCACCTCACAGGACTTTGTCAGAAGGGTGAAAAGGCAGCCGACTCAATGGGAAAAAATATTTGGAAATCACATATCTGATAAGGGTTTAGTATCCAGGATATATAAAGAGATGTTACAACTGAACAATAAAAAGACAAGTGACCCAATTAAAAAAATGGGCCAAAGAGTTGAACTGACATTTGTCTGAAGAAGAAATACAAATGGCAAAGAAACACATGAAGAAATGCTCAACATAACTCACGATTAGGAAAATGCAAATCAAAACTACAATGAGATATCATTTCACACCTATCAGAATGTCCACTATTAAAAAGACAGAGAACTACACGTGTTGGAGAGGATGTGGAGAGATAGGAACACTTCTTCACTCTTGGTGGGAATGCAGGATGGCACACCCACCATGGACGCCTGTTTGGCAGTTCCTAAAGAAGTTGAATATAGACTTGCCATGTGACCCTGCAATACCACTACTGGGTATATACCCAGAAGAACTGAGTGCAGTTAAAAGAACAGACATCTGCACACCGATGTTCATAGCCACATTATTCACCATTCCAAAAGTTGGAAAAAACCCAGGTATCCATCAACAGATGAATGGATAAACAAACTGTCGTCTGTTCACACGATTGGATATTATGCAGCTTTAAGAAGAAATGAAGTCATAAAGCATATGGCAACATGGATGAACCTGGAGGACATTATGTTGAGTGAAGCAAGTCAGACACAAAAGGACAAATAATGTATGAATGTGTTACTTTGAAGATTTTATTTATTTATTCATTTATCCCCCCCTTGCTGCCTGCGCTCGCTGGGTCAGCTAACCACACCGTGCTGGCGTGCTTGCCTTCACCAGGAGGCCCCAGGAACCAAACCCGGGGCCTCCCATATGGTGAACGGGAGCCCTATTGTTTGAGCCACAGCAGCTTCCCTGAATGTGTTACTTTGAACCAAATATATTGTATAATATATTGTTTGATTAAAAAATTTTTTTTATATGTATCCATTACATTTAATTGAGAAATGTATATATTTATTCATCTGTGTTTACTTTTTAGTTTTTAATTTTTTATATTTTCAATTATTAAATGTACAAAATAAAGTTAAATAAATTAAAAAAAAAAATGTATATATAGAAGGCATGTGTTCCGCCAGGACCTGTGCATGGGCATACTACCAGGCCCCGCCAAGCCTCCCAGCAAGATGATGATGTAACAGGAGAGAGACACAGGGGACAGCCAAGACAAGACACACCACAAACCAGGAACTGAGGTGGCACAGGTGGCAGAACACCTTTCTCCCACATCGGAGGTTCCCAGGATCAAATCCCGGTGAAGACTGGAGGAGAAGGATGAGAAGAGAGGGCAGGAAACAGACAAACAGAATTGCCCAACAAATGGACATGAAACAGCAAATGGGGGGGGGCAGTAAATGGATAAAGTAAATAAATAAATCCTTAAAAAATATAAATATATATATATATATATTCTGGATTCTAGACACTTATTGGATATATGATTAGCAATTATTTTCTACTATTCTGTATATTGTCTTTTTCACTTTCTTGATAATGTTCTTTGATGCACAAAAGTTTTTAATATTTATGAAGTACAATTTATCTATTTTTCTTTTGTTACTTGAGAAGAGAATCCATTACCAAATCCAAGGTCATGAAGATTTACCTCAATTTTTTTCTAATAGTTTTATATTTTTAACTTTTATAATTAGGTCATTGATCAATTCTGAGTAAAATTGTACATGGCATTAGGAAGGGGTACCACTTCATTCTTTTGCATCTGGTTATCCAGTTGTCCCAGCACTATTCATTGAAAAGATTATATTTTCTCCATAGAATGGTCATAGAACACTTGTTGAAAATCAGTTAACTATAGAAGTTTATCTTATTTCTTGACTCTTAGGTGTATTCCATTGGTCTAAAGATCTATCCATCCTTATGCCAGTACCACAGTGCTTTGATTACTGTAACTTTGTGTTAAGTTTTGTACTTAGGAATTATGAGTTCACCAATTTTGTTTTTACATTTCAAGATATTTTTGGTTGTTTGGTTATCTGAGGATCAGGTTTTTCATGTCTTCAAAAAATAAACAGCTGCAGGAAATTTGATAGAAAATGCATTAAGTTTGTAAATCACTTTGAGGAGTGTTGCCACCTTAAAATATTAATTCTTCCAATCCATGAACTTGGTATGTCTTTTCATTTAATTATGTCTTCTTTAATTACTTTCAACAATGTTTTATAGTTTTCAGTGAGTAATGCTTTCACCTTCTTTGCCAATTTATTTCTAATTATTTTAATTTTTGGATTCTATTGCAATGTGATTGTTTTCTTAATTTACTTTTTGGGTTGTTTGTTGCTGGTATGGAAACACAACTGATTTTTTTTTTTTTTTTTTTGAGGTAACAGAGGCCGGGGATTGTACTCAGGACCTTGTATGTGGGAAGCCAGTGCTAAACCACTGAGCCACATTGGATTCCCTGTTGGTTTTTTTGTTTGCTTTGGTTGTTGTTTGGTTTTGATTTTTCAGGAGGCACTGGGAACCGACCTGGGACCACCCATGTGAGAGGCGGGTGCTCAACCACTTGAGCCACATCCGCTCCCTCACAACTGATTTTTTAATATTGATTTTTGTATCTGCTACTTTGCTGAATTTGTTTATTAATTCTAACTTTTTTTTGTATACTTTTTAAGGTTTATTTTTAAAGATACTTAGATTACATAAATGTTGAATAAAAAATACAGGGAATTCCTATATTCCCTGCTCCCTACCCCTCCCACATTTTCTCACATTAACAATATTCTTCATTAGTGTGGTACATTTGTCAAAATTGATGAACACATTTTCAAGCATTGTCACTAAGCACACATTAGGGTTTACATTGTACTTTACACTCTCTCCTCCAAATTTTTGTAAGTTATGACAAGATATTTAATGGCCTGTGTCTGTCACTGCAATGTCATTCAGGGCAATTTCCAAGTGCTGAAAATGCCCTCAGATTACACCTATTTTTCCCTCTCCCTCCCCTCAGATCCTCCAGTGGTCACTGCCTCCACATCAATGATAAAAATTCTGCCATTGCTAGAATCACAATAAGTATAGTAGAATAATAGCAAGTCTACTCTAGTCTATCATTCATTCCCCAATCCTGAGGATTCTGGGACAGTGATGCCAACTCTGTGTCTAATTGTGAGGGGGCTTAGATCCCCTGGGTCAGATGGATGGGACTATCTTGCTTACAGTTGCAGACTCTCTCTGTTCCTTAAGATGGTCGTTGTCCATCATTATTTCCTTTTTAGTTGTCCTGGGTGAGTCCAATGAACTGGAGAGTAGGTGTTGCAACTCTGTTGAGATTCAGAGCCCAACTGGTACATGGACAGCACAAAGATTTAAGTCTCTTGGACATAAACCTATCAACTCTAGTACTAACTATAGGTTCAAATAGAAGGGCAGAAGAGCCATGTGTAGGGAAACCACAACTGAGTTGAAATCTGTCACACACGGGGAAGCATAAAGTACAAAGTAGGGCCCACTGTCAGGGTGCCAAACTCCTGAGCTGTCTGCACTGCCTATAGTGTTTGGATGTCCCAGTGGCCCTCAGGAGACCCACTCTTTGAGGATATTTACTTTGACAGTCAATGAGATCCTGCTGAGATGTACATAAGTGTAACCTCTGAAATGACCTCCTGACTCACTTTGAAGTTTCTTAGCTATATAAATTCATTTGTCTTTACCCTTAACCCTTTTTGGTCAAGGTCTTTTTCCGGTTGCATTGCTAGTTGGTGTTTGATAGTAATCCCTCGGTGCCAGGGAGGATCATGCCTAGCTGTCATGGGGGAAGGTAATGCATTTATATGCTGAGTTTAACTTATAGAAAGGCCACATTTAAGCAACAAGTTGCCTCTCAGGAGGTAACTCTCAAGCACCCTATAATAATAGGTTAAATTTCAATTTCAAAAGTAAAAGTTCATAAATATAGTCATCAATATCAAGGGCCCGTCAATGGTCCATCTTCCTTCACTAGTCACTGCCCCTGTACTCTGGGGATTCTTGCTGTCCCATTAGAGAATGTAGCAGAGCTCTGCAGGATGGGAATTTGATATTCTTAGGGTCATTGTGTGAATCTCCACCCACAGTGACAATGCCCTGTGAACACTTGAACACATTCATATGCCTTATAGGTATGCCCCAGCTGAACCTCCTCCCATGAATCCCCCATCACTGACACTCCATACCAATGATCCTCCCCTGCCACAGTTGTAACTCTTCTGTGGTCCAAAACTTCTTTGAAAATGAAGCCAACAAAATAACCAAATACAATTAATAAGAAAATGAAATAATAATGATGGTTTTAAAAATTAATAAGAGTTTTAAAAAATTAAAAATAAATTTTAAATAACAAAAAATAATTTTAAAAATAACATAAAAAAAAGTTTTTGATATGTCTTTCATCACTGTAAGATCTGTTTTCTTGAATGGAAGATATGGGTAATTATCTTCTTTTTATTCCCCCACTATCTTTTTTTTCTTTTTCTTTTTTTCTTTTTTTCTTCAAAGAAGCTTTAGGTTATAGAAAGGTCACATACAGAATTCAGTGGATTCACATATACCCAACATCCTCTCCCCCATTCCCTTTTCCCTTATAATTAATATTTTCATTGTGGATGGTACCTTTGTTACAATTAATGTGCAAATATTGAAATATTGTTACTAAACATGGTTAATTATTTACATTATGGTTTACATTTTGGACCCCACATTTTTAAAAATTTGATGAAATTTAACATGACTTGTGTAACCATTGGGGAATTTGATGTAATTATGAATTCTAAAAATATAATTGGATCATACTTGTAAACTGATATGTTAATCTGGACATGATTAGGTTATGATTAGGGCGTTGAGCCCCACCCTTTGGTGGTTAGGGAATTGAATATAAAAGGCAAGGCAAAGAACAAAGTTGAAGCAGTCTTTTGAGAAGCAGTTTTGATGTTGGAAAAAGGCCCCAGGAGAAGAGAAGCAAGCCATTCGCCTGATCGTCTACAGCTGACCTTGTGGAGGAAACAGGAGCTAAGCCCGGAGAGAAACACAGCCCCTGGAAGAGAGGAACCCCAGAAGCCTGAACCCTGGCAAACGCTGACAGCTGTCTTGCTCTAACATGTGGCAATGGACTGTGGTGAGAGAAGAAACTTAATGCTTTATGGCTTTGTATCTGTGGACTTCTACCCCAAATAAATACCCTTTATAAAGACCAACTCATTTTTGGTATTTTACATTAGCACCCCTTTGGCTGACTAATACAACTTGTATCTATCATTGTAAGAACATGTAGAACAACTCCATCGACCCAAAACTGCCCCATGTTCCATCTAATCTATTCTTCCCTCCCATCCCCTTGGGATCCAAGGAAACCACCAAGCTTCACTCCTTGAAGAACAAGATTCATAATTACTTGCGAGAACATTGAAGGCTTGACATACTGGCATGTCCTCCCCTATTAGGCACTGTCTATGCTCTCAAGAGACTTCTGCCTCTCTATTTTAGGACATAGCAGAACTCCCCAGGATGGGATTCCAACATCTTCCCACTCTTTATGTGGGTCTTCACCCCAATGGTACAACACACTATGACAAGATGAACACTCACACATTCCCTAGAAGCCTGCCCCAGGTGCGCCCTTGTCCTGAATGCCCCTCACATCCAACGACCTAAACCAGTAACTCTCCCCTACCATATTGCCAAAAGAACATTCCCAATGTTATAGTTTCAATTACATACCTGCAAATCCCTAGTGTTCACCTGCTCCATCCCCCAACCCTCCCCCCATTTCCATGGACAGTCCAAACCACCCTCTCCACCCTACCCCCCTCAAAACCAGGACCACCCAACCCAGTAGTAACACTGCACCACTGTCATGCCCATCCACTGCACAAGTGCACACTTCCACCTATCATAGATTTTGCCTATGTGGGCATTAGCTTTTTGTCCTTTTCTGTCTCCAGGTCTGTTAGTCTGCTCAATTTGCTTAATTCATATCAGTGAGGTCATGTAATATTTGTCCTTCAGTGCATGGCTTGTTTCCCTCAACATAAGGTCTGCAAGGTTCATCCATGTTAACCCATGTGTTAATACTGCATTCTTTCTTATAGCTGAGTAATATTCCGTTGTATGTATATATCACAATTTGTTTATCCATTCATCTGTTGATAGACATTTGGGTTGTTTCCAACTTTTCACAATAGTGAATAATGCCACTGCTTTCAATTCTTCTGGGTATATACCCAGTGTGGGATTGCTGGATCATATGGCAATTCTATAGTTAGCTTCCTGAAGAACTGCCAAACTGTCCTTTACAGTGGCTGCACCATTATACATTCCCACCAGCAGTGGGTTAGAGTTCCCATTCCTCCACATCCTTTCGAACACTTGTAGTCCTCTGTTTTTTTTAATATACCAGTCTTATGGGCATGAGATGTCTCATCTTAGTTTTGATTTGCATTTCCCTAATAGTTAGTGATGTTGAGCATCTTTTCATGTGCTTTTTAGCTATTTGTATTTCTTCTTTGGAGAAGTGTCTATTCAAATCACTTGCACATTTTTAAAATAGGTCTCTAACAGTTTTTTTCTTTTGTGTGTGTGCATTCTTTTATAATTTATATATATATATATATGGAATCATGTTATCTACAAATAGAAATAAATTTAATTCTTCCTTTCCAATTTGTATAACTTTTATTTCTTTTCTTTACATAATTGTTCTGGTTAGGAATTCCAGTATAATATGTAATAACATTGATGAAGGTAGGCATCCTTGTCATGATTCTGTTTTCAGGAGGAAAGTTTTCAGGCTTTCATCATTGAGTATTTAGCTATGAGTTTTTTCATAAATGACCCTTATTTTGTTAAGGAAAATATTTTCTATTCCTGTATTTCCATGTGGTTTTATCATGTGTGTTGAATTTTGTCAACTATTTTTTCAATGTCTATTGAGATGATCATGTGGGTTTGGCCTTCATTCTAATAATATGCAGTATTACATTGATGGATTTTCTTATGTTGAACAACCTTGCATTCTTGGGATAAATTTCACTTGGTCATGATGTATACTCTTTTAAATATAATATTGTATTCTGTTTGCTGATAATTTGCCTAGACTTTTTAAGTCTATAGGTCATAAGGGTTATAGATACGCACTATTCTTTTCTTGTAGTATCTCTGACTTTGATATCTGGTTAATGCTGGCCTCACTTTTTTGAGAATGATTGGTATTGACTCTCCTTTGTATGTTTGGTAGAATTCACCTGTGAAATGGTCTGGTTGTATTAGTCAGCCAAAGGGGTGCTGATGCAAAGTACCAGAAATCTGATAGCTTTTATAAAGGGTATTTATTTGGGGTAAAAGCTTACTGTTACAAGGTTCTAAAGAGTCCAACTCAAGACTACTTCCTTATGAAACTCTTGCCACATGTTGATTGAAGATGGTGGGTGACATCTGTCAGGGTTTAGGCTTCCTCTTCTCTTTTAAGACTCTGTGGGTCTAGCTTCTTCCAATCTCAGCTGTAGGCTGGCATAGGTCTGTCTCTCTTCCTGGGGCTCATTTCTTTTTGGGCTCAGCTCCTCTGGTTTCTTCACAAGCTCAGCTGTAAACTATCAGGCGAATTGCTCATCTCTCTTCCTGAGGCCTCTGCCATGTCTTTGGAGCTGCCTATCCTCCTCTGTGTGTCTTCTCTGTGTATCTCCTTGATTGGGATATTTATATAGCCCACGAAGGGGGTGCAGATTCAAACTGATTTATACCATACTTATGTGGCTAAACCAAAGCCCTAATCTTAACATAATTTAATCAAAGACTTCTCAACTGAATCTAATACAATCAAAGCCTGTCTTGCTCAGAAAAACAGACCAGTTTACAAACTATCAAATATTGTAATTTTTAAAATAATTCATAAATAATCTCAAACTGCCACAGAGGATTTTGATTTCTGACTCAATTTCTTTACTTGTTACAGTTCTGTCTAGATCTTCTATTTATACTTGAGTCAATTTTGGTAATTTGTATGTTTCTAAGAACTTGTCATTTCACCTACATTATCTACTTTGTTGGTGTGCAATTGTTCATAGTTTTCTCTTATGAAATCATTTTAATTTCTGTTAATTCAGTAGTAATGTTCCCACTTTAAATCTAATCTTGATTTTAGTTATTTGTGTCCTCTCCTTTTTTCCCAATCAGTGCAGTTGAGGGTTTGTTAATTTGACTGGTGTTTTCAAAGAGCTAACTTTTGGTTATGTTGATTCTCTCTATTGTTTTTCTATTCTCTATCTCATTTATATCTGTTCAACTCTTTATTATTTTCTCCCTTCTGCTGGTTTTGGGTTCATTTTGCTCTTCTTTCCCTAGTCCAAAGTTAGATCACTGATTTTTGGTCATTCTTTGTCTTTAATGTAGGTGGTTAGAACTATACATTTCTCTCTGAGCACTGCCTTTGCTACCTCCCATTAGTTTTGGTATGTTGTATTTTCACTTTCATTCATGTCAAAATATTTTCCAATTACCCTGGTGATTTCTTCTTTGACCTATTGGGTGTTTAAGAGTATGTTGTTTAATTTCCATGTTGTGATGGTTTGCAGCTTTATGTGCCCCAGAAAAATCATATTCTTAAATTTAATCTATTCCTGTGGGTGTAAACATATTGTAAGTAGGACTTTTTGATGAGGCTACTTCAGTTAAGGTATGGCTCACCTCATTCCAGATGGGTTTTAATCCTATTACTGGAGTACTTTATAAAGGAATGAAATTCAGGCAATGTGAAAGAAAGCCATGGAAGCAAGGAGTTTAAATCAATGAAACCCAGAAGGAAAAGGAGAGACCAACAGACATAAGCCTGTGCCTTGCCATGAGACAGAGGAGACAAGGATCGCCAGCAGCTAGTCTTCAGGAAGAAACGATTGCCCTGATGATGCTTTGATTTGGACGTTTACTTGACCTCAAAACTGTAAGCTAATAAAATCCCATTGTTTAAACCAACCCATTTCGTGGTATTTGCCGGAGCAGCCTAGGAAACTAAAACAAGTGTATTTGTAAATTTTCTAGTTTTATTTTCATTATTGAGTTCTAGTTTCATTCCATTATGGTTAGAGACAATTCTTTGTATATTTGGATCTTTTAAAATTTATTTTAAATTTTTGTGCCCTGACCTATGGTCTATCCTGGAGAATACTTCATGTGCCCTTCAGAAAAATCTATATTCTGCTGCTGTTGTATGGAGTGTTCTGTATATGTCTCTTAGGTATATTTTGTTTATAGTATTTTTCAAGCCCTTTATTTCCTTATTTTCTGTCTCAATGTTCTATACAATATTGAAATGAGGTATTGAAATCTCCAAATATTATTGGAGAACTGTCTAGTTCTCATTCTCAATTTCATTATCAAATTTATATAGACACTTATTTCAATATATAATGTCTTTCTTTGTCTTAAAATCTGTTTTGTCTGACTTTAGGATAGCAACCCAGCTCTCTTTTGCTTATTATTTGTATGCAATGTTTTTTCCACCCATTAACTGTCATATAATGAGTATGTCCCTTGTAAGCAACAGTGTTGGGTCATGTTTCTGTTTTAAACCATTTTACCTGTATATGTCTTTTAATTGGTGAGTTGAATACATTTAAATTTAAAATAATTACTGACAATAAATCACTTCTGCCATTTTGCTATTTGTTTTGTATCTGTCTTATCATTTTTGTCCCTCAATTCCTCCAATATTGCCTTCCTTATGTTTGTTTTTTTCTAGTGCACTACTTTGATTCCTTCTTCATTTCTGTTCCTGTAAATTTTAAAATTATTTTCTTATTGGTTATGCTGGTGGTTCTAATTATGTATCCCAATAAACACATGTTCTTAATCTTAATGTGTGTCCTTGTGTGTGTGACCCCTTTGTAAATAAGATCTTTTGAATATTTATTTTTAGTGAAAATATGGCCAAACTGTATAAGGGTGGGCATAAATTCAGATTACTGGAGACCTTGTAGAGAGAACCCAGAGGTTACAGAAGTGAGAAACAAGAGAATATTGCCACGTGACAGGAGACAAAATGCAAGCCCAGGAAATCCAAGGATTGTTGGCAGCCATCACGGAACACTATGGATATTGGGGAGAAAGCAAGCCTTGCTGATACCTTGATTTTGTCTAGCTCAAAACCATGAACCAATACATTCTGATTCTTTAAGCCAACTCACTGTGTGATATTTATCATAGCAGTTCTGGCAAACTTAGACAGTTACCATGAGCATTAATGTTAACCTCCAAAATTTATACCCATCTAGTTTAAGTTGACACCAATTAAGCTTTAATTGCATATATTAACTTTGCTCATTTTCAGATCCATCCTCCCATTTTATGCTGTTATTGTCACAAATTACATCTTTATATATTGTGTGCTTATTAGCATAGATTTATAATTATTTTTGTGTTTATCTTTTAAATCATATAGGAAACAAGCAAACAAAAAGGAGTTACAAACCAAAATCACAATAACATTAGTTTATATAGTTAGCTATGTGCTCTCTTTACCAGAGGTCTTATTTCTTTGTATGGCTTTGAACTACTGCCTGGTACCCTTCATTTCACCCAGAGGACTCACTTTAGTATTTCCTATAGAGCAGATCTGCTAGGATGAACTTGCTAAGTTTTTGTATATCTGTGAATGTCTTGACTCCTTCCTACATTTTTGAAGGATAGTTTTGTCAGATATAGAATTCTTCATTGACAGTTTTTCTTTCAGCACTTTAAATTTGTCAACCTTTTGGTCTCCATGGTTTTTAATGAAAAACTAGCTGTTAATATTAGGAATCACATATGTAACAAGTTGCTTGCTCTTGTGGTTTTCAATATTTTATTTTTGGCTTTCAATAGTTTGATTATAATTTATGTCATGTGGATTTCTTTAAGTTTATCTTGCTTGGAGTTTTTAGAGATTCATTTATGTGAACAGTAATCTCTTTAATCAAATTTGCGAAGATTTTTGCCAATTTTCATCATATACATTTCTGCACCCTTTCTCTCTTCTCCTTGGATTCCTATAATGTGTATGTTGGTACACTTGTGTATGTTCTATAGGTCCTTTAGTCTCTAGTCTTATTTTCTTTATTCTCTTTTATTTTTGATCCTTATAGAGGGTAATTTCAATGACCTAATCTTCAATTTCACTGGTATTTTTTTCTTCCTGCTTAAATATGTAGCTCTCTAACAAATTTTTTCATATTTAGTGATTGTATTTTTCAGCTCCAGAATTTCTACTTGGATCCTTTTTCAAATTTGATATATCTTTATTGATATTCCCTATTGAATCATATATCAACTTGATTTCTTTTAGTTCTTTCCCCATGGTTTTCTTCAGTTCTTTGAATATATTTAAGATAGTTAATTTAATATCTTTTTCTAATGTGTCCAATGTCTGGGCTTCTTCAGGGATGTTTTATCAATTACTTTTTTCTTGTGAATGAGCCATACTTAACTGTTTCTCTGTATGCTTTATAATTAATTTTTTTCATAACTGGACATTTTGAATATCATAATGTAATAAATCAGGAAGCAGATTCTTTCCCTTTCCTGAAGATTGTTCATCAGCATCTTACTGAGGGGTGCAATCATCCATTTGTTTAGTGATTTTTCCAAACTATTTTTTGCAAGGATTATATTCCTTGTCATGATTGATCACTGAAATTTCTGTTCTTTTATCTCTATGGCAAGCCAATTACCTAACAGAGATTTCCTTGAATGCCTGGATCCAATAAGAACAGAAAAGGAGAAAGATATTATATCTCTTTAAGTTCTTTCTATGGATGCTACCCAGGAAGCCATTTCAGCCCAGGGAAGATGAAGGAATGGCCAATCTCTCTACTGGTCTCTCAGTGAACCATCAGGCTGATTAAAATGCACAACTCCTATTTTTTGAGAACAAGATCATTATTGCCCAATCTGGTAGGAGCAAGCAACACCAGGAAAGTGGCCACTGTCCCCATATTTTGGCTTGTTATGGGTTTGGGCATGATAGTTGTAAGCAAAACACTAAAACTCGTAAAAATGTTTCCTCCGGCACTCCTCTGGATTCTGCAAGTATTGAAGTATTCAACTAGACTCCAGCATCCTAAAATAGGTCATTCTGATGGTTCTTGCAAGTTTAGAATTGTTTTGGTGGTAGGACAGGTTTCTTGAGTTTAATACTCAATATCTTCTATGACATCTTAGTTATGGACTTCAAAGCCTCTGTGTGTGTGTGTCTGTACATGTGCATACATGATGTGTGATATATCTATCTATCTATCTATCTATCTATCTATCTATCTATCTATCTATCTATCTATATGCCTATATTACAGAACTATTTGGAGATTCATAAATTGTGTTTATAAATTATATACATATGTGTGTGAAATCTTTCACATTACTTCAATAAATGTTAACTATTTTACTAGAAAGAATTTTTTTTGTAAAATTACTTTTCTTAGAAATACAGATATCTAGGCTATAAAACATTTCAGCTTTTTGTTATTTTCATCCAGAAATTAGTAGGTGGAATGATCATTGATATTTCTTTGTGATACTTGTTCCCTATTCACATTCATTATTTTATATATGTATTTTTCTCTGTCTGCCTCAGATAAAATATTGTTGAAGAGAGACAAATCAGATGCCAACAATTCCCCTTTCACATTTTGTTATGTGTACTCCAGTCCTTACCTAAAGACCCTTGTTTTCAATCATTACCCTTTATATAGGGTATATATCTTTTATATACCCTAAATTGTTTCATTTATTTTTTAAATCAATTTTCTCTATTCTCTTTCAATGCTTGAGGTTTAAAATGGCTAATAACAAAGGGATCTGCATAAATAGAATCAAGATATTAATTTGCCCCTATGATTTCTCTCCATTGTGCCAATAAAGAAAAAAAAAAGATAAATCAATAGCAACAACAAAGTTATGTCTTTTATCCTTTTTTCTTAATCAAATACTTACATAATTTTTATCAGACTTCCAGGATTTTAAATACACTTTACAATTTAAAATAAAAGGTACTATGGAGCTAGGACCTGAAAATTATATACTCAAATACTTGGTTAATTATAACTATTAATGGTAACTTACTTTATGTACTTACCTTTTGTACTCCCTATACAACACATTTCAGAACCAAGTTTTTTTTCTGAACTGAAGAGAAATCATTCATCAAATTCAAAGCAACAAACGTTATTGATTACTTCCTTAGTAAAGTGCATAATGATAAGTTTATTACCATTAAAAGTGGTAATACCTTATAATTTCACAACTTTTACTATATACTTATTGTTTATGTATGTTCATGTATGAATGATATAAAATAATAATAATAATAGGGTGGGTTGGGGGAAAAATACACTAATGTAAGATCCTTTGGTTAGTAGCAATATTTTGAGGATGTTCTTTCATCTTTTGTTAAAAATCTTTCAAAACAATTTGGTGGTGGGGTGAGGTATGAGAGCCCCATTTGATGTTATACATGATTTTTTAGTAATTTCACAACTTTTACTATACATTTATTGTTTATCTATGTTTATGTCTGTGTGATATGCTTCAATAATTTTTTTAATGAAAAAAGTGGTAATACCTTACGAATCATATATATAAGAACGGAAATTGGTATGATACAATACTTTATGAAGTGTTTTCAAAATATAAGATGTCATTTAATTCTCAAAACAATCTTTTTAAGTAGTCAAAGAAAGATATTAGGTCACAGAGATTAAGTGATTTTTTTCGATGAAGCACAGCTAATAAGTGGTAGATCTCCAAACAATTTGTAAATGATGAACAAATTCTATTGTGCGCTGATGTTTCAGTCTATTTCCATTCCACAACCCATGAGACACGTTAAGTCTAACGAAAGGGCTGACCATTTCTTGAACCGGGAAACCAGGAATAAGTAGCCCACAGATACTTATCAGGGCAGGCTCCCTCCCCCTGAGTTGCATACATATCCCCGTCCTGGAGCAGCACAGATTTGTTTCTCCTCTCTGAGGTAAAGTGGGGCTTAGGGAGCTGACATCTATTGAGCAGTTGGTCTCCTTGGGAGATCAGTTAGGATTCAACCTTTTCCGCTGCTGTTTGGGATACTTTTGCTGAGTAAGCAAAAGAGCAGTCCTTTGTGGAAAGTTTCTGTTGTGCCTGAGCCTGGGTTTCCATGAAGCCCTCTAGAGCAACTCAGTCCACAATTGTTTCTGAAATATGTAAAGAAATAAGTTACTAACGGAAGGCACAAGTGAGAGTTTGAAAGGTGGAGGAAAAGAAAAGGCAGACATCTTTGCTTCTGGAGGTGACTTTGATAACAGAAACAGTGGGAGAAGGTAGCTGAGGGTGACTGCAGGTGGCTGCAGATTCCAGTTGCATTGGCAACAGTTGCAGCAGTAGAGCAGGAAGGCAGAATCCTGGGTTCCTGCTCAGTAGCAATGGGGTGGAACAAATGTAGCAAAGACAGCACAAGGATATCCAGCAACTCATCAGGGTATGTAGACTCATGAATTCAGGGTAGGTTGAAGCTTCTTAATTTGGATGTAACTGCCCCCTTCTCCCTTCTGCTCCTTTAGCCACTGATTTTAGACGCTATAATTGTATTGAATGTCCTTTCTATTTGAAATAGCAGAAGTGGTTTCTCTTGCACTGTCATGATATCAACTGATACCTATGCTACTACGAGTGGCCCCAGAAAATAGATCCTTAAACCTGGAAATCTGAGAATAGTTATCTGATCTGTTTAGTGCTGAACTCATCACATATAGAAAATGAGACATAAATAATCTATGACATGGAAAGGCAGAATGGTTACTGTAGTAATTTGATATAATTTATGAATTCCAAAAATGATATTTGATAATGTTTATAAACTGGTCTGTTCCTCTGGGCATGATACTCTGATTCTATTAGATTCAGCTGATTAAATTATGTTAAGATTAGGGCTTTGATTCGATCACATCATTAGGGCATGCAGGGTTGAGTCCCCAGCCCCTTGGTGGGGATAAAACAGACTATCCCATGGAAGTAGATACATAGAGAAGCAGACACCTGAGAAAAGAAAGAAGGCTACATTAGAAACGGCAGAGGCCCGGGGAAGAGAGATGAGACTGATAGTCTACAGCTGACCTTATGAAGAGAGCAGGGCAGCTGAGCCCAGAAAGAAATAAGCCCTTGGAGAGAGATGAGACTTATGCTTGCCTACAGCTGAAATCAGAAGAAGCTGGGACCACAGAGCCTTAAAGATGAAGAAGGAAGGCTGAAACCTCACAGACATCATCCACCATCTTGCTTCAACACATGGCAAGTGACTTTGGGTGAACAAGTACCTCTTATGGTATCTTGAGTTGGACTCTTTAGGGCCTTGTGATTTTAAGCTTCTACCCCCAATAAATACCCTTTACAAAAGTCAACATATTTCTGGTAATTTGCATCATCATCCTTTTGGCTGACTAATACAGTTACTTGAAATATTACCTGTTGCCTTTGATGAAGTGATTGTTGAAGGTAAGGCTGCCTCTGACTGTTATGGTGGGTAATGCTTACAATTGTAAGTGTTGTCTACTTCTAAATGCACTGCAAAGCTTACTGAAAAATCATACCACAAAGTCAGATAGTTAAGCTTTCAGATCAAGATGCTAAATAAGATCAAAATATATTCCTGCAACAGAAGTGGAATTTAGAATCTCATCCAGTGACTTTTGTGAAAAGTACATTATTTGAGAAGTTTAGGAACCAGAGCATAGGAATGATGACATCTGAACAGACTTGAATGAATATGAGAGACTTGTAAAACTCTTAAAACTTCTTTTATCAATAGAAGCAGGCAGTCCTCTCCTTAGAATATACTAGCAATCCCTTACTTAGAGCCTCTGTAAAAACCTTACCTGGTGCATGTACACTACAAAGGTTATTGACTCCCTACCCCAAAACCCTTCTTCCCCCAGATCCATAACTGGGGCAAATCTACAAATACTCCCAGGTAAAGATAGAAAGAGTGATGCTGAAGTAGACAGCTTATACACTAAAGAGTTTGCAAATTTTTACTAATTTATATCAGAACAAACCTAGAGATTATGTGTGGTGATAGATTCTAGGAGTACTAAATGATGGAGGATATAACATAATGTTGTATCAACCAAAATTTATCTTTATGAGTGTGTATAACAGAGATTCTGATTAAAATGTTAAGAAGTTTAGACTGGTTTCCACAATTTTCTTGGCTGGTTGACTAAAACTTGATCTCAACAGTGGCCTATATTCAATGAGATTGATGGCCAGAATTTCATTGGTATACTGGAGAAGAAGAAATCCAGATTTTTAGGGAGATAACATCTTGTTGTGGATTTATTATGCAAGATGCTCTAACCACAAAGTTATATAACTTGGGGGGGCTTACAGGACTCAACCTTCAGCAAGTTCTTGAAAATGTGTTGGTGATAAAGCTCCATCTTTCTTACAATGCTCTGTGGTGCCTATTTTTGCAGGTGTGGAATGATGTTTGCAGATATTACCATTGACATGGGCTTTCTCATTTCAGTGGATTTGATTTACATTGTGAAGTGGCAGATGTGGTGACAGTAATGGACAGTAGGGTTAGAGTAACAATTGCAATGTTTTGACCTCCAGAGATAAATAGAGGTTTGTAATTAACCATGGTGTCCCTAGATGGAAAGCCTCTTATTGTATTTCTTGCACCTATAATTACAAATACTGTAGGTCTCGTGAATGCAAACTACAATAGAGAGTGATCCAGAACTAAGCCAGTTCACAGCCTTTTAATGATGGCCATATAAAGAGAGGGTCTGGTAATGATGTTAAAAAGTAATATTTAATCTTTTTAGCATATCAAGGCAACAATGCAATTAACCTAAAAAAGAAATTAACAACATTCATAAAAGAGTACAGTAATTGATATGGCCTCATGTACCCCTTTCAGGTGGAAGATTACTTCTTTCATTTGCTTGTAAGATAGTTGCAACTTGTGAGGTATAAAAGTGATGTTATTGATATAGTTATTGTATGGAAGTTTAAATATGGATAGAAGAGTTTTCATGGGTATTACTTCCATATTTACCCATCTATATTCTTTTTTGTTTCATTTAGCAACATAAAGTTGAATGTCTGTGTTTTGTGTGTGTGCCTGATACTAGATAATTCAGTGTTGAAAATAAATCATCATAGTTTTAATTGAATAATGCTCAAAACAGCACTTCACTTTTCTTGGGGACATATGAAAATGTTTTAAAGACAAATATCTAACTTGAAACTTAAAGGATTAAAGAAAGTTTAACAGGTAGATATATGGGGACGGTACTAAGAAGGATTCACTATAGCTAAAAGGGAGAGCAAGAGAGAGAGAGAAACTGAACATTCTTCATCATCAGGCATAGTAAAATCTCTGCACTCATATTGTACTTAGTCTTTCCACAACTGCATGCCCAGTACACCTTTGTGTTGGTAAGCAGCCATGCCAAAGAATGGAGCCTGTATTTTTTTTCTTCCTTTCTGCATTTTTACTGATCAACACATAGTTCCTAAATATCATTCTCAAAATATCTGAATCTTATGGATAACCCTGAAATTTTCTCATTGATGAAACAAGAAGTAAGAGGACTTTGACATGTAATAATAAACCTCTCTAATGAGTCTTGTTTCCTTTCTGATTTCAGCTTTTAGAATCCACATCTATGCAACAGAAAACCTGAGTAATTTTTCTGTTATACTTTAATCTGAAATTAGGGAGTAACTCCCTGCTATTAAAGGGTAGGCACTCAGTAGTACTTTATAGGCTTAGGAGCTTGCAATATTATCAGAAAATTAGTTAGGCATTCAGGACACTCTTGCTGAATATGACAGGTTTAGAAATATTCAATGTTTTGAAGTTATCTGGAGATGTAGAGACCTTTCTGACTTTATAATTGAATGGTCATGGATCGTGATTCTTTCCATAATATGAAATATGCCCTACAGTGTTTGTTATAAACTATACCCAAAAGATTTCAGTGATGATAACCACCATGGACTGACAATTACTTTAATATACCCTTTAACCCCCATTGAACAAGAGAATTTTCATGTATGCTATTTAGAAATTATTTTACGGGAGACTTCTTAATCAAATAAATTCAATTCCATATTATCATCAGCTTTCAGGCTTAAAAACCTAAAAATAAAATGCTGCATTTGATTCACTAATATATAAATGGTAGAGGTGGAGCTTGTAATTTGAATTGGCTTGACTTCTCTTTTATACTTCTATCAAAAAAGGGAGAACTGGGTTAATTTAAACAAAAGTTTAAACTTAACAAGTGATGATCTTCTGTAAAAATGTGAATAAAAAGGCCTATGTGTAATGGAAACTATTGCCAAATGTTTGTGAAATCCAAAGGAGCAGAGGAACTTATCCTAAGGTCTTGCCCAGCATGGCCAAATGCAGTTCCATTAAAGACTGCTTCCATCATCATTTTTTCAAGTCAAGTTCAAAAGGGCAAGTTCAGTTTTTTTTAAATCAAATTTTTAATTATTGCATATGCCCTTTCAAGTCAGTGAAAACAATCACCTTTCCATTCATCGGATAATTGTGTTCAATGTCTACAGAGGACACTAAGCTCCAGTAGTTACAGCTGATATGTAGACAAGTTGTGCTGCTGTTGAATAATGTTCTTATTTTGGATGTGTCAAGGCCAAAATAGCATGCTTAATTTAAACATATAGCAAGGCATCGGTTTGTTTTCATTTTAAAGTAGAATTATCAAATTGAAGACCTTCACTATAATAAAATTGTTAAAACAAATTGACAGTCAATATTCCTAAACTTTAACTTGATTAATCCTGTTCTTAGCAATCTCACTATTGCATTATATATTCTCTTTGGTTATTCAGAGAAGGAATAAGAGTAGAGTGTTTCCTTAAGTGAATTTCGGTTTTTATACTGAACTTTGCAACATAATGGTTTCTTTTTAGAGATTATATGCCCGTTATGTTCAATATGCATTATTTATTACTGTATTTATCATGAGTAATGAGAAAAACAGCATAAATATGATCACTTTAATATTTATATATCTCTAAATTAAAAATGTATAAAAATAGCCTAATTGGACCATAAATGATCAGAAAGTCTTCAATTTTGCAAATGAACAATTTATGAACTAATCATACTGCAGATTGGTAAGTAAATTTAATTTACAATGGTAGGAAAAAATACTTTAAAAACATGTAAATAAAGAATCTATTTGCTTCTTAAATGATCAAAATAACTTTATTTTTTATAAGTGACCAGATCATGAACCTAGTCACCCAATAGATTGTTAATTAACATTGTTTTATAATGTTATGAAGGCAAACAAGAATATAAGTAATATCAAGGTACCATAGTAATGTGTGAATTACAACTGAATTCATGAAAATTAATATTATCTTATGCCTTGTGAGCTAACTAGGTACCTTTTTGAAAGATTATATTATTAAGGATATAAGCCATTTCCTAATTTGGTTGTAATATAATATTTATTCAACTTAGTAAATTATTGCCTATGTAGAAAAAAACTGCTAAAGATTGTTACACAAAGCCCAAGGGTATTGTATCAATATGAATATTTTCAACTTTAGAGTAATGACTCTGACAGCTTAGAGGAGTAAATTTGTATAACAGAATGCCATGACCCAGCAAATTCTAATCAGCTAACGTAAAATTGTACCCTACCTAGAGAAAGAAGACTAGAAACTGAGAGCAGAATTCTTATGAAAGTTAAATTACTTTCAGGTTATTGTTTGTATTTATATGCCTTAGCATATTACTGAACTAATGGAACAATACTGGTTTTCATTACCAGGGCCATCTATGGGATGACTGATTGTATTACATTTGCTTTTTTTTTTTTTTTTAAAGATTTGTTTTTATTTTTATATCCCCTCCTTGCTGCTTGTGCTCTCTGTGTCCATTTGCTGTGCCTTTTTCTGTGTCTGTTTGTCTCCCTTTGTTGCGTTATCTTGCGCAGGCTGGAATCGAACCTGGGGCCTTCCATATGGTAAATGGGAGCCCAGCCAATTGAGCCACGCCACTTCCCTACATTTGCTTTTAAATTATGGTGATTTGAAGAAAATACCTTTGTCTACAATAAATTGATTCTCATGACTTTTTGGCATTTTTTATGTAAAAATTTGTGTTTTCCATTGATATATTATTTTTATTATTTACCTTCTCTAATATGTTCATAAAATAATAGGTATATTAAAAGGAGAAGGGGAAAGAGAAGAAGAAAATTAAATATCAGCTTTGTCTATTTTAATTATCCTTTACTTTTGTTGTTCATCCAGTCTCCTCCTTGTTTAGCAAGATCATACAGTGATATATCACGGACTTATTAAAATAGACGTGAATGAAACGGATTAGTTTAGACATGTTTCCTTATTGGCTATTAAGATATTTAAAGGACAAAAAAATCATCTTAAGAGAGACATAAACTTATATACCTAAACTGACAATTTATGGTAGCTCAAGCTTTCTTAAAAATATATTCTGCTATATACACACCAATAGGCATATTAAAATATGTAAAAGAAACTTTTAGGTTTAGAGGAAAGAAGAGGCTATATCAAAATAAGAGCAAATATTTTAAAAATGCTACAGTATTGGCAGTCTAATCCTGAAATGTGAACACGGTCAATGAGAAAGGCTAGGTCAGAGTGTTCTGCCGAATTCTAACACGGGTAGAATTAAGCTGTGAAATACTGTATATGGGAAATGCAAATTAAAGTATTGACCTGGTTGCACAGTGAATTGTTCTCCTTACTCAAGCCAAATAATGAATGTCAATGGACATTTAGAGAACGTTTTTCTTTCAGAAGTGTTTACTGTGTTCTGTGCTTCTCTCTCTCACTGGGAATTTGGTCAGACTGGTTGGGAATGCCCAGTGCAGACTTTGGTTAATTATCAGATGATTGCATAGTTGACTACATCAACTCCATAAGCCTTAGATATTTTCTGGCCTTTTGCTTTCAGTCTATGAAGTACGGTCCACTCTGCTTAGATATGAGCCTAAGTATTAATTGCATAGGACAGAAAAATCTGAAACAGTGCTTTTGCTGGACCTAGTGACAGTAGTTTCATATTGAGCACTTTGAACAGTCATTCCACATCATAGTGGTCATAGTGTGTGTTCAATTCATAAATATTGGCTTTGTGTGCTTTCTGTGTCATCAGCATTATCATCATTTAGGAAGACAAATTAGTATCTCACTTAGAATTCACCAAATTGAGTGCCATCTGTTACAATGAAGGGCTACTTTAAGGACAACTTTTCCTGAGCATGAGTTGGAATTTTCATTGTAGTAGAAAAACTGAGAAGCATTTTTAGTGGGCCCGAAGGGTGGTGTTTTTCTTTCTTAAAATCATCATTCTCAATTTATATACAGTCTGTCCTCAAAAACTGTGGTAAAAGACAAGCAGCAGAATTTTTTGAGTGTGAATTACAACAGCAGAAAATGTTTGTAAATCAAACTAGAAGATAGTTTATCTTATAGAGAGTCCTGAAAATGAAAAAGCTAATATTTAAACTCTAATAATAAGACATAGGGCCTATAGAGGAAGCTATAGAAAATAATTCATAGCACTTAAGTAACCAATTTCTTAGAATTCCCTTATTTATTTCATTTACATTCAGAATCATACATTAGGAACTCTGTATGAGACTGACTCTATTACAGATTACCATCATATAAAACACAAATAAAAAATGTATACAAGCAAATTGTGTAACAAGATGCACACTAACAATCCTAATCTAATAGATACCATCTTAGAACAAAGTTTTGTTCAGAGTTGTCAAAGAATTTTAAAGAAACACTGTCTGTCATAAGCACTTTTCCTGCCAACTATGAGGAATCTCATATGTAAGTTGACTTGTTTAAAAAATATTATCCACAATCAATTTTTTTAGGAAATATATGTAAACTACTTTCAAACAAATAAATGAGATCAGAGTTCTTCAAGCACGTGCTAGATCCTGCCTCATCTGGTGTCTGACTACAGGATCTCGGATTAGTGGTTTGAGACTACTGGGTGTAACACACCCAGTAATAATGATGTAGTATTGAGGCCAATCCCAATAACTATTGTTTGTGAACAACACAAAAATAAATAGATTGAACATAAATTAAACATGCTTAATGAGACCATATGGACCATCTTTCATAATTCAACCTTGTTTAATATACTCTAAAGCATTATACTTTTTTAATAAACAATTTATTGAAGTATATCATTCATACATGAACATACATAAGCTATAAGTGTTCAGTAAACATTGTGAACTTACAAAACAAACATGCGTAACATTATACGGGACTCCCACACATCAGCCCTTTCCCCGCCCGCAAACACCCTGCATTGTTGTGAAACATTTGTTAACAAATAATGAAAGAGCATCATCAAAGTATTACTACCAACTACAGTCCGTATCTTACTCCCCTATACTTTTTTCCACCCCAAGGATTTATTTATTTATTTACTTTTATCCATTTTTACCCACCCCAACCCCCCGTTTCTGCTGTTTTTGTGTCCATTCGCTGGGCAACTCTTCTGTGTCCATTTCCTGCCCTCTTTTCTCATCCTGCTCCTCCTGTCTTCACTGGGATTCGACCTTGGAACCTCCAATGTAGGAGAGAGGCGTCCTCTTGCCTGCACCACCTTAGTTCCTCGTTTTTTTGGCACATCTCATCTTGGCTCTCCCTTGAGTTAGTCTCCTGTTACGTCATCATCTTGCTGCATGGCCCGTGGGGCCTGGTGGCTCACTTGTGCATGGGACCTGGTGGTTCACCTTCTATATTTTTCTTTCTTTTAATTTTTACTGGGAGGTCCCAGGGATCAAACCCAGGTCCCTCCATATGGGAGACGGATGTCCACCATTTAAGCCACATCCGCCCCCTGCTATCTTAAGGTTGACCAAATGGGTCATTTCCCATACAGGATGGTCATATAATAAATAAGGCTTAGTTTATCACCAGCATCCTAAAAACCAGACTTAGGGAGAAAAAGTAGGTCTGGGGACACAAGCATGGTTTCTAATATAGCGAATGTTTAGCTTACTCTGATTATCACAAAATCAGGACAGCAAGAATATTCTCATCAAAGCATTATACTTTATACTATTTGCCATATACATTGCATACTCCTTATAGATTGAATTCCTCTTTAAGGTATATTGCATGATTGCATGACCTACTGCCTTCTTTTTTGTAAGACCTTTATGCATTTTTTTCTGTTAAGGATTACTTCTTTTGTATCAGTTCTATTTCTATCCTTTGTATTTTTTACACTGAAAGTATTAGAAGGACCGTAAGGTTTTTTTGTTGTTGTTGTTGTTTCTTTATAAATAAGGAAAAAAAATATGTGCTTGTGGCTAAAAAGATGGGAGAAAAAATGGGGAAGAAGTTTGTTTTTGTCAGGCAGATTCATTTTGTTATTTAACTTTCATGAGAGAAATTGGGACAAGTGTATGGTGAAAAATGCAAGATTCACATTAAGGAGATTTGCAAACTTTTAGTTGGTAAATTGAAAATGATGTCCTAAATATGGAGGCGATTTCAGTGTCTTTACATCAGAAGTGGGAAATGAATTTTTTTAAAGCTGGGAGAGCATTGTATTCTCCGAGGATGATGATCTGGTGTTATGGCAAGGCCATTTCCCTTGACGGGAACTGAAGGAAGTAATATGACAACTAGCGAAGGTCTGAGGTGTTCCAGAAGGAGGACAGATATGCACAAAGACAAATCATATCAAAGAAAAACATTCCTGCTGGCCTATTGCTTCAAATCCCAGAAGGCACATTCAAATAGGGAAAAGGCAAGCCCTATCATATTAATAAGCTTAAAAACAGATTTAAATTGATCTCCTTTAGGTTATCTGCCTTCATTTTTATTCTGGTGTCTCCCTAGTGTTTAGTTTCCCTGGGTTTTAATCAGATTACTTTAAAACATTCTGAGCCTCAGTTAGAATTTAGCATGAAAACAACAGAAGAGAGAAGGAGCATTTCCTGGGGAAGGTATTTCAAATAACTCATCACCATTAAGGTGATCAGGGCTGCTGAAGGGTGGAGAAGCTCACACCCTTGGCACTAGAAAAGCTGAATAGCCAGAGGAGTTGTCATCAGGAAGGTACTGAGGATAAAAGGTTGGTCACAACTCCCTTAGGAATTGCACTCTGTAAATTTAAGGTTCAATACAAGCTTCTTTCATTAGTTTAAGTGTTTCTGTACAAAAAACTTCTCCTTAAAGTTCAGTTCAATCTTAGAAATTGGAGGGGCAAGAAATCTATTAGGTCATCATGCTTTTCACTCCAATGCAAAACAGAAACAATGACTCTCATACACAAAACTGCATTAATCGAAATTGAAAATATGGAACAATTTTTTTTCTTATACAAAGAGTTAGGAAGTAGTTTAATATTTTGTTTAGAAATTTGTTTTTTAAATGGAGTTCCTTGGGCATTGAGCTCTTGCACAAAGGCTAGGCTGAGAAAATGTTTAGAGTATCGTAGCCAATGAGGTTTATCCGAGGCACGATTATTGCTAATTGAAAACTTTTCCCAAGTGCCAACTGGCAACACAACTGGAAAAAGACTTTGAATAAAAGGGGGAAATGGTAAAGACAAATGAGTTCAAGTGGCTAAGAGACTTCAAAGAGAGTCGGGAGGTCATCCCAGAGGTAACTCTTACGCACACCTCAGTAGGAGCTCATAGAACATCTAAGTGCCTATCACCCCACTCAGTGGGGTTCCTGAGAGCTCCGGAGACACCCTGGTCCTATATAAGGGGGGATAACCCCAGAGACTGATGCCTTATCAGTGGGTTCTATTTTGGAATCTGTGCTCCTGAGAGTGACAGAATTAGACTCAAATAAGTCCTCTCTGCACATGGTTCACCAGTCCCTTCTATTCATACCTACATGTGATGCTGGAGTTTCTTAGGTATACTTCCAGAGACTGGAGCCTCCCGCCTACCTATGTGCCAGGTGTGCGTGAAATCTAGGTGGAGCTGCAACTCCTACCCTACAGCTCAATGGACTCATCCAAGTCACCTGGTGAGGAGACAACGATGGGAAATGGCCATCCCAGGGAATGGAGAGGGCCTGCATCTGCAGGCAGGATCATCCCACCCACCATATCCATGGGATATAAGCCCTCTCTCACTTGGAGTTGGAGTGGACATCACCATCCCAGTCGCCTCTGGATTGGTGGAAGAACTATGGACTAAAGTGGACTTGATGGTATTCTCTTGCTCACATATGGTGATTCTTGCAATGCAAGAAATTATAACAATGAGGTGGAGCCAGTGGCCACTTGACAGTTTTTGGGTAGGGAGGGGATGAACAGTTGAAATACAGGGGCTTCTTTGGGAGTTGGAGGTTGTCCTGAGTACTGTTGTGGCAATGGATGCAGGCCATTTTAAATCAGCACACACCACTCATAACTGAGTGGGAGAGAGTGTGGTCTACAGTGTGAACTGTGGTCTATGGTTGGTGGCCAAGGCTCCAGGATGTGTAAGTTCATTGAGGTTGGTGGGCCACACTGTGGGAGATGTTTGTGTTGGATGTGGTGGGAGGTGTGGGAGGTGGGCAACATGGGAATCCCAGTGGGTTCGGTGTAATATTTTAGGTAATCTAAGCACCTCTTAAAATATATGTATACATATATATATAAATAACATTTTTGTAAGCAAATACACATATATGCATATATATTTATATATCATTTTGCAAATGTTTGTATGTATTGTGAGAATTTTGATTTTTACCCATAATAATAAAAAAAAAAAAAAAAAAAAATTTCATACTCAAAAAAAAAAAAAAAGATTAGATAGTGAGAATGGTAAATGGCATCAGGGTATAAGAGAAGAGTCTGTGAATTATTTACTTTGTAACTTTGATAACAATGTTTAATCCTTCTCTGCCAGTGTTGCAATTCTCAGATCATTGCTATGAGCCATAATGAAGAAATTCTAGAGCATTAAACTATAAACTACATTTTAAAAATTCCTTTAAGTTCATACTGTTCAGAGAAATCCAGATGGTATAATTTATCTTCCTTCATATAGAGTGGAGTAAATTGTTGTAACTGATCAGGAAACATGATTGATTGATAAGCATATTCAGATATGCTGATCCAGAATGCTCTTATCTTATGGTATCTTTGTTTGTTTGCTTTTTGTTTTACAGTCAGAGGGAAAAAAGCAAGAATGTTAAATCGTTAACAACAAAACACTCTATCATAACTCCATAAACATTTCAGAAGAGTGCAGATATGAATTATCTGAAAATTGTTTCTACGCTTTGGACTGTAAAACAATGTGATATTCATAAATAATTTTACCCTCAGACAGAACTGTATTTGAAAATTTAAGTTGTAGAATCTCTTTTCTTCTCTAATTTCAGACCACATTTATTTCACTTACCTATTCATTTATCTGACAGTGATAACATGCCTGTAAAACAGTGCTTCTTTGGTCACATAGATATGATGGACAAGTTTTTGAATCTTTTCCCTGTTTCTCCCGGTTAACATTCTATCTGGTGATGTGCCCCTGCTGGTGATGTCAGTCATCAGGCAAATGGGAAATCAAAGGAACCAAGTGATAGTTTAAGGGATCAGTCAATTTAATATGTATGTTGTTGATAGATGGAAACATTCCAAACTACGGCAGTATTCCTGGCCAGATCTGGATATACAAATTACCTGTGTATAGACTTAATTGAGAAATATGATTTGATGATTTATATACAGTTTATTTTTCATAGCAGCTTAGCAAAATTACCATTGTACTAAGACATCTGAAAATTTTCCTTTAGGAGATCTGGTGATCGACCCATAATTTCCTCTTCAAATGGCCATTGAAGAAAATAAGAAAACCTGCAATTTTGATTTGCAAAACCAGAAAATGTTCTCTTTTAACAATAGCTTTTTGGTTTTGTTTTTAACAATAGCTTTTTTTGATAAAAGCATAGGCAGACCTCAAAAGCATCACTACCCAGTATTCTCAGTAACTGAATAATATGAACCTAAGAAGTGAGATTATAGAGAAAATCAGCACAAAAGAGTTGTTCATAGACTCCAATATTGCTTATTCATAAGATGGGTGCAAGCAACAGGACATTTTGACCTTGGAGAAACAATAGCAATCCCTAAAATCAGCTAAGCAATGCATTATAATTACAAACAGAGTAAGTGTTTTGAATAAAGGCTTGAGAATACTGTAATTCTAAATTTACATGATCAAGGTCTGGATACAGCAGCTCTAGTTGCACATCAAAGAATTAGTGTAAGCTGTGCTTAGCTTGGGATGGGTTGTTAGTCATTCAGTAGTCTTTTCAACTTCACAGAGATAATGACCTTCATTTTAAGTATTCTAATCCGATTTGAATGGCTGCAATGTACAACATAGGCATCTACATTTAAACTTATTTTGTAATAATTGCTTAATTGAAGTGGCTTCTTTGGTTATGGTCAAGTCCCTCATCCACCCTGCTGAGATCTCCATCTAAAAAGATTTTTATTTATAATTTGCATGAAGTTCTTTGTGTGGAGTGTCTCATCCAGATCCTAACTGCCTTTACTTTTCTTCTTCCCCTATGAGTCAATATATATCAGCGTGAAACAGCAAAACAGGCTCAAGTGGGAAAAGCAGAGCCTGGATGTTTTCTATCTGAATCACTGGATTCTTCTGTGTGGCTGCAAGATCTTCTGCTTGATAGTTGACTAAGCTTAGACTGCTGCTTTGAGACATTTCCTCCTCTGCACTGTGACAGTTTAAAGCTTTTTGTGAAACCCAGAAAAGATAATGTTATTGGAGTTAATCCATTTTGTGGTGTGAGACTCTTTGATTGTATTGAGTTCATTTGGGGTCTCTTCTTTAATTGGAGTACTTCAGTGAGGCACGACCCAGGGTGGATTTTGGCCCTCTTGCTGAGGTCTTATATAAAAAGGAGAAACATGTAGAGACACACAGAGAAAGAGAGCTGCCATTTTTACCCTGCCATGTGAGAGAGGACTCCAGGATCATGTACAGCCTCAGAAAAACAGAGAAACCCTAAGATGCTGAGAGAGAGGCTGGAGGCTGGAATCAGCAGAGAAGCCAAAGCTGAAGCAACAAGGTTCCCAAGAGGCTAAGCCCAGGAGCAGCTTGAAGCTGAAGGAGACAGACCTGGAAGAGAGCAGAGAGATCAGTGGGCTGCCATTATGACCTGCCATGTTCCTGATCGCCCTCAGCTACAATTTGATGAGACAGCATCTCTGATGATGCCTTGTTTGGACATTTTCACAGTCGCAGAATTGGAAGCTTTTACCTTAGTAAATTTATCTTATAAAAGCCAACCCATTTCTGATATATTGCAATGACAGTCTTTAGCACACTAAAACATGCACCTTGTCAACAATTAATCAAGAACTAAGTTTGCCAGATTTACCAAATTTGCCCCAGATATGACATAGGACATATTAAAAATATTTTTCTGGAATTGGGCTTTCCTGTCATTACTACCTATTTTGGTAATTTCAGATTTTAGTGTGGACTTTAGACTTTGAATGTAGTGGGTGTACGGGTGATATTGACCCCAGCTAGATATTTATATAGTACAATGCCACTGATTTTTATTTTATCTTTAATTTATCATGATATTTTATTATTTTGAATTTAACAATTCATTTAACAATGAATGTGAAGTAGTCCAATGGAGAGTTAGTGACCACATCAGAAGAGACTTGATGCTTTTGTTCTCAGAGCTTCTCTGAGGCTCTTCTAACCTACTCAAGTTGATCTAAATTGACCTGAAGACTCTTTGTTCTCTGGCCAAGGCTGGTGTCCTTGATAGACAGAGTCTAAGTTCCTTCCAAAATTCTCTGACCTGCTATAGTAACAGCTCAGAAAATTCTATTAATATGGTACCATTTCTTTTTATTCAGGATAAGCTAGTCCTTACTTCAAAGAAACTGATCCCTAAAAACTATGTAAAAAGTTGGCAAAATTTTAAATTTTTAATTGCAAAACATATCATAGGTACAAAAGAGTACAAGATAGTTGTGTATGTGCATATATAAATACACAATTATATATATCTATATAAGATATAAAATATATTCACTACACTTATTAATACATTAAACAATTACAGATTTTAACATTTAATATGTTATATATTGTAATATATACATACACAATGATATTTTAACACCTGTGAAACTACAACCCACCTTAGAAGTTTATGCTTAAGAAGTTTGTATGTTCCTCATTGATCCTATTTTCCTCTCTCTTCACTACCTTCCATCCCCATCAAAACCTGGTATAATATTTTATATAGCATATCATTTATACTGTATAGCCTATAACAGATAATATATTATATAATACATAATATATAATATAATACCGTGTATGATGCCTGATATATTATATATAATATACTATATATGTATTTATTTATAAAACTGGCAAGCTAACTTGTTAGCTTGCAAATAGGGTAATATCTCAGACTGCTTTCACAGTTTCAGATGACAGTTATTCCTTAAAAATATATAGAACTCTCATTCTGTAGACAAAAATCATTTCAAGATGGGCTATGACTTAATGTAAGAGACAAAACTCTAAAGATTTAGGATATACGGACTTTATAGTGTCAGATTATAAAGGAATTTCCATACATTTGGATGTGATATGAGTTCTAACAGGATGCCTGAAAGTAATATTGTCATGAAAACCTAGTGGTATGATTCAGGAATCCTTTGTAGTCCCAACTTTTTGAGTTTACAGTATGTGTAGGAGAGCATTAGTAGATTAAATTAGGAAAAGAGTCTGAGAACATATGTCATACTTGAAGTTTGTAATTAATAGACAAATAGAGAAATTGTTGAAGATAGATGCAACAAACTGATAGAAATGTATACAATAAGTCAGAATACGGAGAGAATGGCAGAGGGTATATCAATTTGTAGGTTGCTGCATTAATATAGACCAAATATAATGATAGCCTCTATTAAAGTATTTGCAGTAGTAATGAAAAGGACAGAATATAGAGATACATTTCTAATAAACTAACCAACCTAAAAATCAACATTTTATTTTTTCTAATCAGGGAAGCTGCATCTGAAAATACTTTTTTTTAAAGCTAAAATTCTTTAATTTATTATTAAATACCCAAGTGGAATTATCGATAAGGCAGTTAAATATGCTAGTATATAACTTAGAACTCATATCCAAAAATAGATATATAAATTTGGAAATCATCAAAATGAAGACCATAAATATGAATGGCATTGCTTAGGAAGTATCAGGTATGAGTAGGGAAGAGATCTTTAGGTAAAAACTTGAGGGACTTCACCATCAGAAAGCCAATAGTATCTAGTTCAAGAAGGAAGGAATTTAGGCTAGATAGGTTATTTAAAATTGAAAATTATAAGGAAGAATAAGAAAAGTTTTTATTACTTTAAGAAATTGGAGAGTAAAAGGTCTTGGAATTGATATGAGTTATTTTAATCTATTTATTCATTATTCATTAATTCAACAAATATCAATTTAATTCCTTCTATATGACAAACAGTCTTCTAGGTATTGAAAATACAAAAATGAAGAAATGAGAAAGAGTTTTCTGCTTTTTTCTGGACTTACATATAGCATGTAGCAATAGATGATATATAGTAAACAAATAAATTATAGTGAGGTGAAAATAGCTCTAGTGGTTTAAAATGGACAACTCAAACAATATTGTATAAGCTTATTATTTAATCTTGGGGATGAAACTGCCAAATAATTTTTTTTTTAATTACTTAAAATAGCTCACCAAGAAGAGAGAATAGGGTACAGGGAATTTTGAGCAGAATATTATTGCCCTCTTTATTTTAAGTACTTCTGTAATATTAGATTTTTTCTATATGCAAATACCTTAAATTTTTAGGTAAAGCAGCAGCAAGTAGAACGGGTGATCCAGCAAAATAAGGGAAAAAAGTACATGCAGAAAGACAGCAAAAATTCATGTGTGTGATGTCATGGAAACAAAGGTATATAAAAGCTTAGAGAAGAATGTGAGTCTCTGCCTTAATTTTTCAAGCAAAACAGATATGTTGGGATAATTAGTCTCTCCTGTGATTAGAAGTAAATGAAATTCTTTTGGGAATGTGACAAAATCCCGTCAAGGTTATTCCAAATCTTTCTTCTCCTCAGAAAGACTGTTACTTAAACTTACTCTTATATTTACCAGCCTACAATCAATCTCTCCTTGAGAACCCAGTTTCTCTTCTTTCATAGGTAAAATTGTTAAATACCTCATTAATCTCCTTACTACAAGGGAGATAATTAATGCAGCAAAGGTGTGTATGTACTTCTTAATTCAAACAGATCTAATATTACAGTAACTGAAAACCACCTATGACCATGTTCTAAAATGAAAATAAATCTAAATTTTCTGACTACAAATGTAATCATGAAATCCTTGAATGTTGCAGTATGATGAGGGAAGGATTGAAAGATATCCAGCTGCTATAACTAGGGAAAAGCATAAACAGTAGGTGTCTCCATGGTTTAGATAGAAATAGCATTAGCGCTCACTTATTGAGTGTATACCATGTGCCAGATGCTGATAAAATTATTGACATCATGAACTCCATTCTACAGCTCTATGACTTGGGTCCTTATACTCACTTTACAAATAAGGACACTAAAGAACACAAACATTATTAATTTGCAGGAGTCACAAAACTAACGGTGTAAATGGGTTTTAAACAAAAGCATCAGCCTTCAGAAGACTGAGAACCACACAAAGTGCCTCTCAGGTGAAGAGTCACCCTCTGGTCAAGTCTACCTAAAGATGAATACTCCAGAACAGTGCTTCACAAACTTTAATATCCCTATGAATTACCTGTGGCTCTCACTAAAATCTGGTTCCATCTCAGTAGGTCTGGGTAGATCCTGAAATTTCTCAGTTCTAATAAGCCCCCAGGTAATGCTAATTTGTCCTGTCTAGCTCCAGCCTTTCTCAATCAGGATACTTCAAGAGAATTAAGAAGAAAGAGAAAAGAGAAAACAAAATAAAGCAAAACAAAAAGACAAAAAAAAAAGAGAGAAGTAAGATCTAAGGAAAATGATTTCATTAACTATTTTCTCTTCTGAAAATGATATATAGCTAGTCTTCTAGATACATAGATGATAAATTAACTTCTTATATACAATGGAAGCCTAAGGGAGCCAAAATGGAGAAGAGACTGAATGACTAATGCTATTGTACCAGAATTGTAACACTGTTCCTAATATAGAGAGTTAAGATGGTAAAATAACAGATTTATATAGATGGCCCTACAGTTTAAGATGTTGAAAGAATCATTCTATTGATGTTTGGGTAAAGGGTAAATGTTATTATTAACTACCTAGGAGTAGGCCATTAATAGGTTAAAATTTGGCTTGACTATTTCCATACTAGGAGGACAGAAAACTATTTTATTCCTGCCTTTCCAAAAACTATATAAATAAATAAATAAACAAAATAATAGCTAATCCTTACACAGCATTCAATTATGTGCCAGAAACTTTCTAAGAGCTCTCAATATATAAAACTATAGAAACCTCTCAACCAACTGTGAGAAACATCTGAACCCTGGAAATTGGCAAAAGATTACTGGGTGTTTTCTCAGGGCAGTGCATGACTTGAATTTCTATTTGTTGGACCATTTTACAACTCTTCAGTGCCAGAGTTTATCTTGACTATTTTGGTCTGGTAAATACGCAAATAATTTCTGTCCAATGGAACAGGTTATAGTCTCAATTCCAAATGAACATTCAGTAGTTTATTTAGCAATCTTATGCTTCTGTAAATAACCTAACTTCTTAAATGCTCTTCAAAGGAATCACAATAATTTTCTAGTTCCCTAAATAATCAATGAATTAAATAAAATATTTGACATGTTCATTTTATTTATGTAGGAGAGTCATGATTTTTAACCTTTTGAAAATCATGCTTTAACACTTTTGCATGTTATCTACCAAGATGCCCAAGTGGATTGCCTAAGAACTCAAGGAAACTGTGTGGTTAAAGAAGTGATTTGTCAAGAACTGTGAAGGGGTTGAGACTTTACCCTCTAAGCTAATGTGTTAGCCTGCCACAGTTTCATAGAGAAACTGTGAAAATATTGGATTCCTGGGTCAGAGCAAAGGGGTTTATTATCATAGCACATCATAGCATAGCAGGCAGCATGAGTGTTGTGTTTCTTTTGGTTCCCCTTGACCTCCCTAGTCTATAGGATGATGTAGAAGTGGGCTCAGGCACACAATGTTTGTGTCACAACTCAAGAATCTTAATTTTACCCCATAGGGAGATAATATCTTCATTACTCTGGACTGCAAACAAATCTTCTCCTGATCTGGAGAGAGGGGAGGCATTCTCTGTTTTCCAAGTCCATTTGCTATACAAACACCTTTGGTATTTAAGTTAAGTTCAATTAAAATAAAAAGCTCTTGACTTTGCTGAAAAAATTTGAGGGATCCATGGAGAATTGTCTCCTGACATGTACTGCATAGGCTATTTAAGCCCAGGTAGCATTGTTTTTTTCTTGGCTACCAAAGGGAATCCCAAGAAGGATTAGAACTTACACTTTCCTGACTCATTATTTTTCCTTTACTCCCTTTCTACCTGTTTCTTGTTTGTGTTCCTTCTGAAGGTTCCTTCTCCTTAGAGGGAGAACCTATTAACTTGCCTTTTCCAGTTTCTTGAGGCTGTTTTCATTCCTTGGCCTATGAACCCTTTACAGCCTTCAATCACATCCCCAACCTTTGCTTTTTTAGTCACCTCTCCATCTCCTACTCCCCAGACACCCCCTTTCCCTTATAATCACCCTGTGATTACATTGGTTTCACCTGTATAATGATAATCCAGCATAATCTCCCTTCACATGAATTTAATCACATCTGCAAAGTCCCTTTGGCCATGTAAGTAACATTCACAGGTTCTGGGGATTAGGATGTGGACGTTTTTTGGCCATGACTTTGCCCACCACAAAACCTGAATCTGGAAAATTGCTTTGAATTATATTATATTCACTAGTTATGTTAGTTATTCAAGGCTGCATAAGAAATCACCACTAATTTAGCACCTTAAAACAGCATGCATTTATTATCTCACATCTACTGTGGTTAAGGCATCTTGAGCACAGTTTAATTGGATCCCTTGCTTTAGGATCTCTCACAAGGCTGTGATCAAGGTGTCAGTAAGGTAGGTGGTCTCCTATGAAGGCCCAACCTTGGAACAAACCATTCCAGTCTCACCTGATTGTTGGCAGAATTGAATTCCTAGAGATCTGTTTGCTAAAATTCTCAGGTCCTGCTGGCTGTTGACCAGGGGCTGCCCTCAGTTTCTTATCATGAGGGTCTCTCTAACATGGGTATTTGCTTCATTAAAGCATACAAACTGAGAAGGAAATAGAAAGTCTTCCAATAAGAAGTAAGTCACAATCTTATATCACAGTACTGATATCCCCTCAGCATTGCCACCTCTTGCTTAGAAGCATATTACTTAAGGGGAGGGGACTACACAGAAGGTGGTAAATACCAGGACACAGGGATTGCCCACCACACTGATAATTTCTTCTACTGTTAATAGTGTCCTGTGTATTTTTCATCTTAGACATTGTATTGTTAATCATGAGAATTTCAATTTGGGTGTTTTCTTATATATTCCATGTCTCCCTTAACATCCTTGTGCTTTCCAATAACTTATTGAACATCGGGAGCATATTTATCATAGTTGATTCAATGTCCTTGTTAATTCTGTCATCTGTGTCATAATCGAGTCTGTTCCTTTGACTAATTTTTTTCCCCCTCATTGTGGGTCATATTTTTCAACTTTATTTTATGTCTGGACTCTAGATGCTGAATATTCTGACTTTTGTTTTGTTCAGTGCTGATTTTCTTTAAAATTCATTTAAATGATATTGAGCTTTTTTCTGGGATGCAGTTAAGTTATTGGCACTGCGTTCATACTTTCAGGGGTTACTTTTAAGCTGAAATTGGGCACACAGGAGCCTTTAGACTAAAGCTGATTTGTCCCCATGACTGAGGACTCTTCTAAATGTCCTGTATATTATGAATTTCTCAAAGCTGGGTTGCTGGAAATGTTACTATTCATAACTCCGTGTGACCTCTAGAAGTGGTTCTGTCTGCTCTTTGTTGTTTGTTTGTTTTTTCCCCTTGGTCTTCTTTAGTTTTCTTATACTCTTGGGCTGATCATTACTCACCTGAAGAATTGAAGAACATCCTCTAATGATCTTCAGAGCACTCACTCTGTACACTCTTCCCTCTCTTCTGCCTCCTTTGTCTTCTAAGGTACTTGCCTTGTGAAATTGGCTGTCTTTGTTTCCTTGAACTCCCACCTCCAACTCTTCAACTCAGGGAGACATTTCACCTCCACCTGGATTCTCCCTCCCTGAAGAAAAATATCCAAAACTTGTACATAAGCAAAAGAGATTACCGTGTATTTCTTTAGTGCAGTGCTAGGTTGGACTTTCTGCTTACTGGGCTTTCTTTCAGCTTTCTAAAGTCAGTGGTTAACTTGTACATTTTTATCTTGTAAAAATGTGAGTAATTTTGGTTCAATAGAAGAGATAACTTATTATGGCTTATGACTGTATTAGACATTAACCAGTTTTGCATTTAATCCAGCAATCTATTAAAGTGCATATGTATTTCTATCTCTCTCTGTATCTCTAGGTCTATATATATTCTCAAATGCTCTTTGAACCATTCATAATATGTTACTGCTTCCATCATTAATTAGTTAAATACCAACTTTGACAAATGTTCTTTTTATATTTGTATGTGTCATTTTTTCACTTTTGAAAAATTATACTTTAACAAATTCTATTTAAAAGTTTCTATTATTACCCATGTTTTAAAGATGATTGTACTGATGCAGAGGGGAACTATACAACTATTTCAAGGTCACATTTTTAGGAAGAGATGGAGTAGGGTTTGAATACAGGCATGTGGTTCTATAGGATATGCTCTTAGAGAGCATCTAAATGAATAAAAAATATCTTCAGAATATAGAACATTTTCATAATTCCAACCTAATGAAAAAATGAGGTTCAAAATCAGTACTGGCTGCAACATTTTCCCTCCTGGAATAGATCAGAAAATGCAAAACCCTCAATAGGATGTTTTGAGCTTAGCTTCTCATGTGATCCTGAAAGCCTTTTCCAAGAGAAATTATAAAAGCTTAGATCTTATCTGATGACTGTGAGTTTGGTCCTTGGTTTCCTACAACATTTTCTCTGTATTTAAACAATAAAGTCCTCATCAAATAACATATATTGTTTGTATTAAACAGCAAAGGTTATCAATGGGGTGGAACACACATCATTCTGCTATAACCAACAGAATTTGAGCACATTTGTTGTCTCAAATCAGCATGAATATTACACAGACAATCAATATTACTTATACTCAACCTAAAATGTCATATTTGACTTGTCATTGAAATGAGGCATCATAGTTTAAGCTATCCAATAATTAAAACACTCATCTACGTAAGGATGCATTCTTTTTTTTTTTTTTTTTAAGATTTTATTTATTTATTCATTTATCCCCCCCCTTGCTGCTTGTGCTCGCTGGGTCAGCTAACCACGCCGTGCGGGCGGGCTTGCCTTCACCAGGAGGCCCCAGGAACCGAACCCGGGCCTCCCATATGGTAAACGGGAGCCCTACTGATTGAGCCACAGCCGCTTCCCAGTAAGGATGCATTCTGCAGTAAAATCATCATAGAGTTCCCATAAAAATATAATCCTCGTATATTTAAAATATAAAATTAAGAAAATTTTATTAATTAATAATACATTTGCTTAACCAAAGTAATATAAAGTTTCTTCTGTGTTGTATTTTCCTTTTTACATAGCATGAAACATATTTAAATTCAAGTTCAGTGTCAAGAGCTATATAAAATTCAAACAAATGCTTTTCTAGCATGCTCTTCTGTTTATTATCCTCTGGGTAAGACTGAAATCCTTAGTTCTCAATTTTACATTGTTTTTTTTAAAATCAAATTGTGCTCTCGTTAATATAAATTGGTGGTGTTTTGGAACTCTGGCAGCACCTATACAATCCTCATTGTGAAAATAGTGAATGCACATTACATTGATTTGCTGAATGTACTCCGAAGTAACAGTAACTTCTGAATGGCCTCTGCTGTATATTTTCTTATTTGAAATGAATGGGATATAGGCTGCTCTTGTACTACATCACAAGAATTAGTTTCTTGGGATTAGCATAATGCAATTCTCTGAATTCTCCTTTCCACTTTACTGTTTCTATGTGCCTGTTTGTTTATAAGAAAGCACTATCATTCACTCAGATTCATTAAAGAAATGCCTAAGCAGCATAGTTCTGTGTAATTTTGAGCCTCATTTTAAAAAGTGTGCATGAGAAAATTGTTCTGTGCAATTTTTCATTCAGCTTTAACACTTTCCATTGAGACATATACTAGATTTACTTTGGGGCTGATTATGCCAAAATATGATCAAAGTGCTATAAAAGTGTGTAAAAGCAGCTACTTTTCATTAAATAGGTTCATTTTGTTATGAATATTGTTTGTTAATGGCTAACAGGGAAGATGTTTTGCTATTTCTATTATGGAAGAATTATAACCAACTGCTATCTAACATTTCATTGCAAAATATAGCTCAAAGTGGGAATATAAATTGTCTGCTTGAGTGCAAGTCATGCCTTACCTGTTTATTTTGGTCAAATGTAGACAAGGAGTTTTAATAATTCAGGGGTCAAAGTATTAATAAAATTTTATGTTTTGAATATTTGAATATTCAGAATATCCTCTGGCATTGATCAAATAACTGGATCAACTTTTGAGATTTTACTTTTTTATACAGAGATTATCTTTGGTTATGTCATCAAAGCTTTATTGGTTGTCATTTCATTATCTTTACTGGCTATCAGGTTTTCTAAAACTCATCTGATCATGCATAAAACTCTCTAATTCAGATTTTATTATAGGCCAAATATCTGTACATTCTGAGTCTGTGGTTACATACATTTTCAGATAAAGGGCCCTTAAATTCAGGTAATAGATTATCAGTAGACTCATGCTTAATTGATTATCAGTGGACTCATGTTAGCTAGTTCAGAATGTGGTAGAGAATTTTAAAAAATTAAGTTCAAATTAGGTTGCCAATGTTTCTTGGCAGCCTTTTGTCCCAATATTTCTGATTGTTAACCTAGAGCCCACTACAAACTAAGCTTTAAACTGAGACTTGATTTTTGTTTCTCCTTTACACTGGTTTCAACTATTCTGTCTGGATTTATCTCTTTCATGATCTTCAGCTGCCCTTGAGTGGCTCATTCCAAAATTAGTTCACCTGTGTCACTGGTTGATCATCTGTGTGTGTGTGTATATCTGTGTGTGCTAGAGCTATTCCTTCAGAAACATTTATGATGTGCATTGCATAAAGAGATCTGATCTTTAGGTCATTTTCTTTAATGAACACACAATCTAGAATGAAAACTTTATATGTATATGTGAATGTGAATGTGATCTGGACCCATGCACACACAAATTATACAATTAACTACAAAAGAGGTTCATAACACACTCAATATAAATTTAACCATTCAAAAATTATTAATACTTATTCTCTGACAGGCATTGTTATAAGCACTGGGACTAGAAAGATAAACAATTACCAAAACACAGAAGAGGCATTGACACTGAGTTGAAGAAATTTGTAGAGAAGATATATGGGAAATGTCATTTTAATTAAGCCCAGAAGATAAAGTAGGATTTTCCCAGAATATCAAATGGTAGGAGAAAAGTTATTTCAGGCAGATTGAAATGTATAAGCAAAGGCAAAAAGATAGAAAAGAGATAATAACTTGAGTTTTGGTAGAGTACAGGAATGATAATGAGTTAAAGCATTGTAAATTAATGATGTGGGATTCAAAGGCACAGTGACTGTTGTAAGAATAACATTAAAAGGAGCAGTAGAGATCAAGCAGATTTGGAACACTTACTTCTGACTTTTAACCCATAAATCATAGAAGAGAGGATGGAGAACAAAAAAGTCAGATTTAGCAAAATTAGGAAAAAGAGGGTATAATGTAAGTTCTGCAAATGGGCATGTGAAGGGCTAGGTATTGACCCAGGAATAGAACTAGAAGGAAAGAAAATTTGTGGAAAGCTCATGTACCTTCATAAGAAATATCATAAGATTCTTTATAAGAAAGGGGGTTACAACAATTCCCAGGGGGGAGGGGAAGATGGCCAATAATTGAACATTGTCAGTAAATGCACATTAAATTTTCAAATGTTTGAGAAAGTTTGGATACATGAAATGCTGTCAAAGACACAGAGAAAATTATACACTTTAGTACACCTTTTGTGGAAAGCAACTTGGAATAAAATACTTTTTGGCCCTAAACATTTTGTAAACTTTGTTCTAGTAATTATAATTACATGACAATAACCTTAAGAAGTAATGAGAAACTCAGCCAAATATTCACATACTATGGCATTTATTAAGCATTACTTATCCTATTAGGAAATTGGGAAATTAAAAAAATATCCTAAATATATGATAATAATTAAATATGTTATAACCTTATATTGGACATAAAATGGACTATTATACAAATACTAAAACTAACTTTATCATTTATATTATAAAAATGTGAAATATGGAAAAGCAGTATACAAACTTTTAAACTGGCATTATCTCAAGTATGTAAAAATGTAGGTGATGCACACTAACAATGGTTATTTGTTAGTATTTGGATTATGGGTAATTTTCATTTCTTTTATTTTAATGTACTTAATTTTTGATAAGAGATACATACTATTTCTTTTTTTTTTTTACCGGGAGGTCCCGGGTATCGAACCCAGGTCCCTCCATATGGGAGATGGATGCCCAACCATTTGAGCCACATCCGTCCCCCCATACTATTTCTAAATAGACAAAAACAAATTTAAAAATGAACTTATCCTAAAACTCAACATAAAAAAAACAATAATCCAAGTAAAAAATGAGATGAATTTAATAGACATTTCTCCAAAAGATATACAAAAGACCAATAAGGTCATGAAAACATGCTCAACGCCACTGGTCATTAGGGAAATGCAAATCAAAAACACAATGAAGCAGAGAGTATGTAGCTCAGTGGTTGAGCGCCTGCTTCACATGTACGAGGTCCTGGGTTCAATCCCTGGTACCTCCTAAAAAAAAAAAAAAACTATGACTATTGTTTCAGTTTGCCAAAGGGCTGCTGCTACAATGTACCACATATGGGTTGACTTTTATAAAGAGGATTTATTTGGGGTAAAAGCTTATAGTTCCAAGGCCGTGAAAGGTTCAAATCAAAGCACCATAAGAGGTGTTTGCTCAACAAAGCAGCTGCCATGTATTGAAGCAAGATGGCCACTGATCTCTGCAGAAATCTCTGCCTTTCTGTAGCTGTAGGCAAACCTGGCATGGGACTTGACTCTTCAGGAGCTGCTCTATGGGACCAACCTCTTGGGTGCTTCATGCTTAAGTAATTCTCTAGTCTTCTCTCTCATGGCAAGATCAAATATGGTGGCTCCCTTTTCCTCTGTTTGTCACTCTGTGTCTCCATTTTTATCAGAACCAACAAGGCGGCAGAGACTCAAACTGAGTTATACCTCACTGATGTAGTCCAATCAAAACCCTAAATCAATCTTATCAAGTAATCTAATCAAAGGCCTCTCAACTGAATTTAGTGCAATCAAAGGGTATCATACCCAGAGAAATGAAAGATTATATAAATATAATCTTTCTCTTTTTTTGATTCATAAAATAATCTCAAACTGCCACAAATATTATTGAAAAGACAGAAAATAAGTGTTGGTGAGGTTGCAGAGAAATGAAAACATTAGTACATTATTGGCACAAATATAAAATGGCTCTCCTGCTATGGAAAACATTTTTGTGCTTCCTGAAAATGTTAAATAAAGTATTACCATATGACTCAGCAATTCCACTGCTAGGTATATATCCAAAAGAATTGAAAACAGGGACTCAAACAAATACTTGTATATCAATGTTCATAGCAGCATTATTCACAGTAGCCAAAAGGTAGAAACAACTTAATTGTCCCTCATCAGATGAATGGTAAACAAAATATGGTATAGGCATATAATGGAATATTATTCAGCCAACAAAAATAATGAAGTTCATATAGATGCTACAAGAATGAAGCTTAAAAAACATTAGAAATAATTATTAAAACGAGTGAGACAAATATTGTGTAATTCCACTTTTATGAAATATCTAGAAAGGCAAATTTATAGACAGACAGGAGATTAGAGGCTACCAAGAGCTGGAGGAAGAGAAGAATAGGGAGTTATTGCTGAATGAGTACAGAGTTTCTATTTGGGGTGATGAAAAATTTTGGCAATGAATGGTGGTAAGGTGAGCATAACATTGTGAATGTAATTAATACTATTCAAATTAACATTTAAAAATAGTAAAAATGGCAAATTTTATGTTATAAATTGTACCACAATAAAATTTTTAAAAATGAAATAAGAAATAAGATCATAAAAGAGAATGTCTGAGAGCATGGTGGCAGTAGATATTTTGCTTTTATTAAAAAGGAAGGATGCTGGAAAGTAAACAGGGAGGACCAAGATAGAAATAACCATGGATTTATTTATGAATTTCTGCATGAAGCTTTATTTCATGGTACTTCTCTAAAGTCTTTTACCCAGTGTACTCATAACATTTAGTATGGGGTCTGGGCGTTTGAGAGAGCTGGGCTTTTGTTGTATTCTGACCTGTTCAAAGTATTTTCCCATACAAGGCAGCATTGGATTAATACATTCTATAGCATAAATTGTGATATGAGAGGTCACATTCACAAAGGAATTGTCATTCAAGGTGATAACTACAATTTCTTATATTTCTTTCTGATCAGTTATAAAAATTCAACATTTTTTTGTCCTAAAATATTATTTTCCCCATTAGATATGCTCTACTTAAAGTTTTTTGTAGTTGGATAAAACAATAACTGATAATGATTGCATTATGTCTCCAAATTTACTCTAATACATACATAGTTTGTTTTTTTAATTAAGAGAAAAATTTATTTGGCAAACTGCTTTGCTACTTTATAGTTTTATCAGAAATATAATGCAAGTTAATATCATAAACTTTGATTTTTCTATCATCGGTACATGAAATAATAAGAAAATTTTAAACTTACATTGGCAAATTTTTGAGTTAGTTAAAAAACTCTTAAGCTATTTCTGAAACATCATTAGATATTTAGAAGAAATTTAGAAGTTTTGTCTCACTCATTCAATTTTTGCCCAGTATAATTTATTAAGAAGCAATAATCTCAATGTGGGGATTCTTGCTTTAGAGTTGCTGATGAAATGGTGGGAGAGGAAAACATGCTTAAGCCTCTAATTTTAATGCAAGAAGTATCTAAAATATAATAGTAGCTACAATGGGCTTCAAAAAGAGTAATTAGGTGAATAAACTTGCTCATGGCAAAACTAAATGTTAGAGGTAGTTTAGTAGCTATTATCTGAACAACAAACAGCAACAATAAGATGATGAAGGCTTGTCGTGATGCATCTTGTGAGATTTGCAATTATTTTATAAATTCCCAAAAGAAACAGATTATGTTTGTAAACTAATCTGTTCTTCTGGGTGTGATACACTTTGATTACATTAATTTCAGTTGAGGGGCCTTTGATTAGATTACCTGTTAAGATTATTGTAGGGCTTTTGATTTGACCACGTCAGTATGGCGTGACTCAGGTTGAGTCCCTACCAACTTGCAAGGTCTGATATAAAGAATACTCACCAAGACACACAGGAAGAGAGAGCGCTGTCGTTTTTCATCCTACCATGTGACAGAAAGGAGAAGTCTCAAACAGCTGAGGCCCCAGGGAGAGAGGAGCCATTTGCCTAATAGCTTACAGCTGAATATGAGAGAGAGTAGAATAGCCGAGACTAATATAGTAGGCCCAGAAAGAAACAAGGCCTATGCCAGGAGAGAGATGACTACAGGATCACTTAAACAAGAAGCCTTAAGAGGCTGGGCCAACATCGCTCAAGAGGAAAAGGTGAGCAGAGAATGGAAGGAGAAACCTGGGCAGAGATCAGCAGCCATCTTGCTTTACCACGTGGCAACATGCCAGGATCAACAGTAGCTGACTTTGGTGAGAAAGCATCTCTGATGGTGCCTTGAGCAGGACTTTTCATGGCCTTGGAACTGTAAACTTTTACCTCAAATCAATTCCCTTTATAAAAGTCAAGAGATTTCTGGTGTTTTGCATTGGCAGCCCTTTAGCAGACTAAGACACATCTAATATATTGTGGACCCAGCTTACTACTGTCTGATAGGTGTACTACAGGAATACTAAAGTGCTATTGGAATAAAGATGAAGAAGCAATTCATTTTTATTTGAGGAGGCTTAATTAAGAGATTACATTACATCTGGATGTTGAAGGTTCAGATGAATATGAAATTGCCAGACAAGAGAAGAGAGAAAATGTACCACACAATTTTGTAAATGCTTTTGTCAGACTCAGGAAATATTCAGGTACTTAAGGATATGGCTATGTCTGGAAAGGTGGAGTCTATGGAAAGGTGGACTGAATGAGGATACGATGTGTCTGTTATGTCATGTTTGCACTTTGTTCTGTATTAATTATGGAATTCACTGTATGTTTTAAGCAAATGCGATAGTATAGAAATATAACTCAAGTAGCCTGCTGGTAAGTAGATTGGAGTGGGAGGAGAAATTAGTATCAGATAAACCTGTTAGAAATATATAACAATAGTCAAGGCAAGAGATAATTAAGACATATATTAAGTCAGTACAAATAAAAATCAAGAGAAGAAAGAATGGTCAGTACTTGGAAATTAAATATAAGTAAAAAATAATTTCAATGTATAGGTAGAAAGAGTTCAGTAATTTGTTTTGAGATGCTTTGGAAATATCCAAATGGATATATTTATAGTTTGTGATAAGTAAACTATAGTTTGATATTTATAAATATCCAGATGGAGATATTTATAGTTTGTGATAAGTAAAAACCTGACCTGGTGACAACTAGAGTGTTAGGAGACAACTGAGAATTGAAACAGAAACCAGAACCTATACGATATCCTCTGACTCTCAAAATAGATAAACCAGATGTATATCATTATTGTACGGTAGTGGGAATGTGGAGAAGCATGGGAAAAATACAATTAATGTAACCTATGGACTATAGTTAACAGCAGTACTGTAATATTCTTGCATCAATACCAAAGATGTACTGTGTTAATAATTGAGGGGTATGGAAAAATATGCCAAATGTATGCTATGGACCAGAGTTAGTGGTACTAGTCTGTTGATATTATCTCATAATCTGTAACATGTTCCACAATGGTGAGGTGTGTTGGTGAAGGGGTGTCATATAGGAATTCTACACATGTGCATGTTTGTTTTATAAATTCACAAGTTCTGTAAGAAAAACATATTTAAAAAATAGATAAACCAAACCAAAGCCATGACACTCTTTACAAAAATATCTAAATTCAAAAAATTTTAAACACTAGTTCATTCAGAGACATATGGTCCAATATTGGATAACTAACTGAACTAAAACTTATTCTGTATGAAATCACGTGTTTTGAGAAACTGAATATAAAAATGGACAATGGCCAGACGATATGCAAAAACAGGACTATGACTAACAACTTCTACAGCAACTAGTCCAGGAAGCCAAACCACACCCCCTACAGCAATAAGCCCAGAAACACTGACTTGGCCAGAAACTGTCAGGTTCCCTATATTTTGTTCCTACTTCCAACTCAGGACCAACCAGAGAAAGTAATATATGATTCCTGTACCAACCACATAAGATAACCCACTTCTAGTCAGCCTGCCTCCACGTGTACTATGTCCCAGTCAGAGGATATCTAAAGCCTTCCTTTATTTTTTTTTCACTAAAAAAATCCTTTCCCACTCCTGTGCCTGCCTTTGATTCACAGCCTAACTCAAATGATGCTATAGCAAGTTCTGAATAAATAGTCTCTGTCTGTTCTCATTTGGTTGGCTTTATTATCAAAGTCCAAAAGATACGATCACTGATTCTTCCAACAACTCAGTTCATAAATTCTGAACAACCCATTTCAAGACTGTCGTATAACAACTCTAGCACAAATCTAAAGTAACTGTTCCTAACTCTACCTTGATAAAGGCACCCTAGAGTTATCCTATTGTGTAATCTCCTTTGTTACAGAAAAGTGATGAAATCTCACTTTGTTGACAACAACTGTGTTCCTGGTGGTTTCTGGCCGATGGTCATAGACATTTGAATAAATTATATAGAGAGATCAAAATAGTGAGATTGGGTACAAAGATAAATGGAGTGAAAGAAGTCAAATGTAGGGATCATTCTGGAAAGTAGGGGTAGCTAATATTTTTTGAGAGTTTAATATGTGTCACATACTATAAAATACTCTGTCTATATATTATCTCATTTAATCAACAAACTCAGTGGGGCAGTCCCACTATCCCAATTTTTTATCATGGTGTAAGTTACCATTTGGTCCATTGTGGGAGTGTTTTGGATGCCTCTCTGGGGCAGACCCTTGAAATGCGTTTCTTGTCTGTTGTCACTCTTGCCAACTGAACAAAACCAGATTTGGTTAAGCAGAGCAGAAACTCCAAATAATGGAGTAGGGTGGATTCATGTCTGTGAAGAACCTCCTCCCTGAATGGAGGGGAGTGGGGTTCTTTTATTGAGGATTCTGGGCTTGTTGGGAGGGGTTGCTTTGGCATGCATAGAGGTCTCTCCTTTGCTCTCAGTATTTCTGCATTCAGGTTGCCCAGACATGTGCCAATGTCTTGTCTTTTTATTTAGTATGTCTGCATTAGGGTTGCCTGGACATGGTCAAGGTCTCTTTTTTGTACTTAGTGTTTCTCTATACTTGATTCCTTAAAGCAAGCATAGATTAAAAAAAGGTTAGGTGGAAATTTTCATGAGTTATTATCTGGGTGACACCTCATTCTGGTAACAGGAACACAAGCTTAGGTACAAATGAGACTTTCAACAAATGACCACTTTATTATTTAGATAGAACAAAGGGTCCAAAAGAGCAGGGGATGGAATACTATCATTACCATTCCTCTGGGGTGGTAAACTGCTCAGACCAGGAGCAGAAAATGGCATGTCTTCCTGCCTCACTTTGCCTTTGGAAGAGGAGAGACACCTGGAATGCCTAGGAGTAGATATTTATACCCCAGGGGAGGGGCCCTGCCACTGAGCAAAATGCATGCATCAAGCAACCTTTGTACAGAATTCCCACTCTGATAAGCAGCAGGTGCTGCTTGTTCCAAGTTTTGAATTCAAGGAGGGCGAGGCCATTCCATTAGACTTAATGTCTCTCCCTAGCTGTGAAATGGAAACATTCTGAAACATCGGAATGTGTCTGTGACTTCCTCAACATTCTACCCCATAGCCTCTTGACAAGGCTATCTCAATTTTATGATAAGGGTGGGAACTCTGCAACAATGGGATCTCTTCCCCTGTTCCCTTGGATACTCTATGCTGGGTAAGTAATAAAGCAGTTATTTTCTGAAAGTTTCTGTTGTACCTGAGCCTGTGTTCCCACAACACACCACATAGGAACTTATTCCACATATATGTGAGAAAAGCTTAACCTAAAATTATCTAGGTAATCATTTTATTTTTGAGATAGAATTATCAGTATAAGGATTTCTGCTTCTAGTTTTCTTGTACAGAAGGGAATTTGAGCTTTGGTCTTTTTGCCATTCTTTACAAGTTCCTTGTCCTCATTGATAACAAGTATTTATTGAATATCTAAGATGTGTATAATTTTAGTAGAGATAAAAATCTAAAAAGGAAAGCCACCATTAAAATAACAACGACGACGACAAGGAAACATTTCCTTTTTTATGGCCCAAACCTGATTCTGTTGATGCATTCATTGAGAGTATTTATTGTTGTAAAACTAAAAAAGCTTACTGGTAATTCAAAGTTTTTCCTCTCATCTTATTGATCGTAAGGAAATCTTAAAATGACTACTAGGCTGCCAAAAAATCTTTATTGTTAAGTATAATTTGTTAGCATATAAAACTATGAATATTGCAAGCTCCAATTTCCAGAGTAAGCATAAAATATGATTGAATACAAAAGTCAACTAAATAGAAAGATACACTGCATTGATAGGTTAAGAATACACTTGGTCTGAAATGTATTCACTTCAAAATAAGAATAAAATCTTATAAGCTAGACTGCTTCAGTTTCAAAGGGATTGATTTTAATAGAGCATTGCATGTCATAAAATAACCTTGGGATGTCCTTCTTATGTCATTCCAAAGTGTCAAATGCATGTTCTAGTCAAAAGAACAATCACCTACAGATATTACTATAGGTCATTTATCCTGTTAAAAGTTTTGATTTCCTTCACGAATTTCATGTATCACTCACATTAACACCTATTTTTTCTATCAATTTCTTTTTTACTATCAGTCAAAGTTGTGAAGTGGGAAAAAAGACAATCATAAGCAGCAATAATAAGAATGTCTTTGCTTGAATCAATTAAGCTGAGATGACAAGTAAAATGAATACTATCCACAACGGTTTTTAGCCAAGATAAGTAAGCATCATGCCCATTACAAATTTATTTTATTAATTTTTATAAAATATAGTTATCTTTATGTTGATTCTCTTTTTCACAGGTTACCATGTGATTTTCAAGTAAATTTCTGCCTTCCTAACTTGCTTTTCTTTATTGAGGTTAGCAGTATGAGAGGAAGGGGAAAACCTCACTGGTTTTAGATGTGCTGTATTAGTTCCAGAAAATGTTTGGCAATCTAATTATTATATTTTAATTTCTAAATATAAGCATCTTTCTGTGAAAACAGGGAACATTTTTCTCTTTTCTACAGATTTTATGTCTAGAAAATATTGCAGCATTCTCAGTAGTAAAGAGTAACACTGAATCATAAAATTCACAAAGATAGGGAATTTCTTATATTCTCTTTCCACATAGTATGATTTTATTAAAATTTTCATATATGGACATGAGATATAGAGCAGAAAATACAGACAGAAAACATTCAGAGAAGTTCATTAAATGCATTTACAATCCTTGGAGCAATCAATGTAATATTAATAAGCCTATCTTTAAAATTCAGACCAGGAAATTTAAGTAATTTTTCCAAACTCAAATAGCAAATAGATAAAAGAGAGGCAAGATTCCAGACCAGAAGATATATAGGGAATTGTTAATTTCTCTTTGTCCTTTCTATTTCTTTCCCTACACTTTTTACCTCCTATACCAAATGATTCTGTTCTCAGGAATGAAAATTTGTTTTAATATAATTGTATTATTTTTTAGCCCCTTTATATTTCAAATGGGATTTTGTGCACCTAATCTCCTGAAACCAAACTATTGCTTTACGGGAAAATGCATTTTGAGTTCTGAACAATCAATATGCATACACCTATTGGTCACAATTCATATGTATGACACAGTAGATGCTCTGATTAAAAGATGGAACCAATATAAAATGTTCAATATGGCAAATCAAATAACCCTGAAAATTACATCATTTGAGAGTGAGTCATCAGCAGGTATGTTTCACAGGGAATGGATTTTAAGCCTTTGAGTTATAACTTGTTTTATGGCAAGTTGTTAATGCTGTAAGCACATCAGAGACAATATGATGTTATTATGAATAAAATATTGGCAGAGCCTCAGAATTCAAATTTCCTGTTCAGAAGGCAGTAAAAAAGATATTTTTCTTTAATGTGCATTAAAGAAAAAAGAGATATTATTACCATTTATACAGAAAGTGAAATACTATGGAAACAGATAAATACTGATAATGATTGTTAAAAGAGGCCAAGTCTAGTTTAGTCTATTTTCAAACACTATCATTTGTCTACAAATTGCAATTTCATCAGATAAATTAAACTGGTCCTTACACATATTTAGTTTGGCTATAGAATTATGAATGGGGTTACTCAAATGCTACAAGGAACAACCCAAATGTAATTTTAACACAGGCATTTTTATTTTTTAAAACATAACATTGTTTGATAATGTTTTTTGAGAATAAAACAGATCAGACATAAATTCTTTCAATTTAAACTGTTTCTGATTTCATTTGGTTAAGCTTTTAATAATTTCTAGAAAGCAAAATGAAAAATTAAAGAAACATTGTTTGTTGTCATTAATAATAGAATATGTATCATAGTTTAGATTGTATAAAGCTATTGGTTTATCTAAATTATAACCAAATTTGAAAATATTTAATATTTCACTCTCTCACACACACACAAACACACTTGCAAAAATCAATTTGATTCTTCCACACACTCAAATTTCAACTAGCATATTTATTTTGTAATTTTAAACTTTAGAATTAGCTGCCCTCTTAAATTTTGTTGATATCAAAGCAATGTAGCAATAATATATATACTTAAGTCATAGATTAAAAAACTAACATATTGACATATCATTGAAATTTCAAGGACAATTTAAAAATTACATGTAGGATAACAGGTAGGTTTTAATAAAATGAGCAGTCACGAGTCTTATAAATTAAACAGAATTGTGTTTAATTGAAATTTCATCTGAGATAAATTAAATCCATCATTACAAAAGGAAAGAATTGTTTTTGAAGCTGCCATTAATAAAATTCCCCTTGTTTCTAATGACCTCTTGATCTTTAGTAAAAGTGGTATGGATATTAGGCTTTAGGCATAAATATGGAGTTCAAGGTTCACATGAGAAAATCTGCAAAAATATGGTATTGATGAATTGAAAATATAGTAGTTTTGTTAAATAAAAAAACTGGCATGTATTTTATTTTAATTGAATTTTTCAATAGTTATATTTGTAATAACACATAATATATTAATTCATCCTAAACTTTTAAAACATCTATAAATGTAAAAATACACAGAGAAAAAATTAAGTAATTTTTAATTTTCCCTATATCAAATCCCTACTTTCCCATAAGTAAGAATTAAAGTAAATTGATTTATATTTTTCTGTACATTTTCTGTACATTTGGTTTTAGGTGCATGCCTTTATGTTCATCATTTCAAAACCCATGAAGGAAATTATACATCATTTTGGGCACTGGTCTTTTTCTTTTTTTAAAGAAATTTCTTATAGTTGTTTTTCCATGTCAGTACCCAGTTTATTCATTTTCCACCTTGTATAGGATTATTTACAGTAATTATAACAGTTTTTCTTCTAATTTTTATTACAAAGAATGCTACAACTAACACCCTTAAATATACAGGCATACCTCAGAAATATTGTGGGTCCAGTTCCAGACCACTGCAATGAAACAAATATCACAGTAAAGTGAGTGACATGAACTTTTTGGTTTCCGAGTTCATATAAAAGTTATGTTTACAATATGCTATAGGGGGATGGATGTGGCTCAAATGATTGGGCGTCTGTCTCCCATATGGAGGGACCTGGGTTTGATCCCTGGGACCTTCCAGTAAAAAAAAAAAAAAAAAAAAGAAGGCTTCTACAATATACTATAGACTAAGTGTGCAATAGCATTATGTCTAAAAATACAATGTTCATACCTTAGTTAAAATGTGATACAGGAGTTCCAGCAAGATGGTGTCGGCTTAGATGTGCACTCCTCACTCTCTTGCAAAAAAACAACTGAGAAGGGGCAAAATCCTACCTGAGTGAGCTGCTTTGGGAACACACAGAGCCAGGAGGCTTCACAGCATCGATCTGGAGGGAACTGGATAAAGAAATAAAGAGCTCAAGGAAAAACTGTGAGTTTCTTGCCCCAGGGGCTGGAAATGGTAGGTGCCTAAGCCCCACCCTCAAGGTAAAAAGCCTCCATGAATTCCCTGACTCCCACGGGCCACCAAATGAGAGGGAGCATTCTCTGGTAGGAAGAGGGTTCTGGTGAAAGGTGGAGAGGGGTTAACTATCTATGGGTTTAGTTACCTGAGCCCCGTTTGAATTTCGAGGATCATACCTGTGAGCACCAAGGAAGAGAGGAGAGGAGAATCTCCTCAGGCAGCCTGACACACCCAGCCACCCTGAGAGAGAGGAACTTGAGTAGGGAGAGGGTGGAGACAGGCAACTGACTAGTCCAGTGCTGAAAATTATTAAAATTCCAACTCCCCTAAGGGAGGCAGGTGGTCGAAAGCCTCAATAAGCTTTCAAGAGACTATTTAGCATCTGTTGGGAGGAGGAGGGATCTGGAAGATTGTCGAGAGTGGTTTCTTTGCGCTGAGTTTGGTCATCAAGGTCCCTTTTGAAACTGAAAAGGGACCTTGACCTGATCAGGAGAGGGTAAGGGAGGATCTTCTCACACAGGCTGTCACACCCAGCTGCCCTGGGAGAGAAAGTAATTAGAATAGAAAGGGAGCAGGGAAAGACAGCTGCCTAATCAGCAAGGCTCTGGCCAACTGCAAAGATTCTAACCTGCCCGAGGGAGAGTTGACAGATAATTTTCTGAAAGACTAACTGACTCAAGGAGAAAGCTTAGCTCAGTGTAGGAATTCCTTCCTTGAATATACAAGGTCCCTGGTTCAATTCCCTGTTCTTCTTAGAGAAGTGATCCACTGGGTTATCAGACATCCAGCTGATACATTAGGACAGGGAACATATAGACATTCTTTCTTTATTCGCTTTTCTTGGATCTCTTATTTTTCTTTAAATAGTTTCCTTTTTAAAATTTAACTTAGTTTACTTGCTAAAACTTGGTTCAAAACCTGCAAATGGCAAGCTGCAGAGTAATTGATTGATGAACACTGGCAGCCTGAGAAACTCCTTAGGGGCCTAAGAGGGAAGACTGTTTTTCCATGGTGTTTGCTTTTTGTTCTTTTTTTTCCCTTTATTTTTTTTATCCTCTTTCCGCCCCCCCCCCCCTTTTAATCAGGTGCTGCCATCTTGATTCTTCCTTGTTGTGTTTCCCCTTCCTTTGTTCCCCCCCCCTTTTTTTTGTCTACCTACACTAATACTACCTATTTCTTTTCCTTCTTTCATTTTTCTATCTTCTGCTTTCTGTTGTTGTTCTTACATTCCACCTCTTTTTGTTTGGTCTTCAATTTTCCTTATCTTTATATCTCTCTCCTATTTTTCTCAGTATTCTTTCATTTTTAACTTTTTTTCTAGTTGTCTTTTCTATTCTCTTTCCATCTTTCCTCATTATTCTAGCCTTTTAATTCATCCTATTTATTTTTCTCTATTCAGTTTTTCATTTCACTGTTTGTAATCCACTTTTTTATTCTTATTCCTCTGCACTTTTTACTCAAGTTAATTGTTCATTTTCCTAGGTATTATATGGTTCTTCTTCTACCTTCTACTATTATTATTATTATTATTATCCTTTTTCTCCTCTTACCTTTTTCCTTTTCTCTGGCCCTAATTATTTTTCAAGGGAACATAGATGACAGCAAGGAATCAAATAAGAGGAACTAAGTGTCAAAGTGAAATCTTACCACACACAAAAACAACAACAGCAAAATAAAAGACTAGATTACAAAGAGAAGCTAATCAATTGAACAAACCCATCAAGATAAACTTATGCCTAGACAAAAACAAATAATTAAAACCCATGCTAAGAAACAGGAAGGCATGGCCCAGTCCAACAAACCTACTAAAAAACAGGAGATGTAGAACATGGAAAAACTAATCAGAGATGTCTAAACAAATATCATGATTCAACATAATGAAGTGAAGAAAGAGATTTAAAATATTAAGAAACACATTGAAGAAAAAATTGTGAACATACATAAAATGATTACAGATATGATGGTGATGAATGGCACAATTCAATTAAAAAACAAAACAAAACAAAAAACACTGGAAGCACCTAACAGCAGATTTGAACATGCAGAGGAAAGAATCAGCGATGTGGAAGAAAGACAGTACAGCTGAAATCAAACATATAATAGAACAGATAGATAAGCAGATAGAAAAAATCCAGCAGGTACTCAGGGATTTGAATGACAGCAGGAAATGCACAAACATATACATTATAGGGATCTCAGAGTGAGAAGAGAAGGGAAAGGGGACAGAAGGTGTGTTGGAGAAAATAATGACTGAAAATTTCCCAGCCCTGTTGAAGGACATGGATGTACATGTCTAGGAAGCACGGCACACCCTAAACAGTATAAATCCTAACAGGTCTACTACAAGACATATACATGTTAAATTGTCCAATGCTCAAGACAAAGAGAGAGGGAAGCAGCTGTGGCTCAATCAGTAGGGCTCCCGTTTACCATATGGGAGGCCCCGGGTTCGGTTCCCGGGGCCTCCTGGTGAAGGCAAGCCCCCCCACACGGCGTGGTTAGCTGACCCAGCGAGCACAAGCAGCAAGGGGGATAAATGAATAAATAAATAATAAATAAATAAATAAATAAATAAAAAAGACAAAGAAAGAATTCTGAAAGCAGCAAGAGAAAAGAGAACCATCACATACAAAGGAAGCTCGATAAAATTAAGTGCTGATTTTTCATTTGAAACCATGGAAGCAAGAAGGCAGTGGTATGAAACTGTCAAGGTGCTAATGGAAAAAAAATTCCAGCCAAAAATTCTCTATCCAACAAAACTGGCATTCAAAAATGAGGGAGAGTTCAAAATATTCACAGATTAAAAGATATTAAGAGAGTATGTCAATAAGAAACCAGCACTTCAAGAAATACTAAAAGGAGTTCTGCAGGACAAAAGAAAAAACAGGAGAGAGACAGTTGGAGAAGAGTGTGAGAATAACTAAAAATATAAGAAGAGAAATAAAAACAACATATGGCATACATAAACCTAAATAAAATATGGATAATGTAAGTAATTCTTTGACACTAATAACATTAACTTTTAATAGACTAAATGCACCAGTCAAGAGACACAGATTGGCAGAATGGATAAGGAAATATGACCCATCTATATGCTGTCTACAAGAAACCCACCCTAGATCCAGGGATGCAAGGAGGCTGAAAGTAAATGGTTGGAAAATAATTCTACAAGCAAACAATAACCAAAAAAGGGCGGGAATAGCTGTACTAATATTGGGCAAAATAGATTTTAAATGAAAAACTTGTGAGAATTGTAAAAAATTTGGGAAGAGGGTGTAAACTACAGTGTAAACTATAATCCATGCTTAGTGGCAGTGCTCCAAAATGTATTCATCAATTGTAATGAATGTACCACACTAAAGAAGGATGTTAATGGGGGTAAATGTGGGCAGGGTGGGGAGCAGGGCATATCGGAATCCCCTATATTTTTTATGTGACATTTATTTAATCTAAATATCTTTTTAAAAAATATTTTTAAAAATGTGATACAGAGTGACAAAGTGAGCACTTGCTCTTGGAAAAATGGCATCCATAGAATTGCTCACTGCAGGGATGTCACAAAGTTTCAATTTGTCTAAAAAAAGAGCAATATCTTTGAAGCACAATAAAGCAAAATGCAATAAGACGAAGTATGTCCTATATGTGGGTTGCCTACTAGACAGATTTCTAGAAGGATAATTTCTGAAGGCATAGGATTTGTGAATTTACATTTTGATAGATGTGACCAATATGACTATACATGTTTGGCTGTAGCAATTTATGTGGTCCACTAGTAGTATTTGAGCTAGATCCCAGACACAACAAAATCAGGTAAAATCAACCAACCAACTTTTATAATTTTCCCAATATGTTCGGAGCAATATCATTGCCCCAAGAACAGTAATCATTGTTTTAAGTTGTCCCTGATATGAATGAGGTTATCATTTTTAATGTATTTTGAGGTTTATTTATCATGTTTATTGTTGTTCTTTGGCTGAATTTTCAACTGATTTGCTTGTGTCTCTATTATGTTGTCTTACTTGTTGAATTTTAGGATCTTTTAAAATACTATAAGTGCAATTCTTATCTGAAAGACGTCTCATGCATGTTTGTGTATGTGTATGTTAGTATGTGATTTTGTCTCTTCTTATTTCTCAGCCTATTGATTTCATCTGCCTCCTAATTTCTAAAAATCCATTAATACTTTTACAAAAACTGGTGGCACAACTTCAATTTTCCATGTCAGTTATATATTTATTCTGAAACACACACCTACACAGTTTTGCTATTTCACTAAGATTTAATAAGGGAAGGAAGTTACATGCACAATTGAGTCAAGTTCAACATTAATGATTCATATATAGTGAGATATTTTTCTGTCGAATTGGAGGATATTTTTGATGGGTTTTGAATCAGAACTCTTCTGGAATAGGAGTTCCTTCATTTAATAGTATGTGTCCATGGGAAGCGGCTGTGGCTCAATCAGTAGGGCTCCCGTTTACCATATGGGAGGCCCCAGGTTCGGTTCCCGGGGCCTCCTGGTGAAGGCAAGCCCGCTCGCATGGCGTGGTTAGCTGAACCAGCGAGCACAAGCAGCAAGGGGGGGATAAATGAATAAATAAATAAAAAATCTCAAAAAAAAAAAAAAATAGTATGTGTCCAAATTATACCCTCTTGTCCTATTTTTTATATGCACAAAGGATATAATAATTCCACTTTATGAGGTTATGAGAATTAAATAAAGTAGTAAATAAAGTTACTTATGAAGTTCCAGGAATATAGAAATGGCTCAAAATGTTAATTTTCCTGCATTCTCTTGTAGTAGCACACTACTATTTAGTGATTTTCTTGTATATGTTTGGTGGCATCACATTTATGGGGCAGGTATCCAAGGTCCTTGTCTCATTAAGCACTAGATGCAAATCTTTATTATGAATCCAGCCTAAGGTAAGAAGACATTTAAGTCATGTCCAATTTATGATTATGTATACTTCAGTTAGTTAAATAGCAATCCTTTAAGAGCAGTTCATCTATTTGTCATATTGTTTATAACTACATGGTGTCTTCCCCTCTTACCAACAATTTTTAATTTAAACCATCTACTATGAACCAAGGAGGATATACAGAGTGAAGGGACATGCAGAGGGATGGGCATAAGAGAAATCCCATATGTAACTACTGTTGGTCTCTGGGAATTAAAAAGTGAGGTTTTGGGGACGGATGTGGCTCAAATAGTTGGGCGTCCATCTCCCATATGGAGGGTCCTGGGTTCGATCCCTGGGACCTCCCAGTTAAAAAAAAAAAAAAAATGTGAGGTTTAGACTTTGATTGTAAGAAGCTGATTCTGTGGGAAAAGGGACAGACACTGTGTATCTCTAATTACAGCTGTTTGTAAAAAATAAAGAAGTATCAATTATGTGCTACTCTTCATTTTGGATTCATTTTCTGCAGCTCTTCTTCTCTATTGACTTATAAATGCACATTAAAATATTATTAATGATCCAAGAAATGATGAATACATGATTGCATTTCATTTCACACAATACAAATGAAGAAATAAGGATATGCTTACATTCACAAAGTGGGTTTAGAAGAAAATTCCATTAATGCTGCATGCTTTCTCATAGATAGAAATAAAAACAAGCATTTTGTGTTTTTTTACATAGAATCTTGACTTTGATATGTGCATATTTCTATGAATTCTTATCTTCCCAGAGTAACAATTATGTATTCCAGTAAAGAATAGTAGTATTTATAGACACAAGTCATACATCTCATGTTCTAGAATTAGAAAACTTTGAAAGCAGGTCATTTATAAAAAATATTTATTTGAATGAAATGGTGAAATTTAGACAGTTCTGAATTGACTACTGAGGCCTTGACCAGAACTAGTCAAGGAATTATGAATTTCAGATGAGTGATAAAGTATTTATATAATCTACTAGATAATTTTTTCTGAATTCTATATTATTTAAACTGATTATTATAGCACATGCATTCTTAATTGGGACATTATTGTTCCCAAGGGAAAGAAAATTGATTTTGTTGGGGGGAGGGTAAAAAATCTCAGGGGGCCACAGAACATGAACCACATATACAGTATATCTGTTATGTTAACATTTCATGGGAGAGGACAATTAGGATAAATATCTTAAAAAGTTCCTTAGGGGAACAATAATAGAAAAAAAAAAGGGTTGGGAACCATTTCTGTAGCACAATCCAGGCAATAATCTATGGGTTGCAAAAATATATATCTTGTGTTTATGAATTCATTTCTTTTATGATTTAATCTGAAATCTGTTAACTAGTTTATTTTCAATGAAGTGATTCTAGATCTATCCATAGGTCATCGTCTGAAATTTTATTGATTCAATAAAGTGTTTTGAGACCTGAAAATATATATGTCTTGAACGATACATACATATGATATTTTAATAAATGTAATAAGAAATGTTTTTTTAAAATTTTTAGTTTAATGATTATGCAATAGAAATTACACAATGTATTTTCTGCAGTTGTCAAGAGGAGTTATTTATCTTTCTGGTTTGCTTCTTTCATTCTAATTAATTTCATTTTATGTAAAGCAGTGTTTTTCATTTATCCTCAAAACAATTCTACCTTCTAATAAATGTTAACATCTTTTCTCATCCATATACCATTATATTTTCCAAGGGCACAATCTAACTCATGAGAATTGCTGATATAGAATTCATTCTTTACATGTGCTTAATCAGTACAACATGATATTAGTATTCTTTTGGGGACATGTTCGTGCAGAAGTGATATATTTATTAAATAATACACAATATTGTGTGGACTAGTATGATTTTTATTTTGATGTAGCGTGTTCTGAGTGCAGTGGATAGCTGCCTGCAAAAAGGTTGGTAAGGATGGCAGAGATGGTTTTATGACACCATGGGAAAACTCATATTTCTAAATGTTTGCCAAAAATGACCATTTGAAAAGATGTTGAACCATGTTAGGTTATCAGGTATTGAAATTATGGGAAAGTTGTAAAATGTAGTTTTGAATAATACTAAAATTTAATTTAAAGACATTCTTATGTTGAGTGTCATAAACCTATCTGAGAAAGGGTCTGTGATTTTCACCTGACTCGAAAAGGGATCCATGGAACAAAAAATGGTAAGAATCTCTCTCTAGAAGATATTTAGTAAATGTTTGCTGAATTTAAAAACCAGTCTACATCAGTATAATAAAATTTTTGATCATCTGCAATAGATGGAGTACTTTACAAGGCACTGGTAATAGTTTTAAAATGTAAGGATATGGAAACAACAATGTAATATTTTTAATGGTTAGTTAAACTTAAAAAAAAAATTTTAAACAGATAGTTAGGTTACATAAATGTTACATAAAAAATATAGGGGGTTCCCGTATGTCCCGCTCCCAACATCTCCCACACTTTCCCACATTAACAATATCCCTCATTAGTGTGGTTCATTCATTGCAATTGATGAACACACTTTGCATTGCCACTAAGCATGGATTACAGTTTACACTGTAGTTTACACAATCTCCTGCACAATTTTGTAAATTATGACAAGATATATAATGGCCTGTGTGGGGGGCATTTGGGACAGTGTGCACCTGGGGCAGGCTTCTAGGGAGAGTGTGAGTGTTCATCTTGCCATAGTGTGTTATATCAGTGAGCAGAGACCCACATAATGAGGGGGAAGGTGGTGGGCTCCCATCCTGGGGAGGCCTGCTATGTTGTCAATGTAATTTTTGATGGTTATCCTAACTGGAATTTTAATAATAAAAATTCATCAATTATTTGATATCTTCTAAAATGTATCTTTTACATAAATACAGCCTAATGAATTATACAATAGCTTGTATCCTTTTAATATGGGTAGTCAAGCTGAAATGTAAGATTTAGAAAGTTAAATTCTGCAATAACAAGTATGTCTTATAAGTAGTATTGATAAAGTACTCAATAAATCATTGTGTTTATGACATTTTGCAGGTAATTCAGAAGCTCTAGGCTTGCAGCTCAGCTTCTCTTGAACAATGGCTTAAAGATCATTCAGTATCCATTGGACTATCGAATGGTTGTCATGCAGTTTGACTATTTTAGAAATAAAAAAGCAAATATTTAAATAATTTTATGCACAGAAATTTTATAAATCTACAGTTAAAGATAATTCATTATCACTGGAAATCTTGATATGATGTTATGAACTGGTATATTCTTAAAAATTGTGTATGAGTTTCAAAGACTGCATGGGTTAATATTAACAGAATGCAATTCTCAGCTAATGAATTTTCAGGTCATTTGAATATTATTGAATACATCTGATAAATTTTCTTTTGGTAGTTTTATATAATGTTGCTTTACATTCTCAACTTACAGTAATGGATCAGTGGCTCAAAACTGGTTCAGTAAAAAATGAAAATATGCAAATAGTACAATAAGTAGTACAATTTACAAATGCAAATTATGAACCAATTTCTTCCATGAATTTCTATTTGCTGAGACAAATTTGCATGTGTGATTATTTTACAGAAGCATCTTTACTCCCCTAGATTAAAAAAAAAAAAGTAAAATTGTCAAGCATAAATAAAAATGCTATGTATTTGCATCCTAGTCCCTAATATGTTTTCTGCTAAGAAACTATGGCACATATTGGTGTGAAACCATACAAAAATGCACAGTATTTTGAAACAAAATCATTTGACATCACTGGCAAAAACAATTCTACATTTTTCCAGAATAAGTTTAAAATAATGTTTTCCAAAATAAAATTAATTCATCTATTAACAGGGAGAAAGACTAAAGTCACTTGTTATCTTTCTCATCACAGCAATAGATACTGTTACTGAAGTTTTATAACCAAAATGCTGGTGACAATCACCGTGTATGGAAGATAGCAGACCGTAACTGTAGTATGTTATATGATAACCAAGTACATGTCATATACATAGCAATTATCAGGCATGTTTACTAGAGGATATTTTGCTTTACAGTTTACAAGACCATATGTGTAGGTACAACAAATATGCCATGATATATGTATAAATCAACTATTGCCATATTACTTTGAATCTGAGAGAAGAATAATTCTTTATTGTCTTTATCACAGTATTACCTATTTTTGACACATTGCTGGTTTGATTAAGTTTTCCATTAACTGATTATAATTGTCATGTAGAGCTAGCCAAAATATGTTAGTGACTATAGTACAGTAGTAAGGCCTATTCTTTTCAAAAGTAGTTTCCTTTCATCCCCTTACAGGAAAGGAGACAATAGAAGATGTCAATGAGTAATGTGGTTCCATCTGTTGCACTCCAGAAGTGAGATAGCATCTTATAGCTGGGTGGGAACTTAAAGGTCAGTTGGTTGAAAGGCCTATTTAATTTTGGAGTTGTCAGTATAACACTCCCGAGCAAATGATGGTTATCTAGTTTGTACTTGAAATTTCCTTTGATAAACCTTTCACTGGTTTCAGAAGCAGCATGTTCCAATATTAGACATTTCTAATTTTTATAAACCTGATCTTGTTCTGAATGAACTCTAAAAATTTACCACCTAGCACTGATGCCTCTGCTTCTGAATAGAGGACATTGATATTCTTCACATATTTGCAAATAGCAAATGGAACCTTCCTAATATCTCTCTTATCCATAGTATAGGCAATCCTTGCTTTGTATGAATCCTATCATGCATGAATTTCAGTTCCCAAGGTTTAGTTAAATAATACCAGTTTCCCAACAATGCCCTTAAAATTTAAGTTACCATGGGATATTAACCATGAGTAATGGCATGAAGAAAAAAATTCCTTGCTAGCCCTTTCATCCACAAGTCACTATGTAAATAACAGATGTGCATCATGATCAGTCCCCAATCACATCACTTCTTTCCGAGTCTTTCAGAGAATGGTCACTGCACTTCTGCTATTCAATATAAACACAGACAGCAAAGCATGCAGTAGTGTTGCCTCTATGTCTCCCAGTGATAAATCCAGGAGGCACTTTACACAAATGGATAATCAAGAGAGGCAATTGCCAACAAAGCTGAAAATGTGGCATAGAAAAAAAAAAAAAAAACTGGTAGAAGTGAAATTTGAATCAAAGATAAATAGAGTTGAGAAGAAATAGTTGACTAGGGGAATGTTGACAGTGCAGCTGCTTGAGAGACTAGATTTACAGCCAGAGGAATTTAGTGAAGGCACAGTTATTGAAATAAAGGAGGAAAGTGGTGGGACAAACAAGAATGAAGATGGACCAAGGGCAGTGATACTGGCAAAATTTCAGATTCACTTTAAGGGAAATCTCAGAGATATTTCACACCATTGAAAGTACAAAGAATAAAATGTTGGAAGCTAATCTAAACTTAGAAAGGAGTTTGACAATTCTCTAAGGCATAAAAACGATGCTTATTGTATCATATCTTATATAATGAGAATTTAGCAGGCACTGTACAAAATACTGTTAACATTTTTACAAAGAAACAAAACACTTCATCAATGTTTCTCATATTTTAAAGTGTACTAAAATACTATTTTTAATATTTATTTTTAATTTTTCTATACATTTATAATTGGTGCTAAAAGAGTTTCTAATGTTTTGAGAAAAAGCTATAAAGGTCATGGAAAAATTGTAAATTATCCCATTGCTATTAAAGTCACCTTGTAAACTTTTAGCTTGCATAGTTTTAGCTTTTTCAATTTCAATATTTTCAAGGTCCCACACTACAGTGTAAAGTGAGGACTTCTTGTAAATATCCACATATAAGAATGTGGATATTTTCCTTACACCTCAAATATAGTGTGTCAACAAATCCTATTGGCTCAACCTTTGACATACATCCAGATCTTACCTCCTGTGACCACCTTCACTCTTATCAACAGTGGTGATAATTAACTATTATTTCTTAACTGTTTATTTAAAAAAACCTCTCCACCTAATTTCTCTGATTCTACCCTTGCATACTATTCTCATCACTGCAGGCAGTCTGATTCTTTTAAAACCCAGAACCTGACCAAGTTACCTGCTTCAAAGCCTCGTATTGCTCCCATCCCACCCAGAGTAATGACCAAAATCCTGAAAATAGCCTGCAAGGCTCTACAAGATGTGACCTCCTACACCCTGACCTTGTTGCCTTCATTTCATTCTGCTGTGTGCATCACTCTAATACTGCAGAATTTCCTCATTTCTTTCCTCAAATGTTCCAGGCAAGTTATAGCCTTAGAGATTTTTACTTACTGGTGCTCCTCCCTTCCGGGAAAACATTTTAAATACCTACTCACAAATCCCTCTCTCTCTCTTACTACCATTAGTGTTTTTTTTTTTTTTTGTCTTTACTTAAATGTCATCATCTTTGTAAGCATTCCCTGAGCACCTTCTTTAAAATTTTAACACCACCCTCCCAACACTGGGTTTCCCTTTCAGTGTTATGTTTTTCTCCTAAGGATTTATTACCTTTAAAACATGCAAATGTTGTGCATTTTATCTTCCCCTACCTTATGTCCTATTATTTTCTTTCTTCTCCCACAACACTAAAAAGGCCAGAGCACATAGCTCTTACCCAATCTATATTTGTTGAATATCTGAATAAAAGACTAAACAAATGGTTCCTCAGATGTGATATTCCACATGATATTGTTTAAAGAGCTTCAATTGTCCTGACTGCCTATTGTGAAGCTTTTAGCTTGTAAAATATGGCAATCCATGTGTTTTCTCCAGATAAAATCAGTCATTTCTAAAACAGTGTGTTCACTCTATCAACTACATACTTATTATTATTATTAATTATGATAGCCAAAGGTCATATTGTGTTTTCTTAAATACTATACCATATTGTTAGATCACAGTGAGCTTTTAGTTGACTGACTCCCAAGTTTGTTTTTTTGTCAGTTTGTGCATAAGGATGTTGTCTATTTATTAAACATTTATTGTGAGGCAAAGGGGAATAAAAAGCTGAGATAATTTATCTTGTAGAGGAAATCTGAGCTAACCAGGAATGGTTCAAGCATATTTAGGTGACTCTTTGGTTCAGCTTCTATAGGTGTATTGGAAAAGTTTCAGGGACTCTAACAAGAGTTTTCTTTGAATTCTCTAATAAACAAAACCCTCTTTATTTGTACTTATTTTTATTCATATATATGAATATACATATGTATATACAGATGTGTGTGTATATTTGTTGTGTGTGTGTGGTTAAAATATAATCAATCAAACCTGGATTATTCATATGAAGGTTCACTCTGTTTCTGAAGGAACCTGTGCTGACACTAACAGATAAGTGGCAATTGTTAATATTTCAGTATGTGGGCAGAAACTAGCACACACAGGAAAGGGAATACTTTCCCAATAGTAATATGGAATAAGAAGCCCAAGAACAAATAGGAAAGAAATACAGGGCATTGCCATGAGTCTGCATAGACACTAGTTTATCTTAATATCTAAGAGGTGTGGACACCAAAGGAATTACTCAGTGACCTTAAAGTTATGGGCTATGTTTATCTTTCTGCCTGAGGGACTCACCAATTAGAAATGCTATAAATGTAAGCTGGTCTTAAATTTAGAAAAAGTGAAAAGGCTTAAGAAATTCTACCTCATTTAATAGGATGGAGATTCCCTCAATAAAATGGAATAATTGAAGAATATTTTGCAAATGCAATAGTGAATTCGATCTCATGTCTTATCCATTTGACAGCCTAAGAAGTTGATGTAGATAAAAATAGAGAAGAAATGTATATTACTGAGGCTAAATAACACACACGCATTTTAATAAATGTTAAATACAGATCTTCTAAGGATGTAATACTTCAGAGTCAAAAGAACATGAATTAAAGTCTCCTAGGGCATATATATTCCAATGGCTGCTGTATATTTTGGATCCACAAGGGAAGGAAGAATTCTACATCATGAAATGTGGAATAAAATTTAATTCTTTTTATCTTCCCGATTACATCATTGAGGACACTTGAGGACTTTCAAGTGTCTTTTTCTCTTCCTTAATTAATGTTTCTATGCAAGAGGCAAAGTTACACAGAGAAAACCAAATAGTAATGGTATAGGTATTATTAAAGAAGTAGCTTGATTTCCTGGCCCTAAATTATAAAAATGATGTATTCCAAGAACTGCTTTGGAGAAAGGATAGCAATTGTAACTAGTGTTGGCCCAAACCCATCTGAGGGTTAAAACAATGGCATTGGATTAAAGCAGTAATAGTTCTACCACACTCCGTTGTATAACCAGCAGATCTCTCTTCCAGAAAATTTCCAGCTAAACATTTCCTGGATAATCTAGAGAATGTCACATAAGCACAGCCTGTTTAGCTACAGTATGATATCTATTGTTCTCCTCCTGTCTATTCTGTTTGGTCCTAGCTCTCTGGATATCTACCTCAGAAGCTTCAGATACATACAAAGTCAGATTATTGTAACAAGTTTATGAAATTATCTGTAGTTTTGCCTCCTACTGATGTTAACCAAATATCCACTCTGATGATGCTCACCAAATAGTACTCTATGGACAAGCTTCCAAGCTTGGCCAACAATTACCACTCATGCTGCTAATTAGTTGACATCTTCATATGGGTCATATTGTGTCTCTCCAGGGAAGTCTTGTTTCACCTTCCTTGATTCTCAAGGATAGTTCAAAATCTTACAGAACTGCTGATGGACAAGCTCTTTTCATTTTATTTATGTAACACTCTTCTTAGGAATCAACAGGAGTCTGAGGTCAGTCTGAGTTGTACCATCATACACTAAAAATAGTCCCTGCCTGTCATTTATGGGAGTGTTGTTTTGGCACCCGACTTCTGAGCCTGACTCCTTCTGTGCTTAATACAATGCCTTTCATATGGAGCAGCACAGTCTATGATGCAAGTCATTTCCAAATAGACATACCCCATCCATCTTCTAGATATCCAGTAGGCAGGTCAGCATTTTAGAAAAAATACTGGTTAAGCTTGAACTTGAACAAACTCCAAAACCAGTTGTATTAAGACAGTCCCCTGTTATTTGGTTTGGAACCTAGAATCCTGACTCTCTAAATCCCATCATGCCACAGCAACGTGAAGAGGGGACTGAAAAAATATTGAAAGAAAATAATGATGATGGAAGAGCTGCTTTCTTTCTTTCTCTCTCTCTCTTTCCTTCTTTCTCTCTCTCTCTTTTTTTCTTTCTTTCCTATGTACCAAACTCTGTGTATAGCTCTTTACTAGATTATCTAATTTATACTTTAAAACACACTTTGAGGTAGTAACTATCTTAATTCCCATTTTCCAATAAAGAAACGGAGCTTAAGGAACTTGCCAAAGGTCACAGAAGGTTTTTTGAGCCCAGGTATTTTGATGCCACAGCTAAAGGGACCTGTATTACCAGCTGGCCTTTGGCTTTACATACCTAGTTCTGTTAACCAAGGATAATCAAATGGAGCTGCAAAAATTCAACTATAGTTGAATTCAACTCTATTCAACTCCATTCAGATGAATAAACAAATAATTTGTAGACTACTTCACAATTTTTGTATCAACTTTACAGTTATTTATAAAGTTATTTTAACTTTCTCTCTCTCTCTCACTTACTCTTTCTCTCTCTTAACTTAAACCTAAACAAAAATACATGAGAAATTATCTTCAATGTGATATAAAAGCACTCACTAGGTTCTAAGTTCAATGAAGGTGGGGATTTTGCCTGATTTGTTTCCTGCTTATATAATTATTATTGGCACATAAATAAGCATAGGATAAATATTTATTGAATGCAGGAATGAATTAATGAATGAACTACTATTACCCTATAATTTATTTTTTTCCTTTTAATGTTTTAATTCATGCAAGATATTATAAGAAATGGCTCTAGTGCTCCTTTTGAGTTTGTACAGTTTGATAAGCTAATGGCTACAATTTAATGACTCATTATTAAGTTCAGGGGTTATGATTTTTTAAAATATTTTTTCATATTATCAAGCCAATTTTTAAAAATTTGTTTTAACTTGTTTAAATTTGTAATATGAATAAAGGTAGTTATATGTTATATAGTAAATTTTCAGAGTAAATCATTTTAATGTTCTTAGGAAATATGTTATTCATATTGAAATACATACATATATATATTTAACTTTTCCTAAGATTACACAGTTCATATGTCTTTTCATAATGGCAGAAAAAAATGGAAATAAACATATTGTACATTTGAAAGCACTTTGGCTTGAAATGTTATATTTTAATGGAAATATATTTGTCACATTTTTACTTATACTTTTGACATTTTCCAACTGTAGTGCAGATATGCAAATATAATAAACTTGTGAAAATTTTAATATAGGGTGCTAACAGTGACAAAATTGCCCTTTTTGAGAAAATAAGCTATTTGAAAGCTGCAGCCATCAGATAAGCTGTGTGAGTTTTCTCTCACAGCATTACACATAAATGGCATAGTAACAGTAATCACAGCTAGCTTTTACTGAGTGCTTATTATGTGATAGTTGTTATGTACTGCAGTTTACACATATTATCAGATACTCATACAAAACTTAGATGTAAATTATTCCATCCATCCTGTGCCCCACCACTCCTATTCCCATTTTATGGATAAGAATATTGAGGTTAAATGAAGTAAACAAAATCCCTCTATGGGACAAGCAGGAACCTTCATTTAGAATAATTGTGGTATAAAAGGAAAGAGATTGAGATATGGAAGGATGGGGATTAACATGAAATGAAGCTAGACAGAAGGATAACAAAAGGCTTAGATTCCATGGTAAAAATGTCAGACATCATTCTGTAGACATTTAAGAACTATGTTAAACCTGCAAAAAATGCAGTTGTAGGAGGAGATTTTAATTAGCAAGACAGACCAAGCCCCATAATATTAAAATGTTGTAAATGCTATGAAGAACTAAAACAGTAACAAATGGTGATGATGTTGGCCACTAATTTTGGATATTTTAGTCAAGAAAGAATCCTTTGAGGGGGTGACATTTGAGCTGAATCCTAATAATGAGAAACATTTGATCTAAGACATGAATGTTGAAAATAAATCAGCCATTGGAAAATCTTGCCCCATAGCATTCTAAGTTGAAGGCAGGGCAAAATCAGATATCCTAAGGGTAGAAAAAGCTTAGTGTAATTTAGTTAGAACAAGAAGATGCCCAGAGCATGTGAAGCATAATAAAAGGACACCATAGCAAGGCATTTTAATTTTATTCTAATAGCAATGAGAGTAGAAAACCATTGGGATGATTTCCAGGGTTCTTACTGGAGTCATTACATATTTGATGGACCCATTAATCAGAAGTGCCACAGGAAGAATAGTAGGTTTGGGCTGGGTGGTCAAGTAACAGAGATAATGACCTTAACTTTAGGTATACTGAGTTTTAAGTGCCATTGAGGTAATCACCTGGAGATCTATTGAAGAAAATCACATACTATGGGTACCTGGTATGATGGTTGAAATGGAAGTAGAGAGGGTAAACCAGTGAAGCAGGAATGTTCAGTAAAAAGATGAAACTCAGAATCCAAATTTAAAATGTGTCATTAACAGAAATGATGAGTTAATAGACAAGGAGATGGGTAGGGAAACTTGAATGTGTAATAGTGAAGAAGAAAGGAGAAGTAAATTTCAATAAGAGAATATAAAAGAATAAAGAGCTAAAGAAGTTTCAAATTAGATAAGAACTAAAAATTATTAGCCAATTTTGGCATTGGGGATGTCAGGAGTGATGTTTAGTGTCTTGGGAAGTATTAGTCATTTATAATGTGTATAAAATGCCATCTCCTCAGAAAACTTTGAGAACATAAAAAACTTATAGCTTTATAGAATCCAGAGAATTTCTGGCCCTCCCTCAACCAGGGCAGCAGGCATGGGATGTGAATTTTTTTGCCTGCTCATGCATTATCTTCTAAAGCTTATGAAAAATGAAAGTATATTAGGTTATGTCTTAAAAATCCCCTCTTCTTGAACTTAATAACTGCACTTATGTTAGTTACATAAGTGAATATCTTTGTTCTTAGGAAATCTTAATGGAAGTATTAAGCATTCATGGAACATAAGCTATACTACTTACTCTCAAATGTTTAGCAAATAGATGAATAAATATATGAGACAGATGACAGGAGACAGCAAATGTAGAAGAATGTTAAAAGTTGGTGAATCTGGATATCTGGGAGGGTGTATATTGAAGTTCTTTGTATGGGTTTTGTATTATTTTTCAAAAATAGTTTGAAATTATTTTAAAATAAAAAAATTATTTTAAAAAAGAATCCCCTAACCACTCTTCTGCTTGCTCACTTAAACCATTAATCTCGATTCTCTCTATTTCTCTCTTTCATTTCTGTAGTTCTCTGACTTCATATTTTGTTATCAGTCTAATTGTCCTATATTTGTGTGGTTGTGTCAACCATCATCTCCAATCCTAGCCCATATTTTTCCCACCTCCCTCCTCAGAATCTCTGAAGATTCTCTATTCTTCATGTTTCTTAAATCTGATAGCCGTAAATAGTGTGCTGATGTTTTGAAAGATATAGATTGTAAGTCTCTGAGCCATCCTTTATAGTAATCTCTCATGCACATTTTAGATATTTACTTATATGAAAATAATAATACCATGGTGATAAAAGCTGTATACTGATGTAATTAGATGTAGTTATGTAGTGAATATATTTCATGACTGAAGTTACATCTAAGAAAAGAACTGGAAAAATAAGGCAAATCAATAAAAAAAAATAACAAAAAATGATAAATGCAAAACTGTGAATTTAAGTTAAAAAATACATTTACAAAAGTAGAGATGACAGACAAAAACACCACAAGTGTTGAAAAAAATGTTAGCCATTTTAATTGCCCATTACTGAAATATTTATTGGTCCTGTTGAGTTTATAATAAATGCTGATGCAAAATCAGATATAAGGGATATAACTGTCCCACTCTTTTCTAGGCTTCTCACTGTAATGATATAATTTTAGCTGCCAGGTTTAAAAAAGATATTAACCAACCTGATTAGGTCCGTAAGACAGTGGCAAAGCTCTTGAGTAGACTCGATACCACTGTTTTATAAAGAAAGACCTGGGGGAAATTTATCCTGAAACTGTAAAAAATTGGAGAGGTTTCATAGTAAGTATCTTTAAATATTTAAAGAGTTGTTATGTGAGGGAAAAATCAGATTTCTTTTCTGAGTGATACCAAAGCAAACCCTTAGACCAACATAGAAACCTTATAGTCATAGAATGACATATTCAAGACGTTTTTTTTTAATTGCCTAAATAATAAAACATTCTAAGAAGTTTTCTGCCATTGTCAGGGCTCAGAATTTGACTGAACAAACATTGTAGCTTATTTTGTAGGTGCTAGTAAAGCATCTATAAGGGACTTTTATCATGATTTTAAAATTATGCTCCATCATAATTGGTTGTTTTCCTGAAGTTACTTCATGAGCCCCACAAATCACAGTAGAGGGATGATAGAAGGGGCTAAATACTTGAAACTCTGCTGTCCTTTCCTCATTTCAAATATAACAGCCCACTTAAAAAAATTATGTTATCATATATACCATTTATATGTATATACATTTCCCCCTTTAATCACGTTCAGATACATATTTCAATGCTGTCAATTGCATTCGCAATGTTGTGCTACCATCACCACCATCCATTACCAAAACATTTCTGTCATTCCAAATAGGAGCTTTATACATATTAACCTTAACTTCCTGTTCCCTACTCCATCCTATCCTTTGGTATATTCTAGATTTTGACCCTATGAATTTGTTTATTCTAATTGCTTCAAATCAGTGAAATCATACATTTGCCCTTTTGTGAAGGGCATATTTCACTCAACATGATATCTTCAGGGTTCATTCATGTTGTAGCACATATCAGGACTCTATTTCTTTTTACAGCTGAATAATATTACATCGTATGTACATACCACCTTTTATTTATGCAATCTTCAGTTGATGGACACTTGAGTTGCTTCCATCTTTTGGCATGTAAATAATGCTGCTATGAATATTGGTGTGAAATACTTGTTCAAGTCCCTGTTCTCAATTCTTTTGTGTATTGTGGTGGTTTTAGTTTTTGTGGACCCCAGAAATTTATGTTCTTAAGCTAATCCATTCCTGTGGGTGTAAAACCAACTGTAGATGGAACCTTTTAATTAGATTCAGTTAAGGAACTTTTCTTTTGATTAGATCATTTCAGTAGTGCATGACCCAAGACCAGTCTTAATCTTTTTACTGGAGTCTTTTATAAATGGGGGAATAAAAAGCCACAGCCACAGAGAGACACAGGAGCTCAGTGTGAATTGCTGAGAGAGAAGGTCCCTGGAGCCAGAAGCTGAAATCAAAGGAACACAGAAGCTGAGAGGAAGCCACTTTAGCCAGAAGCTAAAAGCAAAGAGGCCTGGAGAAGAGGGGAAAGAGGAGCTAATGTCCTTATAGGCCTGATTGCCCACAGCTGCAGCTCATGGATAAAGCACCTTCTGATGATGCTTTGATTTGGATACTTTCAAGGCCTCAGAACTGTAATAAGTTAATAAATTCCTATTGTGAAAGCCAACCCATTTCTGATATATTGCTTTGACAGCCTTTAACAAACTAAAACAGGTATATACCAAGTAGAGGGTTTCCAGGTCTTACAGTATTTCTATACTTAGCTTTCTGACGAAACTTCAAAATGTTTTCCACAGTGGCTGCACCATTTTACATTGTGACCAGCAGTGAATGAGTGTTCCTATTTCTTCACATCCTCTCCAACACTTATTATTTTCCACTTTTCTAATAGTACCCATTCTATTGTGTGTGAAATGGTTTCTCATTGTGGTTTGATTTGCCCTTATACCGATACCTTCCCCAGTCTTTAATAATGTATTAAATGTGCTCATTGTCCACTAATTTGCTGTTGTCAAAATACAGAAATTTTCATTTGCTCACTTATATTTCTCATCCCTCTTTGAATCCATCAGCAAATCCTATTACCTCTACTTGTAAAAATATATAGAATCTCTTCAATTTTCCCCACCTCTGCTACCATTATTCTAATCTGCACACCCTCAACTCTGGCCTAGGCATGTCCAATATCTTTCTCTTTTTTTAATTTTAATTTTTAAAGGAGCTTTAGATTACATAAATGTTACATCAAAAATATAAGGGATTCCCATTTCCTCACCTCTTCCCACTCCCTCACTTTTCCACATTAGCATCTTTCATTAGTGTGGTTCATTAGTTACAATTGATGAACAAGTATTGTAGTATTGCTACTAACCATGAGCTATAGTTTACACTATAGTTCATACTTTTCCCCACATAATTTTATAAGTTTTGAAAAAATATATAGTGTCCTGTATCCATCATCCCAAATCTTTCCTGCTTCTGCTCTTAGCACCAGCAATATATATTCCACCTAACCCCTACAGCTTACATAACAGCCACAGAGATTTACTTCAAACTAAATCGAATCACTTCACATTTTTACTTTTAATAATTCAGTGGCTTTCCATTTCGTGGAAAAAGTGCTAGTCCATCTGACTAACCTCTTCTAATTACACTCTCTGTCTTGTCCAGTAATTCCATGGCACAGACCTGCTTCCTGTTTCTTGAGCTTTCCAAGTTTATTTTAAGCTTACGGCTCTGTTCTAGTTGGCCCCTGTGTGTGGAATGCTTTCCCAGGCATACTGACCTCCCTTAATTCCATCTTTTATGATGGGAAGGCTTCTGTAAAACCCAGTCTAAAGTAACTAACCAGCTACTCCTTCTCAACAATTTTTATTTCTTTGTTTAACAGTTTAGCACTTAAATTAGTCAGGGTTTTCTGGGGAAATAGAACCAGTATATATATATATATTTAGTTTTTTTCAGAGAATTATTATAAAGAATTTGCTTGCATGATTGTGGGAGCAGGCAAGTCCAAACTCCATAGTACAGCACATGGATTGGAAACTCCAAAAAAGTACATGCTGAAGTCCTGAGTCTGCAATTCCCAAGGGAAGTTGGCTGACTGGAAATTTCAGCAAGAGCCAATGTTGAAATGGAAGCAGAACTTCTTCTTCTCACCTATGAAACTCTCAAATCTGGCTTGTAAAAGCTCCAGCTGATGGGATGGGAGAGTTATCCAATACTAAGAGACACTCTTTCGTAAACTATAGATGCGAGCAACTGATTATCAATGCAATTTACATCTACAAAATAACTTCACTGTGACAAGTAGGTCAGTGTCTGAACAAACAACTAGACATCATAACCTAGCCAAGTGGACACATAAAATTAACCAGCACAACACTTATTACTATCTATCATATTTACTGAATTAGTGTTTTCTAAAATGTAAGCTACGTAAAGGCAGAGACCTCATCTGTCTTGTTTACTGACTAAATATCGAGTGCCTAGGAAAGTGGCTGGTGCATGGACTGGGCTCAAAAATACTTGTTGAATGAATGAGTTATAAGAGCTTGTCTGAAAAATTAATTATGCAACAAATTATTATTCTGAGTATATTTCTTACTCTATAAACCTATTACTCTTACAGTTTTAATTTCGACTAAGAATCAGCAAACTTTTTTGTAAATGTCCAGATAGTAAATATTTCAGGCTTTGAGGACCACATGATTATAGTTGCAAATATTCAATGCTGGCGTGCCTGCAAAAAAGCAGACAGAAAATATAAAAACAAATGGGTGTGTTCCAGTAAAACTTCTCACCCTCCCAATATTCATAGAACCTGTTTTATTTAAAGATTTCTCAATTTTGTTTGAAAGATTCTTCCCTTCTTATGTTGAAATCAGCACATTTACTCTCTTGACCAAGCTCTAACCACTTTCTCAATAGCTGAACCAAGATGCTAAATAAGTTTGGAAAAATTGTAACCACTTCCCAGAGCATTGAGTCTATAATTTCAACCACTTTTACTCTTTTCTTTTTCTATTGCCAGCTTTTTCTTACACAAGCCTAAATAAAAATTTCAAAACTTTTTATCGTTCTTATATAGCTCATCTCCCTTACTCCTACTCACTCTTATCTCATCTTAGAGAAAATAGGAATCCTCAAATGGGTACTTCTTCACCTTCTCAACACAATATTTAGAGGATTTATTTCAGCTGTGACCATCCTTATTTGCTGATTCAATTAAACAAAAGTGTTCCCTCAAATTCTAATTGATCTAAATAGTGTCTTGATTCTATTCCTACTACCTCTTAAATCTTGTCCTCTTGATAATTCCCTGGCTCTATTCTACCTTCAACTTTTTCCTCTCTACTGGATTTTCCATTTTCACATGTTCTATTTTAGCAGATTTTTAAAAAGCAAAAGAAATAAGCAAAACACAAATTTTTCATTCATGCTCTGCACACATCTCCCTATTGCTTTCTCTCACCTCTTTTCTATTATTAACCTTCTCAAGAGGATTTTCCAAACTCCCAATAATACTTTCTCTTCTTTAATTTACTGCCTACCTGTAGCAGTTTGATATTATTTATGAATTCCAAAAAAGATATTAGTTATGTTTGTAAACTGGTCTGCTCTTCTGGGTGTGATAACCTTTGATTGTATCAGATTCAGCTGAGGTGCCTTTGATTACATTATGTTAAGATTAGGGCTTTGATTTAACCATGTCATTAGGGCATGCAAGGTTGAGTTCCCACCCCTTTGGTGCATTGATAAAACAGACTCTCACATGGAAGTAGATACACAAAGAGAAGAAGATCACAGAGTAATAGAGAGAGCTCAATAGACATGAGAGAGGCCCTGGGAAGAGAGAGGAGCCTAATAATCTATAGCTGACCTTGTGAAGAGAAATAACACCTAAGCCTGGAAAGAAACAAGCCCCGGGGAGAGAGATGAGCCTTATGCCAGCCTACAGCTGAGATCAGAAGAAGCTGGGACCATGGAGCCTTAAGAGGAAGAATGAAGGCTGAACCCTCACAGACTTTGCCCACCATCTTGCTTCAACATTTGGCCAATGACTTTGGGTGAGGAAGTATCTCTTATGGTACTTTGAATTGGATTCTGTAGGGCCTTGTGACTGTAAGTTTCTATCCCAAATAAATACTCCTTATGAAAGCAAACAGATTTCTGGTACTTTGCATCAGTACCTCTTTGGCTGGCTAATACACCAGTGTATTCCATTTCTCTATTAAAGCCACCAAAGACATCCATGTTGATACACTCAATATATTCCAATTGAAAGACTACTTTCCTGAAGTCACTTGAATCCCCCTCCCTTTATGACATTTTCCCAAGCCTCATTTACTCCAAAGGAAAATTCCATTCCACCCCAAATTAAATCTAAGTTACTGAGAAATAACTTGTACCTTTCTTAAGGATCCTGCAGAAAAGCTTTTGTTCTTGTTCACACCAATTGGTAACCTGTTCTGTAGTAAACTTTGCAGTTTCCTTTACCAGAATCACTGTTGACTTTCCTTAGCATGACTTTACCTATGGAAGCCCTGTAAATTCCCTTCCTTCCTGTTTAAAAACTTTGAAGCAGTCTTTTTTTGGAGGCTGCCATCACTGCTGCACATTAGCTTATAAAAAGAAATCTTTTGTTCCTTCAGATCTCCTTGTTTATTTCAACATACGCTTTTTTTTTTTTTTTTTTTTTTTAGTTTCTTTGGATGCTTCTTAAAACTTTTTCTTATGGAGAGAATATCATACTTGGCTGGGTTTTCATTTGACCCCTTTGTCTGCACTTTTGGTCTCTAACAGCTGATTTTATCTTTTTTATGTGATCCTTATATTTTGGAGTTCTCAGTTTGGCTTTAATAATGTTATATTGCCTTTTTAATCATTTTCCATTAGAACCCCTATTGGTTTTCATAACTTCAAATAAAAAATATATCACCAATGAATCAAAAAATTATATTCCCAGAACAGTCCTTTGTATTGAGTATCTATTTTTTTTTACTGATTTTTTTCCATTTGCCCAAAAAGTTGCAGAAACTCTACATGTTCCAAATTGAATTCATACTCCCCTGAAACAAGATTCCTCATCTTCCAGTTAACCTATTTTAGTAAATAAAACTGCCTACCCAGGGATCTTGTTAGCAACAAGTTATACCATCTCCTTCTCTCTCAGCCCAGTTTTTAAGTTTCACCTCTGTCCATTCACTATCCTTCATCTTCACTGCCACTTCTGTAGACGAAGCCACCATTCTGTCTTCCTTATTATAGAGCAAGATGCTTTTCCCTGGTCTCCTTGTAGCCACATCTGCTTCTTCTCACACCAATCTTCACAGAGCAGTCTGAGCCATCTTTAAAAGTACTAATTGACTCATGACAAATCCTCTCTTAAAATCCTCACAATGTTTTTGGGACTGCTTTACTTATTACAGATTTCCTACATTGAGCACAGGACCTGGCGTGCAGCAGACACACATGAATTTTTAAACTCATTGTTAAACTCAAAGCATAAAAGACTGAATGAATTTATAAGTTCTTGATAAATTAGAAAAAAAATTCATATCTGGATGCTACTGAAAGAAAATCAATCAGAGAAAAAATGGATAACATTACCAGTGGTCAGTACCTATACAATGTTCAAGAAACAGTTACATATGTGCATTTAGGGAAGAAATCTCTAAGAGTAGAAAACTATATCTATGACCATAAAATTGCTTTTAAAAATGTCATCTATTACCTATGTGATGTATTAAAATATATTGAAAATCATGATAAGACTTGCTAAAGATTTTAGATTCCATCCAAAGAAAATTTTTCTGCTTAACTAGAAACAAAACATAAAAGAAGTTAAACACTTAGGTGCTCAGATTTGATACCAATTATTTTTATGGGAAAAATTCTGACAGCTCTATTGTTTTTATTCCATCCAATGTCAATATTTATACATAGGATGATAGTGTATTATAAACTCATGCCACTAGGCTCATATTTAAAATTTTTACAGACAAAGAGAAAACAAAGGAAGTTTTTGTTTGTTCGTTTATAAAGCTTATTTGAGTGCATTGTGCTTACAAATATATTCAAGCCATCTGTTTCTCTGTGAGTAGAACCCACATTTCTCTGACCAGGAAAGGTATTGCCAGAATCATGAGAAGTGGGTAGCAGGAGAGTAGTGGCCTGAATTTAATGTTGATCAAAATATATTTGCTTTTTTCAAAACTCTACATTTCTTCAGCAGCTCCTGTTGAAAAGCAGAACAGTCTCTAAGCAGAGAAGGGGCTCAAAAGTCTTTCAATTCAGATTAGACTGTATGAAACCTTATCCTGCCACAAGGGAGCGCTTTGCTTTTTCTGTGGATGACATTGTATCACTTTTTCTCTGCATTACCCATTAATGAATTCCCTGTACCATAAGTGAGATTATGCATTATTTGAATACCAAGTTGTTCTCATGCATAAAACCAAGGTAGGAGGAGGAGGGAGACGAGTTTTTACTGTGAATGCACTGAGCCATTTAAGTGGCTGTCGGGTGTCCCTCAGTTCAGCAAAATCTTTTCTCTCTGTCCCCTGGGAATTTCAGAACATTCCTTTGGAAATGAAAATGTTTTTCTTTCCACTCCTAGTGCATTTCTTTGAAGCCTACATACAAGCCATTATTCAAAGAATGAATAATCCTGAAAATTCTCCTGGGAGGAACATCCTGATGCACACTGAATATAATGCAAGGCAGAAATGAGGTACCTTTTTGTAAATAGTTGGTGGAGTTAAAATAAAAAAGTTCAAATTAAAAAAAAAAAGTTTTTGCCTAACGTGTGTGACGTGTGTGTGTGTGTATGTTTATTTCACTATCAGACTGCCATTTTAAAAGACATTTTAGGCTGCTAGGTTAATCTTTATATTTTATAAACATCATAACCCATAACACATTTCAACCTCACATTTTCACTATCCTATGCTGTTAAGTTGTTTTATGAAGCTTCATGGAGTATATTTAAATTATCTGAAATTGACTGGACAGGGAGAGACTGTGACCATATTTAGAGGAAGGAAAAAGATATTGTCAAACCAAATCTTAAAAATAAATGGATTCTTTGCAATCCAAAACTCATGTGAATTAGAATAAAATAGAGGAGATCTATTAATGCTCAATCATTAACTTGACTAATATAGATTTTACTGACTTTGAGCATTTTGCAGTAAAATATGAAGAAAGAAAAATTTCTCTAACATATTGAAAAGTATGTAGAGATTGTACTCCATGGTAATGATAACAACAAATATTGAATTAATTCCTTTTTAAAAATATTGAAAATCTCAAAAAGTTCTTTCACAAACAATTCTTATAGAATTTTGCTCATATCATTTTAAACTGGCCACATACCCCATTTCCAGGCAATTTCTATCTCCCCGTTCTGCTTTAATTTTCACCATAACTTATCTTAAAATGATACACTGCATTTTACTTATACATTTTTATAGTACATTTGCTGTATCCTCAAATGCAAAAAAATATTCTGAATTCAAAGGAAGATGACTATGAGAGTTGGAAAAATAAGGTGGAGTATATAGATGTATTGGGATTTAAATAGGAATTCCAAGTCAGCTTTGGTTGTGAAAACACAATGGATTAATTTGGATTGAGTTGTTATGGAAATTATTTGATTTACTTAATGGAGATTTTTTGTTCCATCACAATAATTAGGCTTTGGGAGGCAGTTTGGGTAATGTAACGATGATGACCTGAGTACCAAGAAATCTGGATTCTAGTCACACGTGCATTATTAGCTACTTTTGTTATTTTGGAAGAATCATTTAATTTCCCCATTTCCAGGATAGGTGATTTGGACTCAGTAATCTTTAGTATATTCCTAGCTCTTGTTGATTCTTTGTTTCTTCTATTCTTTTGTTCATTCACTTTCAACTTCAATAAGTATTCAATAAGGGCATGCTATGTATTAAAGACTTAGGAATTAGAGTAGTGAAGAAGACAAACACAATTCTGGCTTATATTCAAGTGTAAGAGTAATTAACAATGTAAACGAATATATATGATAATGAAAAAGAAAATAAAACAGAATAATGGGGTGGAGTGTGTTGAGGTCACTTTAGCATGACTGATCAAAGAAGGCATGTCTGAGGAAATAAAGATTAGTCTGAGACCTGAATGGTGAGATATAGCTAGTCATGTGAAGATTTAAGGGAAAAATGTTCCAAGTTGCAAAATCAACAAACCCCAAGGCCCTGGAGCAGGAAAAAGCTTCAAATATTCAAAGAATAGATATAAAGTCTATATGGCAGGTGTAGAGGTTGCAGGGGTTTCTCTAAAAGGTAGACAGGGCCAGATGATGATTGGTATTGTACCCTAGGCAAGGACTTTGAGATTTGTTTTAAATCTGCAAGGAAGCTATTGGAGGTGTTGTAAAGAGGGGGGGAGATCACTCTTGATTTCTGGGGAGAATGAATTTCAGCAAGACAGGCGTAGAAGCAGACAGATTAGTAAAAGGTTGTTGCAATAGTTTTGACTAAGATGGTGAGAACTGATTCGATTTGGAATTTAACTAATAGGTAGAGTCTATGGAGTTATCTTTCGGATTACAAGTGAAGTATAATGGAGAAGAGGATTTGAGAACAGCTATGAATGGGGCAACTAACTTCCTGGATAGTGGTTTTAGTTCTGAGATGCTGTAGATTAAGGAAGGAACAGACTGGTAAGGGAGGATTAGAGGGCCTTGGACAATCATCTACACTTTATCAGAAAGAAGTCTTCTATTGCCAACAGACAAAGTATAGGTGAGGTACCAGAATACAATATATTGCTACTTTGCATTATAATGTCATCATTATGGGAGAGTTACAAGTAATGTTCCCTGCTGATGGCAATTTTATTATTTGGCATTCCATCCCATCCCTTCCCATCCCCTACCCCTAACAAATAAAAAACTGGTGATTTTTAAAGTCTGGAATATTCCCCTGCACTAACAGCTCTTCTGATCCACACCTATTATTTTGTGGGCTGACTGTCAGAGGTTGCTCAAGGCAACAAGTTAGCCTGATATGGTAAGAGAAAGCATCGAGTTTAGAAACAAATAACTCTCCCTCTGGGAGAGACTATGGTGAGCGTATGGGTTCAGACTGAAGTCCTCTTTGTCATCCAACAGCAGCAAAAAGCAACGAGGCATGCTTTAATGCTTATGACTGCATATTTTGAAAGTTATTTTGATACATGTGCTTGCCACAGTCCACAGTTGCTATCTCTTCTAGCCAGGCCTTATAAGCAATGAGTCCACATTTTGAAGAAACCAGGAGATTCAGGGACATGTCAAAGAGATATTTGCATAAGATTCAGAATTTACTTTATTAGTTTAATTTTTATGTTTATAATATTTGTTATTTGCTGTTCTTGTTCAATGCCCAAGCAGATTTAGGTTCTCCACTGTTTTTGTTTTGTTTTGTTTTGTTTTGTTTTGTTTTAGTGGTAGTGGGGAGCAGAACAGATATATCAGCTTTAAGGAAGGAGGTGCTAATCCTCTAATCATACCCTCTATGGAGATAAAAATGGTTAGCAGTGATGAGATCTAATTCTGACTTGCTATCATTTGAAGTAATATCAATGGGCAAATCATAATAATAAACGTTTATATAGAGCTTAATATTTTCCAAGGAAAATAATATTTTCTACAGGTCATGAATATATTAACTCATTTAAACCTCACAATAACCATATAAAGTAGGAATTACTATTATTCCAAGTTTAAAAAGAAAAAAACTGAGTCTCAGTTAATTAGACTATTCTCTAACTAAACACCATATTACTTATGGGAAAGAATTTTTGTTATTGTTTCACTTTCACAAAAATTTTGCAGTCTTTACACTCTACAGGATGGTAAATCAACAAAGAATTTCTATATCTTTTCATTGGCTATGCTTCAGAGATAAAAATCATTAATGGTAATAATCTTTCAAGACTTATTTAGAAGGAGGAAAGCTACATTTCTAGCACTTGCCTGGTTTTCTCCCATTTGAGACTAAGCAGTACAAATGGGCTGCTGAATGGTGTTATTGCATCTTCAGCCACCAAGAAAATGGTATTCTGTGCTGCTCACTTAGATAGGATATTGGAATATCAAATAATCAGACAACCTTTGTGTCTGGAATGTCTTCTTTCAGGTTTACTAGTCAGAGATTTATTGGGGAAGATTAGACAGTGGTTTCACGTAATGTTTTGCTGTTGTTTTGAAGTGATAACTTTTTAATGTGCTGGTTATTTGTCTTGTTTGGATGAGGGTGCTTATTTATGAATGTTTTCCAAAGACTGCATAGAGGTGGCTATGTGTTTGAGACAAATCCATAAAAATACACATACATAAATAAACGAAGCACATCTGTAAAACACTTTTACTATGACCTAGTTAAGGCTTTTGTTTTATCACCTGTAAAATGTTTCCAAAACATTTGTGATCATTAGAATTTGATATCTGAAGTGTACAGGTTTTTATACAGCTGGTTGAGAAGGATAACGTGAGTTGTTAGCAGCACAAACTTAGACATCTCAGAGAGCCATTTTTAGACCTCTTTTCTTCTCTATTTTTTATTAGTAACCTTGAAGCTTAGTTTGAGATCTCTGTGTCAACTGACAGTGTGTCAATACTGCACTGTGAAATTGCAGTATGCAACTTTGCCCCAAGGATTTTAGCAGCCTGGAGTTGAACTTTGATAAAGATGAATGGATTATTTTTCCCCAATGGGAGAAGCCGAATGGCCTGGTGTGCAAAGCATTAGATGGTGAGTCAGAAGTCACCACCTTGTGGCTTACTTGCTGTGTAACCTTGGGCAAATCAATTAGCTTCTTTGTGTCTCAGGTTCTCCATCTTTATAATGAGGACCATGATACCTACCTTAAAAGAAAGGTGGAAGGATTAATGAGGCAATGGCTGCAAACCACATTAAGCTCCATGGAAGAGAGGTGCTCTATAATTACAAGCCATTACTAAGGAATTTAAAAGACAGTAAAATGGAATCATTATTCTATCTTCACCTGTAGAAATTATTTCAACTGAAACAGTGTTTGGTAGAATCTTAAAGCTGAATGACATTTAAAATAGTTGAATTTATGAAAGATTATCTTAATTATAGAAAATAACAAAATTTCAAAATAATGGATTTGAGAATCAAGCTGATTCTGTACATTGACAAAATGCAAATCAGTAAATATTGAGCTTTGGTTGGCCTAACATTTATTTTACTGCCTAGATAGTATTGAGTCTAACTCATCTCAGGGAGATAGTTACCAATTTGATTCTCAGAGCTTTAAAACAGAGAGTGTTTCTAAGACCTCCCCGAAAAACCTGCTTTAGTTTTTTTTAGCAAAACAGGCTTTCTATATTTAACTAAATAAACATTTCTTGTTCAATTTAACTGCAACTTTTTCGTTCTCAGTGGAAAAGAGAATAGTAATTTTTCATATCACATTAACCTTTTGTGTGCTTAAGGAAAACTATTAAGTTGTATTTTATGTCTCCATGTTAAATAGCCCTATCATTTTCCATTATTTTTCAGAGGTCCATTTTTGGAATTATTGCCATCTCTTTCAACTCTGAATCCCACTCAGCTTTTCGCAGTACCTTTACTATTGTGAGGACCAAGCTGTGAAGAAATGTATCTTCTTCTAGCTTTGCCACAAATCAATTGTTTGAGCTCTATGTTAGTTACTGAATCTTCCAGTTACTTACTTTTCTTATTAGCAACATGAAAAAATAGGGCTAAACCCCAAGGATTTATTCTGACACTCACATCCTACATTACTGTATATATATATATATATATATATATATATATATATATATATATATATTTTTAATTTTACCGGGAGGTCCTGGGGATCGAACCCAGGTCCCTCCATATGGCAGACAGACACCCAACCATTTGAGCCCCCTGCTGTATATTTTTAATCTTTTCCCTCAACTAGTTTACTGAGTAAGAACTTGGTGTTCTAGACCTTTCATGTTATTTGTCACCTTTAATCATGACAACAGCCCTGTTAAATATAATTACCTTTTTTTAATTGATGAAGGATCCAAATTCAAATAGTAAGCATCATGTTGTAGCAGAGTAGTTAAGGGCCTGGGCAGTAGAATCCAACAGATTTGAGTTTGAACTCAATTAATTCATTTTCTTAGGCCTCCCTTTGTGTCTGCATCTAATAATACTTAGGTCAAAGATTTAATGAGGATTAAATAATATAATTAATTGTGTATGCTTAACATAACACTTGGTATGTTAAACACTTGGTAACTGGCAGCTTTCAGGTTATGATTATTATCAATGTTGGGTTAATTTTACTGAGGCGATGTCTCTGGTGACACAACTAGTAAGTAGAGCCACAATTTTGATGCAAGTCTGTTCAAAGCCCAAATTTCAGCTATGAGCCAAAAAGTTTTTATTTAGGTTTTATGGTATCAACAAAGAAATTCTTGTTAAAAAAAATAGGTAATGTTTGTACTTTCCTCTTGTCATCTTTCTGGTTAGCTGAAACTATATAAACCAGTTACTGGGTGAAGATCCTGTTGAGAAATTTGCTTTCTTCTATATACATATATTTTTTCAAAAGACATTTTTAAAGAGTTTGATGTTATTACTCAACAATTAGTTGGTTGATAAAGTGTGTAACATTCAAGACTTCACAAATAAGCCAAATAACTAATTATTTCATTCATTTGTTGGCCCACAGAATAGTATATCAATGGTTTGTTACCATTAAAGCTGCTTTGGGGCTATGGGACCTATAAAATTTTGTCTTTTTTACCCATTTCTGAGGAGTTTCATAGCAGGGATTCTGCCTTTTTTCCTGAATCTCCAATGACTCACATGAGTCCTGACCCCTAAAACGTGCCCCCTGAGTGTGTGTGTGTGTGTGTGTGTGTGTGTGTGTGTGTGTGTGTGGTGGTGGTGGTGGTGGTTTTAAGGAGGCACTGGGTATTGAACCCAGGATCTCTTATATGGTAAGAAGGCACTCTTGAGCTACATCTGCTGCCCTCCCCATGAGTTTTGAACAAAATGGAGTTTTCTTAGAAGAACATAGAGTCAATAAGGGGAAAGACATACACTAATCTGATTCTGATACAAGGTAAATGTGTGATGGTCACCATAAAAGAAGATGAGAAAAGGATAGTTTTTCACAATTCGGTGGTAGATGTGATCTCTTCCAGAATATAGAAACAATTTTTCCAAAGGAGAATCAATTTAAGTGGAGCCTTGAAGGTTAAATATGATTTAGAAATGGTAAGATGGGAAGAGATTCTAGTGCAAAGAGAACATGCAGAAAGATAAAAGAAGTTTACTTTTTTTTTCTCTCTGTATTAGGCACTGTCAGGAATATGTTTCTACATTCTTCTGTTCTTACAAAGAAGGAAAATGAAAATCAGAGAGGATAAAACACTTGGCTAGTAATGATAAAATTTGATTTGAGAGGGGTAAGTTTGACTATCCCAACCTGTCCTTTATCACTCAGCCACACTGATTTAACACTGAGCAGCACAAAGATTGCAAGACAAAGATGGGGCAGAGTCCAAGAGGACCGCAGACTATGGGGGGGGGGGGAGAGGAGCGTGGGAGGGAGAGTGTTTTGAAGGCAAGGAGGATCAGATAACACCTCCGTTTCTCAGTTTGACTGGAGAAAGTTATTCTGGATTTCAGTGATCTTATTTGCGATCAGAAAAGTCCAGGCTAAAATTGACTTTGTCTTCAGGTGCTAAGGAGCCAGATTACCTTGACTTGCATCCTGTGAAATTTATACTCTGGAAACATGGGCCTCTATTTACCTTTCCTTGCCTTTTTTTTTTTTTTACCTGCAAAAGCTTGATAATAATATTTAGTTATAAAATCATAGAGATTCTGGCTTAATTCCTGATAGACAATTGAAGTTGCAGGGTCCTGAGCAAATTTTAAACTTTCTGCACTTCAATTTCCTTACCTACAAAGTTGTGATACTGTTATTTATCTTTTATTATTTCTTGCAGATTAGAAATAATACATGAGAAAACTTAATGAACATTCTGTCAAGCAGGGATAATAATATTTGTTCCTCAGGATTATGGTGGGGATTAAAATAGACATGATAAATGATGAAAGTGTTTTGTAATATAAACCTCTTGATACTGAGAAAAAAGTACCATTATTACAAAATATAAAAATAAGATATTTAGAGAGTCCCTGTACACTACCAGTACACAGTAGCTGCTTGAAAATTATTAATTCATGAACTTTGCTGCTCCATAGTTAAATTAATGCCAAAGTATAAGTGAATATTTTTTACTTTGACCATCCTGCTTTAAATATAATATATCTTAGTTTGACAGGGATGCTGTAACAAATACCACAGACTGGATGGCTTAAACAACAGAAATTTATTGCCTCACAGTCTTGGAGGCTAGAAGTCCAAAACCGGCAGTTCATGCTTTCTCCAAAATCTGTCATGTTCTGGGAGTGGCTTGCTGGCAATCTGTAACTCAGCTCTGCCTTTGTCATGTGCTGATCTGTTTCTTCTTGTCTCCTACACACTCATACTATGCCCAATTTCCTCTGTTTATGAGATCTCCAATCATATTGGATTAACACCTACCTTGATTCAGGTTGGCCAGACTTAAAAAAATCTTCTAAAATCTTATTTACAAATGGGTTCACATTTATAGGACTGGGAGTTTGGATTTGAACATGTCTCTATGGCAAACATGATCCAATCAATAGCAATATGTATATAAAGTAAATTTGTGATTTCTTCATGGACTTTACAGAACCAAACTGAAATCTTGTAATTCCACCACAAAGATATTTGTAGTATAGCTTTTATACACATAGACATATTTATGCACAAACATACACATAAAAATTGTTGTCATATGATAGCTATTGATTTTACTGAAATCTTTTACTTAACATTCATTAGCATTTATTTCTATTGCTATAAATTATTATACATAACATTTTCCTATAACATAATTAAGTAATCATCTATTTTTGAACATCTGAATTTGTTTTGAATTTTTCTCTACAAATAATGGGTTCATACCTAATATTTGACCCTTCATTTGATTGATTTTTTTAGGAAAAACATTCCTACTTCCAAAAGCAAAATTTTGGGAGCACTGAAAATACACATTTATCAGGGCCTTTCATGCATGATATCAAAATGCCTTTCAGAAACATTGTTCTGTCTCTTTAGTTAACATTCTCCACCTATCTGTATTATTTGGAAAATACCTTCACTTTATTCCTTTTTTTCTTTCCCTTACCAACAGCTGACTTTGGAATATCATGCAAATTATTCTACTGAATGTCAAAGCTCTGCAGATCAGTACACAATTTTCTGTGTGTTGTGAGAGAACCATCATATATTAGAGTAGAAAAATGGGTTTATTTTTCTTTACAAAGAGTTATTCAATATTTTCATGATATCATGCCCTTAAATTTATGAGGAAAAATTCTCTGGAATTGAGAGATTTATATCCATCTTTCTGAATCCAAAAGTGATTTAAAATACCAAATTTAGCAAGGAAAACACATTGATTTATATCTACTTTTATTGAGTTTAGACTGAAAATTTTTCTACTACTAAAATGTCTATCAATGTTAGTAAAAGAAGCCTAAAATTACTATAGGAAGTGTGTTTTAGGAATTGGAACTATCGGAACCTTTGTATCTGTTTTAGCAGTAACTTAAAATTAGTCTTTTGGGATACAATTATTTTGTATGCTGTGCCACTCTTGTAAAACCTGTTACTTTTGGTGATAGCTCTCCAAAATCTTTGCTTTGAGAGCTTAGGAGGAAAAATCAAGAAAAAAGAAAGAAAGAATAACACATCTATCCATACAGTGGAAATAAAATTATGACAAAAACAGTATCAACAATATGTATGGACACTTTTCCCAAAAAAAATGAATTTCTATTTATAATTTTAGTACCTAATACATTACTATTTGTGTGTGCTAAAATATCAGGGATAGAACAAAGATATGTAATGATATATTCCCATTTGGGATTAAGATTAGATTTTACATTATTTAGCATGTTCAGGAAATTAAAAATGGATACTAATTGAGATGAGCTCCTGGAAATATATTGAGATATTTCTAGTTTGTAATAATGACGATATGGTAACATTTCTGTTTTAATCATTGACATCTGGTGTTAAATACTTTGGGACCCTCTTTCATTTTTTTTTTTTTTCTTCCAATGAGATTCCATCACATCTGGTCCCTTTCTTTTAAGTCTCTGACTTATCAACTTCTCTTTTAAGGAATATATATTGCATGATAAAACCTGTCATTAGTAAAGCCAGACTCAAAATATTCTGGAGAAGAGGACCGTCATTTTAAAATAGAATAACTTGATGCGATAAACGGGTATGAAAAATTCGGCTCTGGGAAGGTCCACAGAAGAGAGGGCTTATCAAATAGAGACTGAATCAAAATACTTGAGAATAACATGAAATTTTGCAGTATTTTTCACTACGAGGCCACTTTGTATGGCTCAAAAGATTAGGGAGAGTAGTAGTAGGAGAGGTAGATAGAGACCAGCCAGGGACAGAAGGTTAGAGCAAAACGAGCAAGGTGAAATTTAGCTGGTTTCAATGCAAAGTTGGTAAGTGAGCAGGGTTCAATATAAAGATACTTCTACTATCCTCCACACTCCCCTAAATAAGTAAGAGTTGGCTAAACACACTCGCTGTCTGTATTATTTTAAGGAAAAATGTTTACAGAGAAATTCTGTGTGAGGGTGAAACTGTGTGGAAAGGAAATACTGTATGCAAAGGCTAAAAGTAGAAACAGAATTTGTAAGCAGCATGAATGTGGAAACAGGTGATGAGGGTAAATGTCAGTCCTCACATACTTATTTGGAAAGATAGTGAGTTTCCTTTGAATGCACTGAATGGGGTTGGCATAATTGCATTTAAATCTTAAACGACAAGGTGACCCCAATCATATTGAAGGATTTAGGGCTGATATTTGAATTTTGTCATAAAATGATACCTTGTACCAAATCCAGCTCTACAGAAAATCGTACAACCTATTTCTAGCATATATGATTTTCTGCTTAGAATGTTAAAAGATACTAACATTCCCTACTTCAGTGTCTGGTTTGATAATATAGGAATATAATTTGGCTTTTGTTAATATTACTATTTATTCACTTATTTACTCATTTTTTTTTAAACATAGGAATTAAGTACCTACTCTACATTAATTTATTTAATAACACATTTAGCAAATGTTAAGGACTTACTGAGTACCAGAAACTGAAGTAAAGTGTTGAGGAAAATGAAGCATGATCCCAGGTCTAATGGAGATTACATTCTACATAAGAGAGACATTAGTCAAATAAAAGTATCAAATATAAAAACTTGCTAAGTGCCACAAAAGAAATAGGTATGTGTTATGAGAACATTAAATTCAGGGGGTCAGAGAAAGCCTCCCAAATCTTCAATATTTACTGGAGAAATTTGCCAGTAAATTTTGCTGGAACTTAAATCCAAATGCTGTGTAGGAGCTAACTGATGAAGAGAAAAGGAATGGCTATTACAAGGGATGGGAATAATAAATATAAAGTTGATGTTGCAAGAGACTGCGGGTACAGTTTCCCAGAACTCTAACTTCTGTATCACTACAGCAGACAGAGGACAGAGGCACATGATATGATATAAACCTGGAGTTACAAACAGTTTTGGCTTTATTTTAGTAACAGTTGAAAGCAGTAAATAATTTAAGTGTGTGTACCAAGAAGTAGGGAAGCAAGCATGATTAGATGTGCATTTTAAAAACAGTCACTGTTTCTGATTGTAGATTCTGGATGAGAAGCATGAACAAATGAAATCCTCTCTGGCTTTGTTTTCGTTTTCCAAAAGGTTGCCAATGCAAAGTACCAGAAATCTGTTGGCTTTTATAATGGGGTTTTATTTGGGGGTAAATGCTTACAGTTCTAAGGCTGTGAAATGTCCAAATCAAGGTTATCAACAGAGATTCTTTCTCACCAAAGTCAACTACTGTTGATCTTGGCGATGTTGCCACATGGTGAAGTAAGATGGCTGCCCATCTCTGAGGAGGTCTCTGCCTTCCCCTCCAGAAGCTACCGACTCTTGGAGCTCAGCTGTGAGCAATAAGGCATAAAGCTTGTCTCTTTTTGGGCCTCAGTTCTTTGAGCCTCTTGGAAGCTTCTATTTTCCTGGAGGCCTCTCCCTGTCACAGCAGAATCAAATATGCTCAGAGAGGGTGGAGTGTAGCATTTTGATATTATTTAATGAATCCCCAAAAGAGAAAGATAATATTTGTAAACTATTCTATTCCTATAGTGTGGTACCCTTTGATTACATTAAATTCAGTTGAGGACGCTTTAATTAGATTACTTGATAAGATTGCTTTAGGGCTTTTGATTGGACTACGTCAGTGAGGTGCAACTCAGGTTGAGTCTCTTTCCCCTGGTAGAGTCTGACATAGACACACAGAAAAACAGACACAGGAAAAGGGAGCCACCATGTTTGATGCTGCCATTTGAGAGCTGTTTTGCCCACAGCTAAACTGCAAATAGGGAAGTCCTCGAAGCTCAAGGAGTTGAGGCCCAGAGAGAAAGAGAGAAGGCGCAGTCAGAGACAAGCCCTATGCCAGGTTTACCTACAGCTACATAAAGGTGGAGACCTCAGTAGAGATTAGCTGCCATCTTCTATTACAGAAGTCCATGTGAGTAATAAAAAGAAACTTGGATTATGGTGATTATTTATGTAGGTGACTACAACGAATTGATTTGAGACAAATTATTAAACTAAAAAAAAAATTGGATATGGAACCAGGTGGCTAAATAAATGGAATAATTAAGAATGGCACTTGATGTTCTAACTTGCATAACTTTATAAGTTGTAGAGTCATTCGATGAAATAGACATCTATGAAAAAGGGCAGATATGGGAAGGAAAAATCATGAATTTAGTTGTCAATGGGTTGAATTTCTGATGGCTGTGAGCTATTTAAGAAGAGATGTTACTAGGGTGTTGGACATAGTCATCTAAATGGAAGAAAGAGTGTGAGTTAGTGATGTAACTTTGTGAGGAATCTATCTGTAGGCAATTGTGGCATCCGTGGGTATGGATAAGCTCATCTAAGTATTGCACATTGAGTTGGACCTATTCTTGATGAACTGCACACTTAATGTTTAGATTGAGGAATATGAGCCAGAAAAGAATATAAAGAAAGGGTAGCTTAAGAGGTAAAGGGACCTAACCTGGTGGAAGAAGTCAGCCACATGACTATTGCTGAGAGGTCTTGTCAGAGAAAGCCTAAAAATTTTGCTTTTTATTTACTGACTTGCATATAATTGTGACTTTTAGCAATGTTGTTTTTGTAGCTGGATGGAGGCTAAAAACAAGTAGAGTAGATGACAGGCTAAGTGGGAGCCAGCAAACAGGGAAAACTAGTTAGGGAAGGAGGAAGATAGAGTTACTATGATGGCTGGAGTGTGGAGTACCTGAGGTTTAGATTTTTGGGGTTTGGACTGGTTTTAATGAGAGGGAACTGAAGAGGTTTATTTTCATTTCCTAGCTGCTAAAACAAAAACCATACAGTGGGTTGCCTTAACAGAAGGAATTTATTGGCTCACAGTTTCAGAGGCTGGTAGCCTTGCTTCCTCCTGGGGTCAATATCTCTGGCTGGTGAGCAATACTAGGAGTTACTTGGCTTTTCCATTACATAGCAGTGCACACAGTGGCATCTTCCTTCTCTTGCCGGTTCCCAGCTTCTATCTGCTCCCTGTGGCTTCTCTCTCTGTCTGACTTTTACTCTGCTAATAAAGTATACCAGTAATCTGGATTAAAACCCAACCTGATTCAATTGGGCCACACTTAACTGAAGTAACATCTTGAAGAGATCTTATTTACAATGGTCCACACAAGCAGAATGCAGACCACGACCAAGAACATGTACAACCTGGGGTACATAAATCAATCTACCACAAGGTTTAAAAGATATTAAGAAAGAACTAGTAGAGAAGGAGAGGTTGGTTTTAAGAGAAAAGAAGTGTGTAGTTTTGAAGCGTTTGTAGGAGAAAGGAAGTGAAGCACAGGAAGAAGAGCTTTACCTAAGAGGAAGAACAGTGTCTCTATTAAAACAGGAGGAGAGGTGATTAGCATCAGGAAAAACAGAATCATTCCTGACTTCTTCTGGGCCTCAGGGGCAAAGCAAGGAACAAAGTAGAAATAACCCTGCCCTAATGGAGCTTATGACATAGTTAGGAAACTAACATTTAACAGGCAAATGATTGCATGGATAGATAATTACTAATGAGAACAGTGTTACTGAGGAAACAAACAGTATTTGATGTTGGAAAATAAATAGACTAACAAAAACAAATAGAGTGTAACGATAGAATAGTTTGAGAGATGCAGATTTGATTTTTGGGTCGTGAGTTGAAAAGCCAGTCTTGCAGAGGTAGGGGTGGGGAGAGAGGAGAAAGAGCATTCCACACACTGGATATACCCTGTATAAAACTCCACCCATTGTGAGAATGAGCATGGAAAATTTGAGGAAGTGAAAGGAGGCCAGAGTTTAGTGAACAGGGGCTGGACACAAGGTAGCCTTTAGATGAATGTGTTTAAAACTTGTGAGGAAAAGGACATTTACCTGTATTTCTGCTTTCTCCTTTGTTCCTTCTTTCTTCCTCATGCTCCAGGAGTCTTTCTTCTATCGTTTTCTTTCTGTGTGAAGAACTTCCATTAACCATTCTTTAAGGGTAGATCTGTTAGTGATAAATTCTATGAATTTCTCCAACATGAAGATGCCTTCATTTCCCCTTCATTCCTAAAGCTTAGGTTTGCAAGATATGGAATTCATTGCTGAAAATTCTTTGATTTCAGCACTCAAAAATATTATGCTACTTATTTTGCACTCCATGCTTTCAGATGAGAAGTCCACTGACAAACTGGTGTTCCCTTATAGGTTGTTTTTATTTGGCTGCTTTCAATATTTTTAATATTTATTTTTCAGAAATCTCATTACAATACATCTTTGCATAGATTTCCATTAAGTTTAGTGTCTTTGGGTTTCATTCAGTTTATTGAAATTGTTGGTCTATTTCTTTTTTCTAATTTGGGAAGTTTTCTGCCGTTATTTCTTATAATAATCTTTCATCTCCACTTGACTTTCCTTCTGGACTCTGATGGCACAAATGTTGGAACTTCTGTTGTTGTCCCATGTGTCTCTGAGGTTCTGTTCATTTATTTTGCAACCTATTTTAATTCTGTTATTCAGATTAGGTAAATACTATTGATCAAATTTACTGATCCTATCCTCTGTCATTACTACTTTTGAGCCCATGAAGTAAGATTTTTTAAAAAATTATGTTATAATATATTTTAGTTCTATAATTTCCAGTAGGCTTTTTTATGACTTTTCTTTACTGAGATTTTCTATTTTTCATTTTTTAAGAGAATTTGTAATTCATTGTTGTAGCATTTTTATAATGACTGCTTTAAAATTCTTGTTAAAAAGTTCTAACATCTGATTCATTACAGTGTTGTTAGATGTTGATTGTCTTTTCTCATTCAAGATGTAATTTTCTGAGTTCTTGATATGACACGTGGTTTTCACATTTTGTCTATTGTGTTAGGAGACTCCAGCTCCTATTAAAATCTTTACATTAGAAGGCAGTAACCTTGTTTAGGCTTAGCAAGCAAATCCTGGCCTACTTTTGTAGGCTCTAGTTTCAATGACAGTATAAATTTTAGAGCCTTTGTGGTATTATTTTGGTAGGTTTTGTTCATCTGATGCCAGCTAGCACCCACTGGTCTCTATTGGTGCTCCTTGAGGGGACGGAAAAGGCTTGTCCAAGCTGGATCACTGAACATTTCTCAGTAGGAGAAGAGGGTCCTAAGCCTGGGTGATGAAAACTTCATTGGCCAGAAGTTTGCTGGGGTGATAAACCTTTACTGATGTTTACCCACTCCCACCCCCATGCTGTCATAGTGTCTCTGAGCAAAGGAGGAAAGGCCTGAGGGGACAAAGGGATTTTCCAGACTAGGCTCCGTGCCATGGCTGCATCTCTCCTGCCAGCTTCTCCCACCTGCCCCTGTGCCTCCCTATGGGAATAGGAAGTCTCAGGCTTGTGGGGCACATCACTGGCCAGCCTTGTTAGAACAGGATTTCCCCTGTCTGTGAGGAATGGGGAGCATTTCCTGGGCTGAGCCATTTGTCATGACTCCAGACTTCCTCCTGCTTACCCTAGAGTCTCCCAGTGGAGTTTGGGGCAGGAGTCTCAGGGGGTCAAAGAGGCTTCCCAGACCAGGGTCTGCTTGCTGTGGTCTCTCTTGCCAGTGCCACCTACCTTGGTATTATTCTACAAGGACGGGAGTCTCAGACCTTGTCTCTTGTGGGGAAGGAGAATTCACCCCTACACCACTTAGTGTTAGAAGGTCTCCTGATGATCATCTTTTAGGCTCTTTTTCTTTTTTTACTTTTTTTCTTTTTTTTTTGCAGACAGGGCTCCCATCCACTGTGGGTAAGAATGGACTGCTTGAACTGCTTTCTGTTGCCAGGATGGAGTCAGAAAATATAAAATCTGGGAGGCCTTCTTCTAAAGATGAGAGAACATAAGACACCTGGCCACTGTGTTGCTTGTCTACCCTTGTCCCAAACCAGTTCACCTTATTCTTATCAGCTTTCAGACACTTCCTTTGATTGCCTCTTATGCTATTTCCAGATTTTATAGTTGTACTTAGCAAAGAGAAACAGGGATAAATGGGTCTATGCCATCTTATCCAGACTGAAATTCCCAGTGAGGTTATTTAATATTTCTTGCTTGGAATGTTAATTGCCTCAATAAAAATTTTATTTTCACATTATGGATATCTGGATTACATCATTTTTTAATGTGGAAATTTCTTAATCTGTGAAACTAATGAAAGACTTGTAAGCATATTTATTTTTTAATAGAGAAAAAATTAATGATAATATTAACAATGTAGTTTTAATTTTTGAAAGAATATCATTTAAATCATAGGTTGAAAATACATTATGCAGAAATTATTTGAATTTGTACATGATTCCATCAGTCTAACTCTGTTTCATGCTATTATTATGGTAATTGAATTAATTAGAGAAAAACTGAGTGCCTAACATGCTGGTCTCTATTTTATAAACTAGGGCTAAAACAATGACTTAAACAGACAAAACTCTTGACCTCAATGAGTGGATAGATAAGAGAGGGAAGTTTTGAATAACTATTCAAAATGATGCAATTATTAAATCTTTAGTCGCATTTAAGGATATTTTAATCCAGTAGAGCAAACTTATCTTGTGCATGTTAAAAATAATCTCTTCAGATTCTAATTCTTCAGATTACTGCTGATTTATCAATTTCTGATTTAAAATTCTGTTGTGTTTACAAACCCTAGTTTTATCTTGAAGAAAATTATCATCAATTTCCTGGTTGGGTTGCTGTAACCAAGGCATTTTAGGACAGTTTTCTGTCAAATTTTGAAATTGTGAGCAGGTCAAATGAAGTATATTTTGTGCCACATTCTTGCCTAAATAAGTGTTTGAAAAAGCAATCCTGCTGGGTTATATTTCTTCATACATATTCTAAATTCTTCTAAATTTCAACGTCAAATAATATTGTTTACTTTTATTACTGGTGATGCAGCAAGTGAGAGTTTGTCTCATAAACTGCATGATTTATACAGGATGGATAAGTAATTAATAGTAGATGAATAAGCAGGACAAATTTAATTTTGCCTTAGGGCAGTAAACTTCATTAATAAAGACATAAGCCTGACATTTTTAAACCAAAAAAAAAAAAAAAAGTTTCAGAGATTTTTGTATTGGCAAATCTACTTGCTCTTTCCTGAGTTATGCCAGGTTCTAGCTACTGCCTTCACCACCATAATTTAACTCTAGCAACTCACTCTTTGCAAATGACACCATCTTCTGTGCAATACACTAATAGATCATGAGCTGATGATGATCATTAATGATGAATCACACTAATATATCATTTTCTCTGATGAAATCAGATTAATTTCATCAGTGCAATGACCTGTGATGATGATGCATTGCTCAAAGGATGGTGCAATTCAGAAAGAAATGAAATTTGGAATTAAACCTGTATTGAGTGGTTTTGAAGCTCTATTGAAAAAAAATTATGTAGTAACAATAGATACGAATGAAATGTGCGTTTAAATTTAAAGCATATATTCTAGCTTTATAATGGGCAAAGTAAAGGAGCTCATATACCTATTTACAAATTAGTTTTTAATAAAATCCTAAAGCCGGTAGTCTCCTGATTCTCAACAAATAGTTCTATCTGGTATGAAAGCATCAAACTCATATCAAACAGTGTTTTATGAAATTAAAAAAAAAAAAACTGCAGCATTTTCTTTTTCTTAATTTAAACAAAATTGTTTAAGTCAATAATTTAATGTTCTGTTTTATCTTTAATTTGGGCATTAGGCAATGCATGTACCCAGTGCATCACATATAAGTAAATAATATAAAATATTTTATATAGTGCATTTAGGGCAATTTAAAGAGAGCTTTTAAAGATTGCTATACATACCTAGCCAAAAGAAAAATATATTAAAATGATATTTTCCCTTGGTATATATGAATAAATTTTTACCATCTTTAAGAAAGTATTTTAATTAGTCTCTCTTGGTAATATTGAAAAAAGTATTAATGGCTTTCTTGTTATTACATTTCTTTTTTCAAGTATAAAATTTAACCTCAATTAGTAGCCTATTAAATGACTTTAAAAATATGTATATTTTTATTGCAGAAGTTGTGAACTTATAAAACAATCATGCACATGTGTGGAATTCCCACACAACAGCCCTTCACCAACACACCACATTTGTTACAGACTATGAGATAATATCATCAGACTATTACCACTAACAATGGTCCGTAGCACACATTTGGCATATTTTTTCCATATGCCCTATTATTAACACAATATATCTGGCATTGATGCAAGAATATTACAGTATTGTCCATAGGTTACATTAATTGTATTTGTGCTATTAACCACAATTCTCATCCACCTCTGGGTTCACTGTACTTTCAGTCCCTAGATTATCTTCTAGCTTCCTTTCAATTGACATTTACATACCTAGACTATCCTCTTCAGCCACAGTCCCATTTATAAACCAGCTGCTATTCACTATAATGTGGTACCATCAACTTTATCCATTTCCATACAAGTTATGTAAAACTTCTACATACATTAAGTATCAGTACTCTTTTACAGCCCTCCTCTTATCTCCTAATAACCTATACTCTAGGTTTTAACTCCATGCATTTATTTTTTGTATTTAGTTCATATTAGTGAGACCATGCAAAATGTGTCCTTTTGTGTCTGGCTTATTTTACTTAGCATAATGTCATCAAGATTCATCCATGTTATCATATGTGTCCCAGTTTCATTTCTTCTTACTGCAGCATAGTATTCATCATATGTATAGTCCACATTTTGTTTATCCATTCATTGGTTGATAGACACTTGGGTTGTTTCCATCTTTTGGCAATTGTGAATAATGTCACTATGAACATCAGTGTGCAAATGTCTCTTTGTGTCACAGTTTTCAGTTCTTCTGGATATATCCTTAGTAGAGGAACTGCTCGTCTGTTTCTGAACTATCAGTGCGGTTCTGTTGGTCTATGTGTGTATCTTTATGCCAGTACCATGATGTTTTTACCACTGTGCCTAGGTAATTTGGTTTAAAGTCCAGAAGTGAGAGTCCTCCAATTTTGTTTTTCCTTTTTAAAATATTTTTGGCTATTCAGGGCCCCTCAACATCCAAACAAATTTGATAGTTGTGTTTTCTATTTGTTTAAAAAATACTGGTGGAATTTTTCTCGGGCTTACATCAAATCTGCATATCAATTTGGGTAGAATTGACATCTTAATGATATTTAGTCTTCCAATCCATGAGCATGGAATATTCTTCAATTATTTAGGTCTTTTTTTTTATTTCTTTTAACAATGGACTGTAGTTTTCTGAATACAAGTGCTTTATATCCTTGATTAAATTTATTCCTAAATATTTGATTCTTTTAGTCACTATTATGAATGGAATTTTTTCCTGACTTTCTCCTCAGATTGCACATTACTAGTGTATAGAAATACCACCAATTTTTGCATATTGATCTTGTATCCTGACACTCTACTGAAATCATTTATTAGCTCTAGCAGCTTTGTTGTAGATTTTCAGGACTTTCTAAGTATAGGATCATATCATCTGTGAATAGCAATCGTTTTACTATCATTTCTTTGGATGCCCTTTATATCTTTTTCTTGCCTGATTGCTTTAACTAGAAGTTCTAGCACTATATTGAACAACAGTGGTGAAGTGCGTATCCTTGTCTTGTTCCTGATCTCAATGGGAAAACTTTCAGTCCTTTCACCACTGAGTACAATGTTAGTTGTGGGTTTTTCATATATGGCCTTTATCATGCTGAAAAAGTTTCATTCAATTCCTATTTTTGTAGTATTTTTTAACAAGAAAGGATGCTGCATTCTGTCAAATGCCTTTTCTGCATCAATAGATAGGATCATGTGACTCTTCCTTCTTTGATTTATTAATGTGGTATATTACACTAATTGATTTCCTTGTGTTGAATCACCTTTGCATGCCTGGTATAAAATCCACTTGATTATGATGAATAATTCTTTTAATGTGTTGTTGGATTCCATTAGCAAATATTTGGCTGAAGATTTTTACATCTATATTCATTAAGGGAATAGGTCTGTAATTTTCTTTTTCTGTAATATCTTTATCTGGCTTTGGTATTAAGGTGATATTGACTTCATAGAATGAGTTTGGTAGCATTCCTTCCTGTTCAATTTTTTGGAAGAGCTTGAGTAAGTTTGGTATTAAATCTTCTTTTTCCCTTCTCTTCTCCTTGTGGGACACCCATGACATATATGTTTACACATCTATTGCCATCATTTGGTTCCCTGAGAACTTGTTCAATTTTTTCCATTCTTTTTTTTATCTGTTTTTTGTATGTTCCCTTTCAGAGGCCATATCTTCAAGCTCACAATACTTTCTTCTGCCTCCTCAAATCTGCTACTATATGCCTCCAGTGTATTTTTTATTTCATTTTTGTGCCTTTCATTCCTTTCAAATCTGCTATTTTTCTACATATGCTTTCAAATTCTTCTTTGTGCTCACCCAGTGTCTTTCTAATAGCCTTAATCTCTTTAGCCATCTCATTGAATTTATGAGATTTGTTTGAAAATCTATGATTAATTGGCTCAACTCCTTTACATTGTCTGGAAGCTTATCTTGTTCCTTTGACTGGGCCATATCTTGCTGTTTCTTAGTATGGATTGTAATTTTTTGCTGGTGTCTTGGCATCTTGCTTACTAGGTGTATTTATTCTAGGTGCAGTTTCTCTCTTTAGTTTAGGGCTTTTTTACCCTTTCAACCTTGCTTGTTGTGTAGTAGGCATCAAGGATGTGGTTGGTACTGTAAGCTGTGGTGGTTGAATCTGCCCATGTTGCCCCAGGAACTGATGAAGCTTCTCTCACCTTTCTCCTCTCCCAGAGCTGTAGCTGTGTGTAATAATTCAAATAATGCAGGCCAAGACTGTCTGTGGTTGCCCAGAGAGACTGATAAAGCTTCGTTCCCCATCCTCCCCTGCCTGGGGCAAGGATGGAGCTGCAGGTATGGGCAGCAATTCTATGCCATGCAGGTCCAAAATGACCGTAGTAACCCAAGTAGACTGATGTAGCACCAGTCCCCCTTCTTACCTGCTAAGGGGGTGGGAATGGTCCTTCCAGAGTGCCCAACAATCTCTGTGTAGGCTGAATATGCCTGCAGATGTCCTGAGAAGCTGAGGAAGTACTGTCCTTTCTGTGCTTTAGGGGGTGGGGATGGAACCACAGGCACCCAACATTTCAGCCCATATAGGTCAATAGGGACTGTCATTGCCTGGAGAAGCTGAGGAAACACCAGTCCCCTCCTATCCTATTGGGGGGTGGGGGTGGATCCACAGGTGCCCAACAGTTCAGTCCCTATAGGCCAAAAGTACCTACCATTTCCTGGAGAGGCTGAGGAAACACCAGCCCTCTCTTATAATATTAGAGGGTGGGGATAGATCCACAGGTACTCAAAAGTCCCATCCATGCAGGCTGAAAGTGTCAGCTGTTGCTTGGAAAGACAGGGAAAACACACATCCCATCCTATCCTACTTGGGGGTGGGGATGAAGCTACAGGTGTCAGACTATTCAGTCTGTGTGGGCCAAAAGCACCTGCAGTTATCCAGAGAATATGGGGAAACACTGAGCCCCTCTTGTCCTATCAAGGGTGGAAAGGGAGCCACAGGTGCCCAACAGTCAAGTTTCTGCAGGCCAAAAACACCTGCAGTTGCCCACAAGGCTGAAGAAACACCAGCGCCCTCCTATTCTATGGGAGGTGGAAGGGTAGAGATGGAACTGAAGGTGCTGAACAAACCAGTTTGTGAAGGCCAAAAGCTCCTGCAGTTGCCCAGAGAGGTTGAGGAAACACAGCTCCTCTTATACTATTGGGGTACAGGGATGGAGCCCCAGGTGTCTGACTCTTCAGTCTGTACCAGCTGAAAGCACCTGCAGTTGTACATATAGGCTGGTGCAGGTTTTCCCAGGTTGTTCCTGCTGGAGGTAGATTGGGCGTAGGCTTGGGCTACAATCCAATCTGGGTGGAAAGAAGCCAGTCCCTACCTTCACTGTGATTTTCAATCAGCCCTGCGTCCCCTCATGCTGGGGGAGGAGCTAAAATGGTAGCTACTGTTTTTTTCCAACTTGGACAGGTCAAACTTTAGCTGTTCTTAGGATTATATTTTAGCAATCAAATTTACTAATTATTAGCCAAAGTTAGTGGCTAACTGTCTCTTCCTCCACCATTTTTGACAATGGAGTGTTCAACTCCAGCCATAGAATTGCTGCTGAGGCAGCTTGCACTGCCAGTGGAGGATGGGCAACAGCTTCCGTGGCGTGGAGTGCTCTATTCATGCGACTTCAATGCAGATGGGCAGTCTCCTCCTTCCATTCTTTCAAGGATGCTCTTATGGTCTTCTGAGACCCCCAAACAGATGCTTTAGATAGCTCTGTTTAGATTACTAACTGCCCTGTAGGATGAGCTGACTCTTAGAATGCCTTACTCAGCCACTATTTTGCCCCTAGTCTACGTTCATTTTGAAAAAGTTAAATGACTTTTATATGATTATTACCTACATGTTATTGAAGATATTTTTAAGGGTATATTTAATCATGTAGTTTAGAATTTTCTTTTATAAAACACCAACTATTTTACAGAGGTGTTTCTTCAAATCAAAACTTACTACTTCCTATTATAATGCAAATGTAGTATTTACATATTTTGCTGAAATTTATTTTAATCTTTCACCATTTCTCTCAATGTTCCAACTGATCTAGATCCATCCTGACATGCATCATTTCTCTAACATGAGCCTACAATAACTTCTATCAGTTTGTCATATTCAGCTTGTCATATTCATATTTAACATAAAAGGCCCCTGCAAATATAAATCACTTTATTCACTAAGGGCACATTTCACCCAACTTTGAGTGCTGATTGAGATATTGAAATTATATCATCCTTTCCTACTGGGCCCTAGATCTCAACCAGAAGAGATCTAGATTCATAAATCATATTGTGATAAGGATGTTGCCTCTTCTATTCTTCATTCTTAGATCTTTATCCGGCAAATATAACTGTCGCATGTTTTATATATCTATCATATTGAGTACCTCACCTAGGAAATAAGAATAATTTTATTAGGAAATGCAAGTGGAATCCCTGACACTCCATCATTCTTGGTCAACACAGTAAATTTGATGTAAGACTGCCTCTTGGGAATACTGGCAGAAAGTAGTGCCTCAATAAAATATTTAAAAGTATGCAAGAGTGTTGTACCATCATATCTCCATTCAATTTTTCTCTTTGGCTTTAGAAAATCCAGAGGTATAGTGGCAGATGATAATGATGTTCCATAAATGGGACCAAGTGAAAGTCTTTATCACAACTTCTATGCTGGATGTGCTGTATTTATCAGAGCAGATCAATATAAGCTCTCACCCTTGGTATTTAGCAGTAACACTAAAGGATAGTGGAAAGAATAGCCTCCCAGTGGGAAGAGTTGAAAAATGTACCATTAGTTGTTCATTTTGTATTGAGACAGAAGTAGAAAAGTGACCTGAAGTTCAGATATATATGAACTCCTGGCTAGTGGCAATTGGCTTGATAAAATTGGCTTGGTACATTAATCAATGATGTAGAGTGAGGTACAAATTAGACAATGGAATGAAAAGAAGTCTGAGGAAATGGCATGAGGACAAATTTTATTATTATTAATTTTTTATCTTGTCAATGTTCTCTAGAAGAGAGATTTTGAAACTAAGTGGCAAGGATTACTTATTCTGTCCATATCAGCCAGCCTCAGTTTCAGCCACCCCAATGCGGGCACAATGGCACATAAACAGATTGGCTTTTGAAACAGTGATGATGGCTTGCATACACTTAATAGCATGGACTCTTTCTTATCAAGGTTGCTTTAGATACTGACTCTGTAAAATGCAACTGAGATTGACACTGAGTTCTTAACGTGCCACTATGACAAGAAAAGTCAGCCACTTGGTAGCAGGTAGAATACATTGGATTCTACACCCAATAAATAAATAAAAGAACAATAAGGGTGATTTTCCTGACCATGATGTCTCTGTATTCCAAACACTTTCAAATGTCTGATCAATAGACATGATAGTTCATATAACACTGATTCAGACTAAGGAATTTATTATACCGCAACAGAGATATGATGATGGTCACTGCCTTACAATTCATCCTACATATATGAAGGAATAGGTCTAAGAGAAGCATGAAATTGTCTCTTAAAGGCTCAGAAATGGCACCAGCTTAGGGATAGCAATGGGACTTTGTCTTCCAGGATGTGGTATGTTGCCAGTTGCTTATATATGATTGTGTGTTCTGGACAGCTAGAATCCAAAAGCCTGGGAACCAGGTTATTAAAGAAATATTGGCCCATTTCACAATAAATTTAATGACTAACTTGTGAAATGTGTGCTTCATGCCCCCACTACCTTAGGCTCTAATGGATTACAAGTCCTTGCTCCCAATAAAGAAATACTGCTATCAGGAACCACAGTATGTGTTCCACAGATATTGATTCTTCCCTGTCTTGTGATAACAGTAAATGGGTAATTGCAATAACCATAAACTGATAAAGGCAAAGGAAATAAGGTTCATAACTTTTGGGGGAGAAAATCTGAGTTAACCAACTGTTTTTGTTTTTCTAGGTTGCAATCACAAATACCGCAGACTGGTTTTATCTTAAACAACAGTAATTTATTGGCTCACTGTTTCAGAGCCTGGAAGGTTGCTTCTTTTGGGGGTTAGTAGTATTCTGACTGGCCAGCAATCCTTGGGTTCCATGATTTTCCTGTCACACAATGATGCACATAGCAATGCCCTCTCCTTTTCCTTCTAGGTTCCATTGACTTCCAGCTTCCAGCTCCTTCTCATGACTTTCTCTCTCTATGTCCTAATTCCTTTTGCATGTATGGACTCGAGTAATAGGATTAAGTCTCAATGTCATTCAGTTGGGTCACATCTTAACTAAAAGAAGATCTTCAAGATATCCTATTTATAATGTGTTCATACTTACAGGAATGTGGATCAAGTCCAAGAGAATTTTTAAATTGGAGTACATAATTCAATCTACCACACTCACCATATAGGCAAACTAGATAGGCCAAAATAAAAGCCAAGAGTGAGGGGAATCTAGAATGAGTGGTAGAAAAAAAGAAAATGTTACATATTAATCAGGGCTTTAGGGATAGCTCTTGGAGTAGAAACTTTTGGATTTTTTTCTATTAACTGACTTGCATCAATTAAGTCTTATAAGAGAGGTGGCTACCACTTTGAAGGAACTCTGTGGTTGATTGGACTTATTATAGGGATCAGAGTGGTACAAATCATTGCTTGTATTGGACACTTTTAGGCACCATTGTAAATCCTGAGGGCATTTTCTTGATCCTGCCACAGATGTGTTAACTATATCCAAGTAGGCTTCTGAGAAGCTTGGCAGATAAATAGACAGTGCCTTAGCCTGAGTCTCTACTTCCTATCTCTTTGAAAATTTCTGACCTAAGTGGAATGCCTGTAGGAATCTACTTAACACCAACACATATGCAATCTGGAAGTGTTAGGGGCTTAAAATTTGTAGGATTGTCATTGACCCATAGGGGAATAAAGGTATCAGATAAATATTTCTCCTTGTGTTCCCAAGTCAGATAATTGTAACATCCATTTCAAAGCTCCCATGAGGTTCAAACCCCTGTCACCTAGAGCAGTGGTCAACATATAAGATATTCTTGCCTTGATTATCTCTCCTTTCCTGTCCCCACACACCAGATCCTCATTATAGCTCCCTGAGATTACGTCCCAAATTATTTACTTCTGTGAGGTCTTTGTTTCAGGCCCTGCTTTTGGGGAAACTCAGGCTAAGAATCTCATCAACAAGGTAATTCAATCCTCCTCCTTTTCAAAACATTGAGTGAAGTGGTCTAATGAGGCCAAGACTTTTAAATTAAATGATGGTAACACATAGCCAGGGGAAAGGAGTTTCCATGCCTGACTTATATTAGTAAACAAATTATCAGGAGCAATTAAAATTCAATACAACATAAAAAACGGGTTCATACCAAGAATGCAATTCATGGCTTAATATTAAGATAAGTTTAAAAATCATATTATTGATCAAATAAAAATAAAATTAAATGATATTTGGTAATATTCAATACCATTATTTAGGAAATATATTCCAGATACATGAAAGACCAAACAAAAATTTATCACAAATATATGAGGGAAAAAATGAAAAATTGTGCATAATATAAAAGTGGAAAGGTTTTTCTGAGAAGGAACAATACAAGATGCATCAGCAACATGAAAATTGAAAAATTCCACTACATTAAAAAATTCTGCATGGTAAAGCATATCTTGTACAAATGTAAGACACAAATGACAAATGGAAAAATAATTTTGACATATTTTAATTCAAAGTGTTACTCTTTTTTAAAATATACTAACACTATAAATCAATAAGCCTGGACTAAATTCACCTAGGTCGAATGGACAGTGGATAAAGTAAAATGTTAAAGAAAAGGAAATATAAATAGCTGTTAAAAACACATACACAGGGAAGCAGATATGGCTCAAGTGATTTGATTGGGTTCCTGTCTACTATATAGGAGGTCCAGGGTTTGATTCTGGGGCCTCCTGGTGAAAAGCAAGCTGGCCCAAGCAGAGAGCTGGCCCACAAGGAGTGCTGGCCTATGCGGAGAGCTGGCGCAGCAAAATGATGCAACAAGAAGAGACACAGAAGAGCGACAATGAGAGACCCAGCAAAATCAGGGACCTGAGGTGGTGCAAGAGATTGAGCAGCCTCTCTCCACTCCGGAAGGTCCCAGGATTGGTGCTGACTAAAGAGAAGACAAGCAGACACAGAAGAACACACAGAGAGCAGACAGTGAATGCAAAACAATGGGGGGAGGGGGGATAAATAAATAAATCTTAAACACACACACACACACACACAGTTTCACCCTCACTAATAAGAATTAAAAGTACAATGAAATACCATTTTCAAATATCAGATTGGCACCAGTGATAGATAACATACTGAGTTAGGGATATGACAGAGTAACAGACATCCTCACACATAGTTGGTGGGAGTGCAAATTGGTAAACATCTAAGGCTCGCAATTTGGCACAGTCTGTCAAATTAATATGCATTTTCTTCAACTATGCACACTTGGAATTTAGGTTATACTCACAGATGTTCTTATAGAATTATAAGGGTACTCATGTCAGCATTTTTTTTAGGAAGAACCTAGAGAGTGATTGATATAGTATGATCAAATAAATTGTAGTAAAGTTCTATAGTGGACTGATTACTATTAAGTTGAAAAGAATATGGTAGTTCAATCTCTAATGTTTGTTAGCAAGTAAAAAAAAAGTCAGAAGCAAACATGCATATAGTATGCTAGCAGACATATTAAAATTAGTATGATGAGGATTTGTGTTTACATAGATCATCTGCAAATATAACATAAGGCACGAGCAATAGGTGATGCTCTTAAGGAAGCAATTCAATTGGTGGGGAATAGTGGTCAGAGAAAGATTTATTGGTACTCTGTACTTTTTCAGTTATATATATTTTTAACTATTTTTTCCTTTTTCAGTCGTAAACTATATGCAGGAAGTATCTAGTCAAAAGTAATTAATTATTAATAAATATGTATTAAATGATACATCATACACAAAATACTAAAATATAAAATAAAGTTGAGAATAATTGATTTGTGTAGAATATACATATCATTTCACATAACAAGGAGAATGATAGGTAACCACAAACAAAAAGAGTTGATTATTAAGTAAATATAGAAGTAAAATTTGTCTGGTCTGTCAATCCATTCAAAATAGCCAATCTACTCAATGAAATTGGCTTAGTAATAATACAACTGTATACTACTGACTCAACGAAAATGGCTTAGAAAAAAAATCAGTGATTGAGAACACATCCAAATGAGTGTTCCCAAATTGTTGCTTCTTTCCACTTTGCAGTTAAAACATTTTCAATGCCTAAATATTTGAATGGAAATTAACTGCAAATTAAATAAACAATATATATATTTACTGGTTTCTGTTTTCAGTCTATACTGAGATTATGTTGTGTGATTGAAAAATGTAACTTCTTTCCTGTTTAAATTTTAAATGTTATAAGTTTCATATGTTTTTCTTTAGTGGAGGAAGAAAAAACACAAAGAGATAAATTCTCTATGAATCAAGGAAGTCATGAAATGGCTTAGTATATGGATACTTTTTTTAGTATATGGAAAATGAGTGTCTTAGTTTGCCAGAACTGCTATTACAAATAACACAAACTAGTTTCAGCTTAAACAACAGGAATTTATTGGTTTTGAAGCTAGAAATCCAGACTCAAGATATTGGTAAGGCTTGCTTTCTCCCAGAGTCTGTAGCATTCTGGTGCTGACTGCCATCAATCTACAGAGTCCCTTGGCTTGTGTCTTTGCCTCCTGTCACATTGAGAAGCTCTCTCCTTGTGTCTGTTCCTCTCATTTCTGCTAGCTTCTGACTTCTTCCTATGGCCTTCTCCAACTTCTGCCTTCTGGTTTCTTCTCTTTATAAAGTTTCCAGTAATACGGATTAACACCCACCATAATCCAGTTGGACTACACCTTAACTAAAAATAACATCTTCAAGAGGTCCTATTGAGTATCCACTATCAATGTTTCATAATACTAAATATTTAAAGTAAAGGAATTTATTAAAAAGAGGTAGTATTTACAATGGATTCAAACCCACAGGAAAACAGAATAAGATTAAAAACATGTCTATGTTGGGGTACATAATTCAATCTATAACAATGGGTAACAAGCATTTTAAACTATAGTTTTGTTTTTCATCCTTTAATGTTTTATTTTTTATATAATACTTTTCCATTGTGGTTATGAATTCCATTGCACTCTAACAGCATTTACTTGGCTCAAATACTATACTCCTATGCTTTGGCTGTCTCTATCTTTGATACAAAAGAAATTACACATGTTGCTTACTTTTTAAGTGATTGTGACTTATATTTTGAGCTAGTACACATATTTTTATATCATTTATATAGCCTGCAAGAATAATACATACGGGAATAATTGTTAACTGTCAGAACACAGTGTATTTCTAATCATATTCTATCAGTGACACGTGTTTTACATTGTTAAGACATCCTGGCTGAAAAACAAAACTCTGGAATGGAATGTAAAAAGCCCATTTTTTTCAATGCATTGAATTATTCATGAACACAGCACCTTGTCGGCACTTAGAATGTAATCAAAATATAAATGATGCATGTGCATGTCGTGTCCAAATTCCATACTAGGTGTTTCCAGAACACAAGTATCACTATCTATTTAAAAGTTGAATTAAACTTGCAACCATGTTTGTAAGATAGTTTTGTCAAATCTTGTTATTCTAATTTTTTAAAAAATTTAAATCCATCCATCAGTCTTAAACACAAAATATTCTCAGTGTCTTCACTAAAACTCAAAAGACGTCATCTAGTCTATAATGAATTATTTCACATCCATTTTTAGAAAACATTTTCAACAATTACCAAATATAACTTGTATTGTTTTAGAGGTAGGGGAACTGAGATACCTAAGCTGATTTGGTGAAATATCCCGGTATAATGGAACTGTAATCATATATTACTTAAGTTATCCATAATTTAGTACCATACAAATTATCTAGAGATCCAATATTTTAAAGTTCTGTACAAAGAGAATATGAGTTTTTAAACATAATTTTTTTTGGTGGGCTTTGGTGAGGTTTCCTGCAATTTCACTTTATATTAATGGATCATGGAAAGAATATGCTATTCTATTTTACTATGCTAGGAAATTTAAACAGGAGAATCCAGAGCTTTGATTGCAATGTATTGAGGCAATAATTTTATATTGTTCTGAAATTAGTAAGTAGGTTATGTTATATAGGCATATTATATAGAATAATTATTAAGTAGATATTATGAATGTATGAAACTAATCTCCACTTTCAGATCCTGGTATTAATTTCAGAACTAGATAGGGATCTGAAATAGAAAATGGAATATGCACTTATTCTAATATATGATATCTGTATATTTGTATATCTGTGTATATGTATGTATATGTGGATGGATAGATAGATAGATAGATAGATAGATAGATAGATAGATAGATACTGACCTCAAATTATATTGGAAAGATAAGAATTATGTCACATAACTTACAGAGGGGGAGAAGTGATTACAATCCAAAAAAGAAAATCTATGACAAAGAAGGAATATTTGATATTAAATATATTGAATACAGGAGTTCATGTTCTATTTCTTTAACTATTAATTCAATAATATTTATTGTCCTTCCTTATATGCAAGGTATGTTTCTAGACACTGGATATATCATGAAGAAGACAGATATCTTATAAGCATATTATGAATAGTAATAGTAAGTAGATATTATGGAATATATGAACTTAAACTCCATTTCCTGATTCTGGTATTTATTTTGGAACTAGGTAGAGATCTGATTAAGAAAACAGAATATGCACATATTCCAATATATGTTATCTGTTCATATGTGTATAAATACAAAAATACATAAAGAGGCTTCTATGCTAAATGAGTAAAAGTTTAGTCAGAGTAAGACTGCAACTACTTTACAAAAGATAGGTAGGATAGGCTTTGTTTTGGAAATAGTCTGAATATGTACATAAGTGTCTGAACAAACCATACATGTGTTATAGGGGAGAACAGCATAACATGAAACCAGGGTCCAGGTTCTTAAAGTATATTGGTGGGGTGGTGAATGAGTAACCAATAGGGAAACAATGATGCTACCTAATATTACTTACCATGTTTTTGGTAATAGCAGTCTTAGTGGTGTGAATAGTTTCTAATTGTGGATTTGATTTGCATTTCCCTAATTACCAATGATGCTGAATCCTTTCCATGTATTTGTTGACCAGTTGTATATCTTCACTGGAGAAATGTCTGTACATGTCTTTGCCCATCTTCAAAATTGGGTTGCTTGTTTTTTTTGTTGAATTGTGGGAGTTCTTTGTATATTCTGGATTTTATACCTTTATCAGATATATAATTTAAAAATACTTTCTCCCATTCTATAGGCTGTCTTTTTACTTTCTTGATAAATACAGAATTACCATGTGACTCACTCATAGGTATATAACCAAAATAATTGACTCATTCCTTTGTGTTCATAGTAGCACTATTCTTGATAGCCAAAAGCTGAAAACAGCTCAGATGTCCACATCCATATGGGTATGAATGGATAAGCCAATTGTGGTAATGATACATGTTTCAATGTGGATGACCCTTGAAAACACTATACTAAATAAAAGAAGCTAGACACAAAGGTCACATATCATTTGATTCCATTTATATGAAATATCCAGAATAGGTATATCCATAGAAACAGAAAGCAGATTGGTGGTTGCCAGGAGCTAGGCAGTTGGGAAAGGGGGAGTAATTTTTAATGGTACAGGGTTTGATTTTAGAGTGATGGAAATGTTTTGGAACTAGATAGAGGTGGTGAATGTAAATGATCTAAATACTACTGAATTGTTCATTTTAAAATTATTAATTTTGTTATATGAATTTAACCTCAATAAATTACACAAAAAGGAAATTGTTTTCATTGATTCCTTCTTGACTTAAAACAGACTTTGAAAAATATTTAAGCAAGTGCAAAACCTATGCTTTTATTTCCATGTTTGCATTTTGTAAACTAAATAATTTAAGAAATTAAAGTTTTATAATTTTGTAAAAAGCTCGATGCAATGATTGATATTCTGTCTAGAAGTATTATGCAGGAGGCAGTTGCATGCATTATACAAATTAGAAGGAACTCAATTTATCCCATATTACGGTGTCATTAGTTTCTTTTTTTTATTTTTTATTTTTAAGTGTTAGGGACTGGGGATTGAACCCAGGATCCCCCTTGCTGGAAGCAAGAGCTCAGCCACTTGAGCCACATCCACTCCCCAGTTTCATGTTCTTAAATTGAAAATGTTTTGATGAAGGTATTGGGCTTAATTTATGTATTATATATTGAAAACTTTAATTTGAATGCATTATTTATTAATTATGCATTTGTAAAAATAAAAGTGTTTTCCCTTAATAGTATTTATTAATAGTATTTCTAGATGATGATAAATATATATAAAAGGGGTAAAATCCATGTACAGGAAGGCAATTATGATTATCTATGGTGTAAATTACCCAATTTGTGGCTAATGATACTTTTAAAAATTTAATGCCATTCACCTCTTTAGATATTTGTTTTTGGCCATTATTGTCCTTATAGTATAATATCTCATTGATTTTCAAGAATAAATATTAACATTTATGAAAGGAACAATAATCATATAAGTTGTCCTGATATCTAATGCATTATTTTACAGCATGGCTTTTTATATTGAATATACTTCAAAAAAGGATGGTAAGTGGCCCGTAGAAGTTTTGGCAGAAATAAGAGTGTAAAACCCAGCAGAACTAACCTCTCTGGATGGTCAGCACCCAAACACACCCTTCTACTCAGATTTCAATATCCATACAACAATAGAAACTTCATGCTTTTGCCTAACTTGCTTCACATAAATTCATACAGAAAGGACTTTCTTACCCCTTTCCACCTAAAGGTATGATGTCAAATTTGACTATTAATTGTATCCCTCTGTAGCCGTTTGGCAATTTGGTGTAGTTATGAATTCCAAAAATATAATTGGATCATGCTTGTAAACTGATCTGTTAATCTGGGCATGATTAAATTATGATTAGGGCGCTGACTGGGCCACGTCAGTAGGGTGTTGAGCCCCACCCCTTGGTGGGTGGAATCGAATATAAAAGGCAAGGCAAAGGACAGAGGGAGCAGTTTTTGAGTTGCAGTTCTGAAGTTGGAGTTTTGATGTTGGAGTTTTGATGTTGGAGAGAAGGCCCCAGGAGAGGAGAAGTGAACCGTTCACCTGATCGTCTACAGCTGACCTTGTGGAGGAAACAGAGGAGCTAAGCCTGGAGAGAAACGCAGCCCTGGGAAAAGAGGAACCCAAGAAGCCTGAACCCTGGCAAACATTGGCAGCTGTCTTGATCCAACACGTGGCAATGGACTTTGGTGAGAGAAGAAACTTAACACTTTATGGCCTGGTATCTGTGGACTTCTACCCCAAATAAATACCTTTACTAAAGACCAACCCATTTTTGGTATTTCACAATAGCACCCCTTTGGCTGACTAATACGTCCTCTCTGAGTGAAAATCATAGTATCCTTATTTGTACAATATTAATTTCTCCCTAAATTCAATTACACTTTGAATCGAATTTTCCTTTAGACAAATTTTAAAATAAACCACCAAATACAATCATTATAGAAAGTAAGAGGCAAGAAAGAAAATAGGGATAGGTTCTTCAGTCCTCTTTACTCTATTAGGTAACAAGGCTCCAGGTGACATTTATAGTTTCATTCTTCCACTATGAATACATGTTTTCTTTGTTCTCAGCTAGGAGCCTAGCAAAACAGAGTTCTTTACCTAGTGGTGTGATGCAACTTTCATTCCCTGTTGTATAGCAACAATCAATTTCCCCTTGATAATCATGATGAATCTCCCTAAAAGTAGGTTGGCTCCCTTTTTTACTTATTGGTTCAGTAGCATGAGGCACCCCAAATGGCAAGATGGAAGTTTCCTTTTTAATACAATAGATAATGTGTTTACCCTGGTGGAAGTTTTCTTCCTTTGGTAAGTGAGATTTGTGAATCAAAAGAGCCCAAAGTTGCAGTGATGCAAAGCAATGATTCTACCAGTGGCTTATGGGGTATAACCATGAAAGAAGTCACATCGTTTTCCATTCTTCCATTCCAAGTCTCATGTATTGAAACTATGGAAGGAACAGTGGGATATAATGGTTGCTGATTCACAGCATACTATGCAAATTGTAAGAGAACTGCATCCTTTCAGGGTGCTGACTCACAGTTGGCACTGTGTCTGACTGTTCACTTGGCCACTGCACTAATCTATCAGGATAGCTGCTTCTGGGTGAAGTGAATCATGGTAAAACTAGAGAATCCATGGGCATGAGTTCACTGTGGCACTATTTGAGCTGCTAATTGGATTAATTGTGTTCCTTGATCAGAAGTGCATTAGCCAGCCAAAGGGGTACTAATGCAAAGTACTAGAAATCTGTTGGATTTTATAAAGGGTATTTATTTGGGGTAGTAGCTTACAGTTATAAGGCTATAAAGAGACCAACTCAGGGTTACTTCCTCACCAAAGTCTGTTGCCACACTTTGAAACAAGATGGCAGGTGATGTATGCAAAGATTCAGACTTCCTCTTTCCTCTTAAGTCTCTGTGGTCCCAGCTCCTTCCAATCTCAGCTGTAGGCTGGAGGGCTCATTTCTTTCCAGACTCAGCTGCTTGCTTCTACTCACAAGGTCAGCTGTAAACTATCGGACAAATGGCTCATCTCTCTTCTCAGTACTGCAGTATCAAAGTCCTCTCCTCTTCCATATCCGTGGAGCTGTCTCTTCATGTGTGTATCCTATTTTGTATTCACCTTGAGTGAGTGTCTATTTATGTAGCCCACCAAGGGGGTGGGGATTCAACCCTGCACACTCTAATGATGTGGTTGAATCAAAACCTTAATCTTAACATAATCAACTAAACATAAAATCTTTGAATTTAATACAATCAAAGCATATCATGCCCAGAGGAACAGACCAGTTTACAAACATAATCAATATCTCTTTTTGGAATTCATAAATAATATCAAACTGCTACAGAAAGAAATATTGTATATGACATCATGACAGTGAATATGGCATTCTGTATATGAATACGGTATTCTCTAGTGCTGCTAGCTAAAGCATTATGATCAGAGATATCAACCCCATATCTAGAATATGAGTCTATTCTAGTAAGGACTAATCATAATGGAAAAAATTCAGTGCAATCTATTTACCACCAGGTGGCTGGCCGGATGTTCCAGGGAATGTTGCCATATAGAAGTTGAGTGTTTGTCTCTAGTGCTGGCAGGTTAGGCACTCAGTCATGCTTGTAGTTTAGTCATCCTCAGCAGGGAAACCCATCCCTGCCATTGGAATCTCATTATACATGGGCTGACTATACAAGTAGTTACTAACATCTGCAAAATAGGTCTTCTCTACATGATTGGTGAGAAGCTGTCCTGTAGAAAATAACCTTTGGCGAGAATTTCACAGTAAATTACATTCTTGTCATACTCCATGCCTCTTCTGCTCTTCATTCACATATTACTCCTTCAAATTTCCTTATGACCAAAATTTTCAGTTCTTTTTCAATTTCCTGTCCTCCTAGCCAAACTGACTGCCCCTCACAATGTATCATTGTTGTTTTATTTGTCTGGTCATCTTTCAGTCCAGACAAAGCAGAAAACTTCCTACCCAGAGGGAAGATTTCCATTTGCCACTGACTTTTGGGGGCACTCTCAATTGGAGTTTAAATTCTGCAACACTATCCTTTTGGTTAGTTCTGAGATATTGTGTAGGACTATCCATAAATCAGGCTCAAGTCTTTCTTCCCTTTATTCTCATCAGGCAATGGGTATATTAGTTTGTTTCCCCAGAAGAAGTCTCTGGGAAAAGGATTCAAGTGCGATTAGCTTATTTTTAAGGGATGAGAGAGACACATAGGGAAGTGAGAAAGTAAGACAGGGAAGGGAAAGGAGACAAAAAATCATGTATTGTCAAATCACTTACCATTGAGGGTGAATACAGCACAAGACTCTGTAATAAACTCTGAGAAATAAAATTATTCCACCTCAAGGTTGAGTAAGCTGGTTTATTTACACAATCAGTCATTGGTTGAGGTCTATTCTCAGAGGTTGTTACTTCTTAGTATTTCCAGTCAGCTGTGCTTTCTGCTCATGGCCATTTTTATTTTCTCTGCCTTTAGGGGCAACACTCAGGGAAGAAATTGTAATACTGGAAGCTAAAAGTCATCCAGTGTGCACTCAAGTGGTAAGGTGAATAAGATATTGTATTCATTTTCTATCACTGCATAACCAATTACCACAAATTTAGTAGCTTAAAACAATGCTCATTTATCAGCTTACAGTTCTCAAGTCCAGAAAACTAGGTACAGAATGGCTGCATTCTCTGTTCAGAATCTCACAAGGCTGTAATTAACATGTCAGCTGGGCTGTGCCCTTTCTGGAAGCTCTAGGGAAGAATCCACTTCCAGGCTCATTCAGATCGTTGGCAGAATTTAGCTCCTTGTGGCTGTAGGATTGAGGCCCCATATTCCTGTGGGCTGTCAGGCCAGGACTGCTTTCAACTCTTAGAGGTTACCCAATGTTTCTTGCCATCTTGCTCCCATTGGTAATTTGCAATATGGATGTTTGCTTCTCCCAAGCCAACAGAAGTGCTTATCTTTAACTTCATTCTCTAATCTCTGGACTGCTTTTTAAAAGTTTACCTGATTAAGTGCGACCTACTCAGGAATCTCTCCCTTTTGATGAACTCAACTGATTACATACCTTAATTTCCTCTGCAAAAAAATCACTTTTGCCATAGAAATAACATATCTCAGGACTGTTATCTCATATTAAAAGGATCTACCCACACTCAAGGGGAGAAGATTATGAAAGGATGAAGATCAATTGTGATCATCTTGGAATTCTGTTTACCATAAGTATGCTTAAGGTGTTGATAGCATCTGTTATAACTAGAATATATTGCAGAGAGCAGGCAGTTCGCAGAAGTAGGTGCTGAAGGTATTTGAAGCACATGTTCAATTAATTTACTTGTACCTTTGGATCAGCTCTGGCCTCATCTCTTACATATCATTACCTATTGATAGTATATTATTGTTGTACATGCTTAGGCTTTGTGGGGTCAGATAATTCCAAGTTTATGATACGAAGGTTAGGCTATATGGTAACATATTATTTCATGGTATTTAATTACAGCGGGAGCTCTGTAGCAAGCCAGGAGCTGAATCTCACAAGGATAACAGTTTTATCTGCAGAAGTGGATACGGATTTGTTCTAAACTCTTAAAAATCTGTGCTGTGTTTCTAATATTATCTGTTCCTATTTGATCCAGACATTCCTAAAATTATTTGGTCTTTTGGGTTATAAGTTCTAATTAGCTGAGTTGATTGCAAAGCAGCCTGGATCTCCTGCAGAGTCTTCTATGTTTCTGGTCCTCAAATAAAACTGAAGACTGTATGAGGTCATTGGTAAATGGGTCAGAGGAGCACACTGTGTTGTCTCCAAAATTATAATAGGCCCAATAAGCATTTCTTTCTTTGTTTTCCCTTCCTTCCTTGCCCCTTCCCTACCTCCGTCCCTCCCTCCCTCTCTTCTTCCCTTCCTTCCTTCCTCCTTCCTGATTCCTTGCTTTCTTGATTTTGTTTTTCTTTTGGTGTTAGGAGATAGGATAAATGAGGTAAAACTATATTAAAGTACTTGTTTTATGAAGAAGTGATTAAAGTACTAATTAATATTAGACTTTAATAAGTCAAAGTTTCACCTTGTAATCTCTAAAGAAACCACCAAAATTAGTAAAAAGAAAGTAAAACTAACAAGTTAATAGAAGGGAGAGAGAAAATTAAAAATACTTGATTAATCAAGATAAGGCAGACAAATGAAGACAGACCAATTTAGTCAAAAGGAAAATGAGTAATAAGACAGTGGATTTAAACTGAGATATATTAATAATTACATTAATGGAAAAAGAGCAAATGCTCCAAATAAAAAGCTATTTTTTTGACTGAATTAAATAATGAAGAAGTTGCTTATAAAAGACATGCCTTAATATAATATAAAGACACAGGAATATTGGGAGTATAAAGATGGTTAAAGATATACTCTGCAAACATTTGTCAAAAGAAATCTGAGACAGCTATATTAGTCATAGTAAAAGTAGACTTTAAAAGAAGTATTACGAGAGGTAAAGGGGGACTCTTCATAATAAAAAAAGGGTCAATCTACAGGAAAATGAATCTAAAATTATGTGTAGCTAATCTCATGTGTTCAAAACATGTCAGGTAAAAATAGTTATAGCAAAAAGTATAAATGGACAAATCCACAATCATTATGAGGATCATATAAACATAACAACATGGAAGATTTGAACAGCACGGTTAACAAACCTAACTCTAATAGACATACATAGAACAATGAATCTAACTGCTGAGGAATACATATTTTCAAGCGCACATGGAATAGTTACCAAAATCAACCATATTTTGAGTCATAAAACAACATTTCAACAAATTTCCAAGTATTTAATTTGTATAGTGTAACATCCCTGATTATAGTAGGACTAAGTAAGAAACCAATTAAAAAATAAAGCAAGAAATATTTGGACATTAAACAATATTGTTCCAAACTGCCCATGGTTGAAAGAACAATGACAATGGAAATTAGCAAATATTCTAAATTTGATAATAATGAAAATACAACCTATAGTCACTTAGGCTGGACTTGGTTATTTTTACCCCTTTCTCTCACATTCTGCAATTAATTGCCAAATTATGCATATTTTGCCTCCATTTAGTCTCTCTCATCTGCTTCATTATTTCTAAGCACACTATGAACAAATCAGTTTAGGTTCTAATTGTCTCCAAATCAGTTTAGGTCCTAATTATCTCCACCTTAGAATGCCTCAACACCTACTGAAAAGAACATTTACTCTTTAATGCTTCCCATTATTTTCATCCATCTAAAACATAGATGCCATTATAGTCTTCTAGAAGCTGAGTTTTGCATTTGGCTTCCCCATTTGCCTCCATGGGCTTATAACAAATGTCTCAAACTTTTATCGAACTAGTATTGTGTGATAGTTCTTTCATGCACTTTGACTTATCCCCACACCCAAATGCCACTTTCCTCTTAACATTCTCTCTGGGTTAAAGCCTCCCCTTCTCTCTATTACATCCTGTATGTTCCTCAAGTTCTTTTACAAATGTTATCTTCCAAGAAACCCTTAGGAGATACATCTTTTAATCTCTGAACTCTCAATTTTTTGGTCCCTTCTGTCAGTGTGAAACAGTTTAGCCAAGGACCTAGACAAAATCTGGTTGCATATTTGGTGAGCCAGCCAGAAGCTTATAGGTGAGTGAAACTGGCCTACAGCCTGATTAATGACCTCTTTTGGTTATCCATTTTATACTGGTTTGCGTAAGAGCCTCCACAGGATGGGAGGCTCCTGGGAGGGAAGAGGCCCGGGCATGGGAAATCTCTACGTCCACACCACACACCCAGACTTATGAGAGCTGACTCCAGCCAGGAGGGCTGGGGCACAGGGCAGCGGCCCAAAGAAGAGTCTTGCCAAGATCAGGTTTCCCTGGCTGAGTGCCAGGTGCTGCAAAGCTGCTTTTTCAAGCACTTATAGCAGCCTTCAGCTTTGCCCTCAGGCCTGGCTGCTGGTGCCTTCTCCCACTCTCTCTCCTTAGTGGTAGTGGCAATGACTCAGCTCTAGGGGCTTGCACCTCCCCACAGGTGCATACTTTTGCATGCCTGCCTTCCTATCCACCACACCCGGCTACCTGGTCTGGGACTGTGTGGGAAGGCAGTAGGCAGGGCTAAAGATGGATGCCACGGGAGTTCCCTTCCCCAGGGGTGTCACAGGCCAGGGCTGCCATCATAATTAAACTTCACCCATGTTTTACCTTCCTACTTCCTACTATTTAATTTCTCATTACAGGTTTGTGTTAAAATGCTTTAGAATGTCTTAAAAACTGTAAAACTGAAAATGCATTTTCTAGCAAGTAAATTATTGCCTTAGGACCCCAAGGCCTGTCAGCTAGAACAACTGATCTCTAATCATTTAATGGCCTTTTGATGGCTGGTATAACTGAGAAACTCCCAGTTTCTAGAACTGCTTTTTAAGACCTCTGTAAGAATAGGAAGAAGTTTTTTCTGCCCCTTCTCCAGGAAGGAGCAATATTCAGCTTGAAAGCCATCCGATCTATTCGGTCTATCTTCCAAGTCCAGAATGGCCCCAGAAACACCCAGTGGTAGGGTCTCTGTGATTCCCAGGGTGGTGGGAACAAAATAAGTAACTCTGAATGTCCCCCAAGACCTAGGAAGCCTTGGGCACTTCGATTCAGAGAGCAGCCAAATGTTCCCTGAGATTTATCTTAGGACCTTCCGTTTGGGTAACAGTGTAGTCAGTCTCGGACCCTGGAATACAAGTGTGCCCAGAACCAGAGAAGTAAACTCTGAATGGCCCCCATGCTTTGGGCCCTTCCATTCAGAGAGTAGCCAAATGTACCCTGAGAGTTCTCTCAGGTGCTTTGATTTAGGTAACTGCTCCTATTGTCTCCCACCAATCCATCTTGGGCACTTTGGTCTGAACTTCAGAGTTTTTAGGCATCCCCTAAGACCTGGGTAGGCCCTGGGAATGTCTGTTGGCAGGACTTTGGATTAAATTCTCAGGATGTTGAGACCAGAGTATCAGCTCCAAATTATTTGGAGTGGTAAATGTTTTAGTCAGACTTGGACTCTGGAATGCCAGGTCAGTGGATTAAAAAGTACTTTTTTTCATTCTTTCTAGAATAATGGACATGGTCCCCATGGGAGTGTCTCCTCAGCGTTCAGGAAATTCTGCCAGCTGCTGGTCTACATGGCCACAGTATAGCCAAAAGCAACCTCTATTCTAGATCAAATTCCGAGGAATGTTGAACGTGTTAAAAGTCCTGGTAAACTTCATTTTCTAAGTAGTTAATGAATGTGCTTAACCCAGGTATCCCTCTTGGCCTTTGTTCCAGAACTTGTCCCACTCATACCCTGGGGAGGACTGGTAAACCACATGCCATCCTGCCAGGGCTAAGCATTTCCCACCAGAAGAGAAATAGTAAATGATGTGGCTAAGACCTACTTCAGCTTAGCCCCTTTGAGATCATCCATGGGTAACCTTTCCACACCCAGGACCTAGAAACCAGGTTCTGATAAAAACTTGGCAAGAAAACAAGCCTCACTCTCAATTACAGCCAAAATGAAAAGAACTTTACTCTGTAGTTCTGATCACTCCCACAGCTATTAAAGTTAAAGGAATTCCCAGCTTGGTGAACTAATCCCAGGTGAAACCAGCTGCCCAAGGAAGTGCCAGCTCACCAGAAGCATCTGATGGGACGCACGAGGGCCAGTCATTGGATGGTCTGAAATACTCTTCAAGAGACAAAGCTAAGTAGTGTCTGTGTCAAATACAGCTGTTCCCTCTATCTCTAGCACAAAGGCCTATTGTTAGGGAGAGGACAAACCAGACACCCCTTTAAAAAATCTTGTCTGTTCACATCTCCTGTAGCTTAACTAAAAAGCGCAATGCCTCTTCTCTCTAGCGTTAACTCTCTCAGCATAAAGCAACTGAAAGAGGAGTACTATTTCCCACTAACTTCAGGAAGATGCAACCTTTGCAGGCACGTGGTCTTTTTTACTTGTGTGGTTCAGTATCCTCTTAGTGGAACCATATATTCCCAAAATTCTAATCAAGTTTATTTCTTCCAGAATCAACATCTTGTTAGCCATATGGAGACTTCATCCAGCTTCACACAAGATGCTAGATCCATCTTCCTCCAACCGAGATAGAACAGCCAGAGGGTTTTATACCTTGTCAGGTAGGGCCTACTGTCCCTAATCAGCAGGAAGAATTACAGAAGAAAGACCATTACCTTTCAGCACTCCTTTAAAAGTAAAGGTGTAAACTTTCTGAGGGGAAAATGAAGCCGGCTAGTAAAATAGAGAATCAATAGACAGATCTGGAACCTGGCAAAAAAGTCCATGTGGACTTCAATACCTTCAAGATGGCTTCTGGAAGACTCTCACAGATTCTCTCATTCAGAATAAGATTTCTTCTGGAAGGCAGGAGAAGCCCTGGATATCCTCCAGGAACCTTATCATTTTGCCTTCCCAAGGGATTGATGGTTGGGGTAATCAATCAAAACAACAAACAGCTGGAACTCCTCCTATGCCATTAGCAAAGGGGTGGAATAATTAGTGGTTTAAAAACAGGTGCAAAGGACTTTTGCTCTCTCTTTCTTGCCTTTTGACCCCTGTTCTTGCCTTCTATGCCATGCTTTTGCCATGCACCCCCCCCCCAAACACATGGATCAACACACAAATAAAACCTGTGCATTTAAAATCTATAATGGGAAATTGTAGTCTGTAAATTAGTCCTCTTTATCACTCTTCAGCCCCATCTCCTCTACCTGGGACCCATGATCTATTATTTTCTCACATTTCTCTTTCCTCCCTACCTTAATAAATTACTGGCCTAACTAACCCTCTTGAAATTCATTTTTTGTAGCTCAGTCAAGAACCTAGACAAAATCTGGCAACAAGTGCATTTATGACCCTTTTCTGCTACCAAAAAGAGATTTGATTATTCCTCTCATATACCTCATTACTGTATTTTGATTTCATTAATTGTTGTCTTACTTACCTTTGTACCACATGATGGGTATAAAACATGGAGATGTAGGTGGAAATATCTAAATACAAAACAATCTGTTGGAATACTATCATGTATCAGACATATTGAAGGGCATTTTCAATTTTTTAAAATAGCAGATAAATTTCAGTTCAAGCTGAAATTAATACTTATAAATTTATGCATAAAAATAAAATTGTTTGGGATAAGTTATTTTGTGTTACATGGAAATACTATAAACTAGGTTTTAATTTTGATTTATTACACATAAATAGTTACACTATTTTTCTTAGTTTTCTTTATTTTATACAAATATTTTTTTAATTTCCTGATTAAATGCTTTGAAATTCATTTCCTTAGGTTCTGCTTGACCAAACAAGCAAGCAAATTTCTTGTATAAATTATAAATTAATAAAATCAAAACTTCCATAGGAAAATTCTAAATGTGTTTTAGAATACTGGAGCCACCCCTTCCACAGCTTCCAGCAACTCAATGAATTTGATCAACTGCCCCATATAATGCCTCTAATGTCTTGCTTCAGCTTACCGACAACTTAATATAGTGTAAGTAGATATTAAAGTTTGAAATAGGTTAGCAATTGCACAATTCCAGTGATTCAAAATATATCTAAATGCTTTAAATGAATTATAATTTCATTATGGAACAATAAATTTCAAGTATTGAACACTTTCCCAGTTTGTAGTTAATAAAAGTGGCTGCAAATTTTAGTCCTTAATTCTAAAGCACTCCAAGTGTCTTTTGTATAGACTACATTTTCAAAAAATACCATTTAATTCTAAGAAAGCTTTTGCACATATTCATTAATTTCTACAGAAAAGACTATTATGGATATTTTCTTATTAACTCTGAAATTATCAACCTCAAACTATTATTATAAAAAATGAACCACAGAGAAACAAAATGCAGGGTTTTTAATTTAGGAAAAATCAATTTATAGGGTCTAAATAAATAAACTTGGATAAATCTTATATTTAAGGAACTGAAAATAATTCTTACTATCATTTAAGAGACATTGAAAAGTTTTATCAGTTGGAATAAAATGACTGTTCTGTTTTCTGGTTTAGAAATCATTTTTCAATTAATTTGATGCAGTCCATTTTGGGGGAAAATCCTCTATAAAATAATTAGAATTTTATTTATAAAGCAAAATTACAGTTTTAATCAGATGTTTGAAAATAAATGTTAATTATTTTGATTCACTAAAACAGGCTCTAATAAATTTTAAAAAATTAACACGACAAATAAAAAAGGCTTCATTTTTTTTTTTTTTATTCTCTCCCAAAGCAATTTTAGATTGAAATTTTGGGAAAATTTTAACTTTATCAAAATATGTTTGAGGATTATATGCCATAAATAAGTGTTGATAAAATTGAATGCATATATTTTGTTACAGACACTATTTTTCAAGAGAATAGCCCATCAATATGGAAAGAAGACAAGAGTAAAAGAAACAAAAAAAAAAGCATAAAACTAATATCTTCCAATTTAGACAGATGAGAATTTTATGTCTTAGGAAATGGCAGCTATAAAATATAAGCAGGATAGGGTGCACCTGGGGCATGGCTCTATGGAATATGTAAGTGTTCAACTTGTAATAGTGTGTTATTTCAGTGGACAGAGACCCACACAATGAACAAGAAAGCATTAAACTCCCATCTTGGTATTATTGCAAGTAACTATTAACCTTATTCTTAAAAAAATTGAGAATCATTGGTAACCATAGGTTCCGAAGGGCTGGGGAGAGATGAATAGAATAGATGAAACACAGTGCATTTTTAAGGCATTAGAATTGTTCTGCATGACCTTGCAATAATGTATACGGGCCATTTTAAATTTTGTCAAAACCTATAAAAGTGTATGGGCAATATGTAAACCATAAAGTAAATCATTGACCATGCTTAGTAGCAATGTTTCAATATTTGTACATCAATTCTAATAGATGTACCATCCACATATAAAATGTTATTAATAGGGAAGAGTGGAAGAGGGGGAGGGCATTGGATATATGGGAATCCTCTGTATTTTCTATGTGACCTTTTTTGTAACCTAAACATCTTTGAAGATAAAATGAAAAAAAATAAGACACTGGGGGAATAAATGGAAGAAAATGTTATGGTACGTACAGGATAACAGATCTTGTGAAAAAGATACACTGTATAAAATGTATTAAAACTTTTATTTTATTTCAATTTTTTTTATTTTTCCATTTTTGATTTTTGTATTTCATTTGTTATTTTTAAATTATTATTTTATTTTCTTATTAATTTTATTTGATTATTTTGGCTTCATTTTTGGAGAGGTTTTGGATAACAGAAGGGTCACAACTATGGCAGGGAATGATCACTGGTGTGGGGTGTCATTGATGGGGGACTGTAAGGGGGGGGTGAACCTGGGGCATATGAATATGTTCAAGTGTTTGTGGGGAGTTGTCTTGGTGAGTGGAGAACCACACAACAACTAAAATAATACTGAATTTCCTTCCTGGGGAATCCTGCTACATTCTCTAATAGAATGGCAAGAAACCCCCAAATACATGGGCAGTGCCTACTCAAGGAAGACAGACCATTATGACAGACCCTTGATATTAATGATTGCACTTATGAATCTTTTCTTTTGAAATTGAAACGTAGCCTAGTATTATATATTGCCTAAGAGTTACCTCCTGAAAGCCTCCCTGTTGCTCAAATGAGGCCACTCCCTAAGCCAAACACAGCACATAAACACTTTACCTTCTCCTCCCCTCCCCCAACCCATGATGGGACGTGACTCTCAGGGATGAGCACCCCTGGCATCTAGGGATGATTACCAAGTGACAACTAACAATGCATCCAGAAAAAGACCTTGACAAAAAGGGGGAAATATTAAATACAAATGAGTTTTTATGGCTAAGAGATTTCAAAAAGTGAGTTGGAAGGTCATTCCAGAGGTTATGCTTATGCATGTCTCAGCAAGATCGTATTCACTGCCACAGTAAACAGTGCCTCAAATAGTGGGGCTCCTGAGGGCTGTAGAGACATCCAGACACTATAAGCGGGGAACACAGGCTCAGGAAGTCAGTACCCTGTCAGTGGGTCTTAGTTTGGAATTCATGTTCCCCAATGTAACAAAGTTAGACTATTTATAGTTTCCCTACACAGGGGTCCTCTGCTCCTTTTATTTGAATTTGTAATTAGCACTATACTTGTTAAATATATGTCCCAGAGACTTAAATCTTTGGTCTGTTCATGTACTGGTTGAGCCCTAAGTCTCAGCAGAGTTGCAACTCTTCAGTTCATTGGACTCACCCAGAATAACTAACAAGGAGATAATGATGGACAAGGCCCATCCCAAGGAACAGAGAGTGTCTGAAACTACAAGCAAGACAGTTCCATCTATCTGCCCCATGGGATCTAAGCCCCCTCTCAATTAGAAACAGAGTGCGCATCACCATCTCAAAATCCTCATGATTGGGGAATGAACAATGGACTAAAGTAGACCAATTATTATTCTATTATAGACTTATTATTCTAGCAATGAAAGAACTTGTATCATTGATATAAAGGCAGTGGCCACTAGAGGTTCTGAGGGGAGACAGCAGGAAGAATAGTTGTAACATGGGTTTTTTTGGGGGATATTAGAATTGTCCTGTATGATATTGCAATGAAGGATACAGGCCATTATACATTTTGTTTATAACCTATAAAATTGTATGGGGCAGAGTGTAAATTATAATGTAAACTATATTCCATGGTTAGTAGCAATACTTCAATATGTGTTCATCAATTGTAACAAATGTACCACACTAATGAAAGATGTTACTAATGTGGGAAATTGTAGGAGGGGGGAAGGGTGGGGCATAGGGAAATCCCCTATAATTTTTATGTAACATTTCTGTAATCTAAAGCTTCTTCAAAAATTAATAAAAAACAAACATTATAAAAAAGAAGTGGCTGGTCTACTTGAGAATTTAGAATCTTAAAAAATTAAAAATAAAGATCTCTCAATACACACAAAAATATATAAACAGTAGTAATGTGTCTAGAAGAAATATAGTTTTTCAAAATCTTTCTTCTTTGTTTTCTCTTATCAGATGTCTTTGTAGTAGCATAGTTTTAACTGAGTGAGAAGAAAATAAATTGAAAAAGGCTCCATGATCAAGATAGACAAGGTATAGATTTAAATGTTGATGGTAGGAAAAAATGATCTATAATTTCTCAGGTGCCTTTGCCAAGTGTTGCAAATAGTAAAAAACATAGTTAAAGATATATGTTAAAATGTATGTACTAGCTAAGTATATAGTTAGATGTCTGAAAGACTTACCTATAGTCAGTTCAATTATCCATTTGAACTGTACTTCCTTAAGCCATGAAACAAAACTCAACTGTTTGATGTCCCTCAATAGGACAGTGCACTTCCCATGATTCTAAGGGAAAGTGTTTACTTAAGCAGAAAGCACTTAGATTTAATGCTTGTGGCCTAAGCTCCTTTGTACCCCTTCAGATTACTGAAAGCCTGTTTTTATAAAATACAGTGATAATTAAATATTATCTAATAAACAAAAAGAGGTGCCAGTGCAACTAGTCTATTATTTGATCATAGGCTAAAATAGTCAGAAAACTATGACATGGATCAACAAAATTTTTAAAAATCCCAAAAAGAAGATTGTGTATATGATTAACTCAAACTGCATACAATTTTCCACATAGATAGACATGAAAAGTTTACAAAGAGTTTGCTATAATCTGAAGAAACCTACAGAAAGCTTCTGTTCTGAATTTTATTAAATAAAACATACATTAATAAGAAAATTAGTTTGAAAGAGAATAAAGATAGAAATAAAATAAGAAGGGGAACAATGAAATTTCAAACTTTCAAGTGCAAATGTAAGCAATATTACGATAAAGTTTATAGTAAAAGAATTGCTTTGCAATACAGATTTAAAATAATCCTCAAAATATACCTAATAATAACAGAAAGATTAATTCAATGGAGAGATAATAGGTAGATATAATTAATATGTTTCAAAATAATGAACAGGGCAAATGGAACCAAAACTGTATCAAAGATGTTATAGATGAAAACAAAAAAACTTTCCTGAGCAACCACAACAAAAAGTCTATCTGTGAATTGAAATCTCACCATTGCCTATGTAAAATTAGTAAAAACTATTGACACTAATATATATTGGAAAATCTATTGACTATTAAGGGTTAAAAATAAATCCTGAAAGATATACTTGGAAAATGGAACAAAATATAAACTAATATAAATATACCAATAATAATGATAGTAGAAGAAAAACAATTCTAGAACTAAAGGAAAATTTGAACAATAAATAGAAATGTCTCACAGATTGCTGGCCAAATATTAAAGAAAGATATATACCATTGAAATATATGGATAAAAAATATTAGGGCAGTGTGGCAGTTTGATACTTTAAAGAATTCCAAAAAGGGATGCATATTATGTTTGTAAACTAATCTATTTCTCTGGGTATGATACCCTTTGATTGTATAGAGTCAACTGAGATGTCTTTGATTAAATTATGTTAAGATAGGGCTTTGATTTGACCACGTCATTCGGACAATTCAGAGTTGAGTTCTTGTCCCCTTGGTGCACTATATAAATGGATACCCAATCAAGAACACAGAAGCAGATACTCAAGAAAAGAGAGAGAGCTCTATAAACATGGAAGAGGATCCTGTGGCCCCAGGAAGAGAGATAAGCTGTTTGCCTGCTAGTTTACAGCTGAATTGTAAAGAGACCAGAGTAGCTGAGCTCAGAAAGAAGATTGAGTTCTTTGAGCTCAGAAAGAACAATCCCCAGAGGAAGAGAGATGAACCCTATGTCAATCTACTGCTGAGATCAGAAGAAGCTTAAGAGCCTTAAGAGGAAAGAGGAAGGCTGAACCCTTGCAGACATCACGTGCCATCTTGTGTCAACACGTGGCAACAGACTTTCGGTGAGGAAGTACCTCTTATGATACCTTGAGTTAGACTCTTTAGGGTCTTGTAACTGCAAGCTTTTACCCCAAATAAATACCCTTTACAAAAGCCAACAGATTTCTGGTATGTTGCATCAGCACCCCTTCAGCTGACTAATAGAGGCAGTATAGGAATTCTCTAGGTTATACATGATTGTTTTGTAAGCTCACAACTTCCCTAATAAAAAAATAAAATAATAATAAAAAAAAAACTAACAGAGAGAGAAAAAAAGTATTAGGGCAAATAAACATATGAAAAGACATTCAAAATCATATAGGTGTATCTTGTCTTATTACACTTCACTTTATTGTGCTTTGTAGATATTGCACTTTTTACAAATTGAAGGTTTGTGACAACGCTGTGTCAGGCAAGTCTATTGCTGTCATTTTCCCAATAACATGCACTCTCTTCATGTTTCTATGTCACATTTTTGTACTTCTCACAACATTTCAGAATTTTTCATTATTTGTAACTGTAAAGGTGATCTCTGATCAATGATCTTTGATGTTACTCTTGTGATTGTTTTGTGGTGTCACAAACTACTCCCCCCAAAAACTGCTAACCTAATCCATAAATGTTGTATGTGTTCTGATTGCTCCACAAAATGGCTGTTCTCCATCTCCCCTCCTCCATCTCCCCTCCTGTCTTCAGCCTCCCCATTACCTGAGACAGCAATATGAAATTAGGCCAATAGCCATAAACTTGTCTCAAAACGTTCAAGTGAAAGAAAGTCTTCATAAGGCTATAACTGTCACAGATAGTGATTCCTTTGATGGATCTGGGCAAAGTAAGTTGAAAACCTTCTGGAAAGGATTCACCATTCTAGATGCCACTAAAAACATTCATGTTTCAGGGAAGGGGTAAAAAAATCAACATTAACAGGAGTTTGGAAGATGTTGATTCCAACCCCCAAGGATGACTTTGAGGAGTCCAAGGCTTCTGTGGAGAAAGTAAATGCTGATGTGGTAGAAATATCAGAGAGCTAGAATTAGAAGTAGAACCTGAAGATGTGACTGAATTGATAAACTCATAAAACAGATGAGGATTTGCTTCTTATGGATGAGCAAAGAAAATGGTTTGTTGAGATGGCATCTACTCCTGGTGAAGATGTTATGAACATTGTTGAAATGACAACAAAAGATTTAGAATATGATATAAATTTAGTTGATAAAGCATCAGCTGGGCTTGAGAGGATTGACTCCAATTTTGAAAAAAGTCCTACTGTGGGTAAAATGCTATCAAACAGCATTGCGGTCTACAGAGAAATCTTTCATGAAAGGAAGAGTCAATCAATGTGGCAAACTTCATTGTTGTCTTATTTTAAGAAAAGGCACAGCCACCCCAACCTTCAGCAAGCACCACCCTGATCAGTCAGCAGACATCAACAACCCTGCAAGACCCTCTGCCAGCAATAAGACTATGATTTGCTGAAGGCTTTGATGTTTATCAATAAAGAATTTAAAAATCAAAGTACACTGTTTTTATTTAGACATAATGCTATTGCACACTTACTAGACTGCAGTATAGTGTACTGGGAAACCCAAACATTTGTGACTTGCTATATTGCTCTATTTACTTTATTACGGTGGTCTGGAACTGAACCTGCAGTATCTCTGAAATATGCCTGTATACATATCTTATTTCTGAGACGAGCTTAACGTATGGTTCAGTGATTCTTCTTGTACAGTTGCTATATACAACCACAGAATATAGCTCCAGGAATTTTTATGTGTGAAAACTTTGGAAAAAAACCAACATAATTGTTTCAGAGCATTAGCCACAAACTGGTTAGAGTATGTGGTCTGGATGAGACTCTCGCCTATATTTGCTCATCTACCCTATATAATAAAAATGGGTGCTCTATAGGAGCTGGAATAGCACATACTCATATTAATATTTATAAAATGAAGTAATGAAGATATAAGTTAATTAGAAGCACTCAAAATATGTTAAAGCAGGACTATCAATACCTGCCATGTTCAAAAAAATGTTTTAAGTGGAATAGATAAAAGTGCAGGCCCATAACACTTTAATGTTTAACTTTTCCCCCTTTTCTTCTCCATAATTTTTCCTTGTATACACACGCATACATGCATCAAAATAATGTCTTTCACTAAATGTTTATACCAGAGAAATTTTGAGATCTGATTTCATTACCTTTTCTAATCATTAACCCTGGAACTCATGCTACTCAGGTCATCAGGGTTGGACCCACTTCATTCTGGTTTCTACTCAAGTGCCACCTTGTAGGATTGCTATTTAAAAACGCTGCCCATCCTCAACCCTGCTACTCACTGGCCATTAATTTTTTCAAATTTTTACTATATTAACCAACTTTTGATATTATATATCATCAGCCCTCAATGCAGATCTATGAGGGAAGGAACTCTTTCTATATGGTTAATCACAGTATCTTCAGGAGCTAAAAGTAGGGATTGGAACATAGAAAGTTGTCAATAAATATTAATTTGATAAATTAATCACTAATCTTTACAAATTCAAATGTATGCATCCAATGATCTTTGAAAGGGCCACAGTTTAAGAAAGAGTAACATTCTTTGAGAAACAGTCTTTTTGCCTCTTGAAGCAAATTGATTAGCTAAACTCATCAAACTAGTTCCATATTAAATTATTTTGTTGTAATTATGCACCAAAGTGTAAGAAAGCATATTTTATACACCATTGAGTTTCACAATTTGAAGAATTGGTCAGCAGTATCATTTTGTCACAGGAAGTAGTTTTTCTGCTTATTTTATTAAAACCAGAGGAAGAATTCTGCCTTATTTAATCAATTTCAATCAGAAATTGAAAAGAGAAAATATGAAAATACTACAGATGTGAAAAAAAACAATGTTAGTGAACATTTTAAAATCTTCCTGGAGACATTCTTGATATTTATGATTTAGCACCTAGAAAAATATTTCTAATTGTTAGTTGATAAGTTGTCCTACTACGCTTTCTGGTATTATCACCATTTAACCATTTTAGGTTTATTTTCTAAATCAATGTACAACACTGCAAAGTTTGAGAACAGTCTAATAAGACTATCTTTACTTTTTAAAATTATCAAGTTTATTTAAAATTCACAAAAATAAAAGAACAGAATGGCAGCTCAACAAGTTACGGAAATATTACTTCTAAAAAGTTGTTTTTCAGGCACCTTTATCTCATCTAATTCCAACCACTAACTCAGTTGTTCTTCCAGTGTTCAGAAAGATACACAGATGAATACAGATCAGTTCAGTTCAATGACATAGTCAAGGTATCCTTATTAATGAATAAATGAAAAAAAAATGCTTAATCATATTCATATCTCACAAACTAAATCCCATATTCTTTTTTTAACCTTAGAATGAATATAGTACCAACTTTGCTTTTGCTACAAAAACATTACAATGTTGTTGTTAACTATAGTCTGTAAATTACATTAATTATATTTTCCCATGCATCACCACATTCTTAACACCCTGTAACAGAACATTCCTGTATTTATATTATTAACCACAATCCTCATCTACTTCCAAAATCATTGTTATACATTCCCAATATTATACTCTAGCTGTCTTCCAACTAACTACTAGTTTAAGCCACAATCACATCCATAAATCCACAGTGTTTGCTGCATTCATTACAATATGTTACCATCAACTTCAACCATTATCACATATTTACATTTAACCTTATTAATAAGGGCAACCTTTACTTTGGATGCAACTTCAGAATTTGGGGGTCCCCAAGACCAACTTGAGTTTGATAATTCACCAGAGAACCTACAGAATTCACTGAAAGATGAATTTCATGTTTACAGTTTATTACAGTGAAAGGATACAGATTGAAATCAGCAAAGGGTAGCTACACAAGAGATAGTATCCAGGAGAGTTCTATATGTGGAGCTTCCAGTTGTCATACACCATGGAGTCATGGACAGTAGTAACTCTTCCCAGTAACAATGTGTGCCAATATGCATGGGGTATTGCCAACTAGAGAAGCTCTGGAGGTTGATCTGAAACTACCTGACCCAATGCTTCTGCCATGAACCACAATGTTGGACTATCTGGCATGACCCAAGGCTCCCAGGTAAACATTATTAGGTAGAACCTTCCAATGGTTTAGAGATTACCTCCTAGGAGGGGAAATGTCAAACATTTTGGACAAGATTAATTCTCTGCCCTACAAATGTACAAGTCTATAAATTATGTATTAAGAAAATGTGAATTATTCTCAAACAATGTGCTAAAACCAGTCTAGACCTGTAAAACCAACTGATTTTTCAATGATGTCCTTTATTTTTCCTAGATTTTTGAAAATATAAAGTATCTCTATCTGCATCCATCATTTATATTCTGACAAATCTCACCATATTTTGTTTTCATTACTGAATATATGTGATAATAAATATTTTTATGATGCACCCAAAAAGGTGAACTCAATATCAATTTTATTTAATATTTCAATAAGTTTTTTTTAGTAGTAATATTTCAACATACTTTATTATTTAAGGTTGGTATTTTAAATAGAAATAAAAAATTTGCATATATGCGTTTTTGCTTTCCTTTAAGATACAAATCTTATTTTTTTAATTATTTGTGTTATATTAATATAAAACAATATACTATAATACAATAATATAGAAATAATGAAATAAAATAAAAATTCAATAAATCAAATTAAATAGTTAAATTTGTATTTACAGTGATAGGTAATTTCTGGGAACTTTTCCAAAAGGCATTTAAATGTTTTAATGCAAAAGAGCACCCATGAAAGCAACATTAGCTTTACAGCATTGATGGACATTCCCCATAAAACAAACCTAAAATTAAACAATAGTCAATTAAATTTCTGGTTCATCTTGGCAATGAGTACATGACTGATTTTAGATAATCTAGTGAAGCCAGGAATAATAGAGAAGTGAGATACTTGAGTTTCAGATATGAATGAGGCATACTTTGGGTACAGAAGAACTTAAGCCTCATTCCTGATTCCCACGCTCCCCACATACACAACCAGGGGATGAGTTTTTCTTAAAATGAATCAATATTTCTCCATAACGAAACTCAAAGTCAATAATCTAAAAGAAAGACAGAGACTACACTGATACTCTCTTCCTTTGTGAATATTACTTTAAAACAATTCCAATTCTTAGAATTCCATTTTCTTTGCTTCTATTTTATTTTCCCCTATCCTTCCTTGAACATGTCTCAGAGATGATATGGTTATTTTTAAATGTAAACTAAAAAAGAACATGCATGTACTTACATACAGTTTTAATGTGATTATTTAAAATGTGGAATAATAGAAATGAGAATTTATGTATAAAGGCTGTTGGCCCCTTTATATAAATTTGACTTCTGTAGAGTTTTAGCCTGATTCCTTTAATTTGGAAAAATGAATAGAAGTCATGCCAGTAATTATATAAATAATAACAGAGAAAACAGTTACGCTTTGCCTTGAATTTACAATAGAATTTCATTTTTTCCCTTTTCACATTTATTACTGTAGTCTATGTTTTTTTCTATAGAAAATACTGTATATGGGAATATATATCTTTTATCTCTAAATATTTCTCTATATCATGCTAGTTCTACCTATTGATCTACAAATCATTGTTTAGTAAAGTCCAATCAGAAGCCGTATACATACAAATTTCAGGAATTCTGTGGTCATTTGTTCAACATTGATACATGAAATCACAAAACACTTTATTCAATTATAAGACTTACAGTACTCTTTAAAATATTGGAAAGAAAGTCATACTCAGAGTATTTTCTTCCTGACTATAGCAAACTGGCTTTTTAAAAAATTCCTAAAAATAATTGAAGTTTTCAAGATTTTCAAATAAGGCTAATTTTTTATCATTTCTTAAAATTACAGCTTTGAGGCATTTTATTATAAAGAGTTGGTAATCATATACATAAACTTATATGAACTTAAAATTCATCAGACATTTACTTCATTGTTTAGCTTGACCTTCTAGTAAATCTTTAGCTTTATTGATTTTGGCTGCTATATAAGGAGACACTTCCTTGCTTGGGTGATTTAAGAACACACCCCAGTGGCCAGCTGGGCAGGACCTTCCAATCAAATGAAATTTCATGGCCATTCAGTGTATGATTCTAACTTTGTGTTCCTCTGTTTTCTCTTCTCTGGAAATAAAGACACTCTCAGGTTAAAAAAAACAAAAAAACAAAAAAACAAAACCACACACACACATTTCGTCAATGAGCATCTTTTATTTTCCCTTTATTGGCAGTAGGGCTTATGCCATTTTGTAATTTTGGGCTCAAACCCACTTCGTAATAGCCACCACGAAGGCCTACAGATCCTGCCCAGCAATAGGCAGTCCAACTGCTTCCACCATACTGGCCACGGCCGCCAGCCGGAGCGCGGTTCATCTCAGTTAGGGGCTGCCACCACCCACTCACGCTTCTACCAGAAAGCCACATCCACACCTCCAGCAGCTACTAAAGCTAACCTCCTTAGTTCTGCAAGCAAGAGTGCAAAGTACCTATAGTACAAAGCATTTTGCTTACGTAATACTTTCTATTATAGTTGTACCCATTAAAACTATCCCCCATATTCTTACTGACACACAAATTAAGAATTGAATACATGACCCAGCTACTTAAATTTTTATCCTTAGTCCTTCTGAGAGGTTGCTAGAACTGTCTGCTGAGCATTACTTTGTTTGATCATCACATGGCTTTGTGAGAGGCACAACTGCCATCTTTGTGAGAATTTCAAGGTTTTAGAGGGGTTAGGCCAGGGACTCAAAGTCATATAGCTAGTAAGAGCTAACACAGACTGCATATGCACTAATATCTGTTGCACTGCATTGCGGGAGCCTTCATGGAGGAGGTGGGAAAGAATTGACTTCCAGTTTAAATAAGAAAGGAGGAGGGCACTAAGCCCAGAAGAGTAAACAGCCTTTGCAAATCCATGAAACTGACAGGGACTTTTCCTGAGATGAGTAAAATTTGGGGGAAATAAAATCAGTTTTCAAATACACATTGTTTTTAATTTTTAATTTCCCTGGGAAATAGCATTTGTTGTTTCTGTTTTTGGATTTTTTGGGCAGGAACACAAAAAAGGAACATTTTGGGCATTCAAATTGGATGAGAAAACCAACCGAGATATCTGTGTTAGAGAGGAAACATCTACACAAATCTTTATTAAAATTTATACCTACCATGAAAACTACAGGCATATGACAACTCAAAAATAAAACCAATTTGTATTTGGTATGTTTCTTTCAAGTAAGATAGAATGTAATTATATAAAAAATTCTCCACCCTTGACCCTGTATCAAAGATCAGCCCAAATCATTTGTGAAGCATCCAGAACTGTAAATGAAGCCAGAATCCTGGTGTTACAATCAGAGCAAGGGCTATCATCTATAATTAAATTATGGATTATAATAACTTTATTACCCATCAACTTGGCATTAAACAGCGTGAATCACAGCATGGGGTCTCTGTCAGCTAACACTCCTGGGATGAGGATTCAGATGAGACCATTAAAGCTGAAAATAAATGCTAGTTTCCAGATCTCTGCCAAGGAGATGATGTCCTTCTGCATTGTTTAAAGGAGATGAGAGGGCCCAGAATGCAGGAAATAATTTTTCCACAGAATATAAATACTATTTTGAGAATATTTCTCAACTTTCATAAACAATCAAAATCAAAATCAAAATGCTTTCATTGTTAAGTACTCACTATCTTATATTATTAGATATATTTAATATAAATTATCCTCGAAAGAGGAGGGCACTAAATAATGAACAAGAAGAGAATCATCCTCAAGTCTTACCTCTGAGACACGTGTAAAAATGTGTAAATAATATAAACCAAACAAACAAGTCTCTGAACTACAAACAACAGATTTTTTTTTCTATTAAATATTGTATTCAAGCATTGCTAGTGGCACTCACTAATTTGCCTAAATAAAATTAAAACATCAAATGCTATTTTTCTTGATATTTCTGCCAAAGCATGGTTTTATTGTTAATAACTTTTTGTTACTTAATATAATAATTTTTAATGTCAAATAAGACTCAAAAAAATTAAGTTCTTTCTATAAGCTAACTGATTTCATAGCTTTATGTCTTATGATTTACTTAGTGGTTTCAATTGAGTTGGGCAATTTTTGTCAGTTCGTTTTGAGGAAGCTGAGAAGAGGAAATTGTAACTAAATACAAAGAGGGCATAAATGCAGTAGGTGTTGAAATTGGAACTCAGATCAAAATTCTACATGCTAGTATCTGTATAATATTGACTCACTTATACTGATACTCTTTATTTGTCACTAATCATTCAGTTTTGCATGATGTATAAGACTCATGTAATATAATGATGCAAAGAATACAGAAGCATAAGTTTTATATTTTTTGCTCTTTTGTTTTGACATTTATTTTACATATCTGAATATGTGAAGGAGGCAGATAATTGAGAAAGTAAAAATCATAGTGTCACCTGGTTCTTCTCAGGAAAGAACAGCAACTGTGTTTGGATAAGCACAATTCTTAAGACAAAAGCCATACTGTCAATAAAGTCCAACACTTGAGGAAGATGCCAGTGGATAAGTTTTAAGTTGCAGTCAGTGCTGCTCCCATATCTCTGCATCAGGGGTTCTTAACCCATTGGGGGTCCATGGAAAGATTTCAGGGGATCCATGAGCTTGAATTGAAAATCCAAAAAATACATTCCTTTGAGGACGTGTTGGTACAAGTGTGATATATTTATTAAATAAAACACAGTATTATTTTTATTTTGTGGGCTTAGTATGACTTTTATTTTGATGTAGTGTTCTCTGAGCGCAGTGGATAACTGCCTGCTTAGTATGATTTTTATTTTGATGTAGTGTGCTCTGAGCGCAGTGGATAACTGCCTGCTAAAAGGTTAGTAAGGATGGGGAGATGGTTTTATGATGCCATGGGAAAACTCAACTTGCTAAATGTTTGCCAAAAATGACCATTTGAACAGCTGTTGAACTGTGTTAGGTTACCAGGTATTGAAATTATGGGGAAGTTATAAAAGGAATTTTGAACAATCCTAAAATTTAATTTAAAGACATGCTGATGTTGAGTGTCAAAAGCTATCTGCTGCTACATTCTGAGAAGGGGTCTGTGGTTTTCACCTAACTAGCAAAAGGGTCCATGGAACAAAAAAGGTTAAGAAACCTTGTTCTGCATGCTTCATTTGTGCAGGACTCAGGCCTTCCATGCTTTATCTAAGGTGATTAAGGCACACTAATATCCCCATTGTGAAGGGATCTATAAAAGGAAGTCACAGAAGGTCACATGAGAGTTTGGATTGGTACAATTTATTACAATCCAGAGCCATCACATGCAAACAAATTGCCTCTATCTGGTACTTTCACTGATGTGCTTTGCCACAGCTAGAAACCAAAGGGCAGTCATGGGCAATTGAAATTAATAATGAATTCAAACATTTTAGTGTGCTGGCCTTTATCCCATGATTGACAAGTGAGTGTACAGTTTATTAAAATGCACCTTAGACAAATTAGAGACGTCATGTCAGTGTACCTTCAATTGCCCATACACCCATTTGATAAAGATTTGATAAAGCCCATATAATACCTGTATTTGACTTAAGTCTATATAGGTTACACAAAAACCCACACCTTATGCTTAAAGGGTAGGGGGACAATAATGTGTCCAAAGTGGTCAGTATCCCCTACTGCAAAGGTTGAAACCAGTTAATGAGTATTTTAAAAAGGGAGCTAGAAGAGTGAGGCAGAAGCCCATTTCTGGAACACAAATCATTAAGATTTTAAAACCCTGGGAATAGGATGGCAAGTGGAGAGGTGCATTTGCCTTTTACTCTGAGGGATTCATGTTTTAAATTTACTTCAAGTAAAATGATTTTGCTAACCTCGGGCTTTCACAGTCTCGATGAGACCTGCTTTATTTGAGGGTGAAGGAAATCTCAAGGAAGTAAATGAGCCACAAAAAAAAAAGTAGTTTGAAAAGCTATGAACAAAAGGATGAAACAGGCTCATACCTATTTTCTTTTTTCTTTCTTTTTTTTTTTTTTTTTTTGGAGATACCAAGGCTTGAACCCAGGGCTTCCTATATGTGAAGCAGACATTCAACCACTGAGATACTCCCGCTCCCCTCACACCTATTTCTTGATTATAATTGCTTCCTGTTATGAAATTCATTATTCAAATTGTTGTTTTCCTTTTATAGAGTTATTCTAAATCTAGTTTTTAAATGTATTAGCATTGAAAAGGCAAAAATGTTCTTTGTGAAATGATGCTTATTTTATTTACAATTAAATTTCATCTGCATTTTCATAACTATTATTAAATTATCTTGATATATTTACTTATACTTTAAATATAATACCCACCTTTAGTGAGCAAAATATAGAAATGCAAGGAGCTATATATAAAAGGGAGCATGCTGTTTAACATTTAAGTGAAAAATAATAAAGAGCTTTATTGGCAAGACTAACATATTATTGTGTTTTATTACAATAGAACATGTATCTAATTTTACAGGATTTTCTATTTTATTGAGGTGAAATTATCATTTCATACTAAATAACTTAAACTAGTGATAGATAATAGTCTCTTTTGTCTTAACCTTCAGAGTTAAGTTTTATATAATGATGATTTAATTGGAATTAATTTATATCATAGAGGACCTCATTAACTGCTTACCTAATACTATGTAATGTCAAAATAAAAGAATCAATATTGAAAGGTATGTTATGTGACAGAAGTAGCACAAGGCAGTGTATGTTCCATTTTTTGTGGCATTAAAATTGCAGCTTTGCTCAAACATTTAATTTAGTCTCTTGTTTTACACAATCACTGCTATTGTTTTTGATCATATAATGAAAATGCAGAATTACTTGCATTATTAAACAGTACAATTATAAACTCACTAAACTGAGTTTATGTATGTCAAATAATAACTATTTAGAAATTTATGTACAAAATTATTTCAATTAGTTAGTTGACTTAGACTTTCTGTGCAATTTATACTCAACACAGACTTTTACAGTTGTCCTTCAGGAGTCAGGCATTCTGTTCTAGTTCATTTTGATGAAGGTGAGTAGCTCTACATCATCTTGAAGGAAGCTTGTGCTATTCTTAGTTGCTATAACCAGCTGCATTACTGAAAGCAGGCTCTGTCCTTACACATTATAGATGGATAGCTTCAGATAAGAAAAAGCCATCTTGGTGAATGGTGGACAGAATTTTGATGTTTCTGTCTAGTAGGTGATAGGGTTATCATTCACATCTCTAGGTGATTTGGGAAGATGGCTGTCTGGAGCGATAGATAAAGACTCATTGGACTGTTGCTGAGAAAAAGAAATTCAAGAGAAGCATGTGAATTCATTAGTAAGAAACCAGCACCATAGTTTACAGGCAAAGGAAAAAAAGGAAAATGTGTGAACGATCAGCTGCATTTTCTTTTTCATAGCATGTCTGTGTTATTGGATTATGTGAAAGAGTTATTAGATGAGGAATATCCTGAGCTTCTGAGTTATTTTTTAAAATCAAGCAATAAGGTGGCAGATTTGGAGTAAAGGAATAATGTAGTTCTTTTCAAATGATAAGATGAAGTGTAAATGATATACTATATACATTATGCTTTATACTGTATATATATAGGTGGCAAGGTTGAGAGGATTCTTCCCTCTTTCAGGTGATTTATTTTCACTTAGTAGATTTATTTTAAAGGAACTTGTCTAATGGCTCATGGGAATGTATAAATTACATAGATAATGAGGTAAGTGAAATTGTTATTACTTAACTAAACATTTTCTAAAACAGAGAGAGTAGAGCCCATTAGTTAATAATAGAAAACCCAATCTACTTTGGAACTCAGATAAGCAAACTTCTATAACCACAATGGAGTGAAAATATAAATAAGTTTAAATTTGGACAGATGTGGGCTTGCCTCAGGACTCATACTAGAGGTGCATCTTAGAAAATATACCTAAGTTTCTCATCTTCCAAAGGGGATGATGATACCTATCATAGGAAGGATTAATGTGAATGAAAACCACCTGCTAAAATGCCTGAAGTCGCAGATACTCAATGATTGCTAGTTATTTTCTGTTCTATTTCTGGAGATTTTGTAATAATTTCTCCTCCCAGGCTTAACAATTCTAGGAAGGAGAAGTCCCTAAACTGGCTTTGGGATAGACTGGATTTTGACTTCAGTTTGTTATTTCTTCAAAGAATCATGACTATATCACATTATTTTAGAAGTACTGTCTTTGGCAATCCTGGCCAAGTATTTATTTTTGTAATTTATTATGATAGAGTTAATCTGATCTCAAATTTAATTAGGATACAATATATGTTAATAGCTGAGCCTTACATAAAAGAGTTATCATTAATTATTGGAGTGTCTTGTTATTTATAAGTTCCTTGTCATTTCAAATATATTTTCCATAATTTTTGTTTGACCTAATATGATTGAAGTAAAAAATTCTAAAGCTATGAAGAGCTGCAGTTACAAATATTCACAATTGGGTGGTATATTTCTTTTTTCATTTTTATGATATTTTCATTATTCACTCATTTGTAGGTAGATTTCTTTAAGGCAGATAATATTGTGAAGAATTCATTTAGCTAAGCCCTCCATGCTCTTCACTTATGTATAGTGTGGTCTAGGAACCGTGATTTTTTTTCCAAAACAAAGTTATCAGTAACAATAAGGAATCATTAGTAAGTTATCATTAAGGGAATGACACTTAACTGAGTGAGCAACATATTAAAGTAATAAAATTATATTCCTAAATTGGACTAACTTTATCTCCATGAGAATCCTGAACAAGTCATACTGCTTTGTTATTTAAGCAATTCTGAGTTAGCCTGAAAATAAACTATGATGTTTACTATATGTGTTCTTTTATTAAATCAATGCAAAGTCACTATAGGAAACATATAAAATGCTGAAAATTGGAAATAAAAGTAGCCACTCAAATCCTTACCATAAAGTATATCTACTAAAACCAAAAGCACAGTTTTAATGTATATATTTGTGGTTATTCAGGTTCTACTATTTATATCATTCATATTATAATATTACTTTATCAATACTTTACCAATACTTTACCAAAATCACTTTACCAATATTTTACCAAGCCATTATATTATTTCTAACAGCATTTTAAAAGGAGCATGATATTTAGGGTAAACTTGTGCTTTGATTTATGCGTGAATCAGTCCTGGTTTACATCTGTTGCACTGGTTTATTTTCAGATTATCCTTGTTAAAAATGTCACCAACTGAATGAAAAAAATCATATGGTCATTTGAATAATATTCTTTGAGTGAATGTCTATATATTTTATAATTCTCTATTTTTATCCATTTTGGCTGTTTCCAAAATTTGCTATTGGAAAAAACACTATGATAAACACCTTTTCATTAAACATTATTCTTCTTATTTAGAGTTATTCTTTGGTAAATTTTAAGGAGGAGTCACTGAGTGAAAAATTGTACAATATTTTCATGCTTTTACTGAATATTGCTGAATTTCTATCCTTTGCAGAGTTGAGCTCCTTTTCGCCCTGTGTTCTGGTAAATATTCTCAATGCTATCACTGCATAATGTTGTCAGCCAATACATAACTTCACTGAAATATTTAATATATCAGAATTTGTAGAGTATGAAACCTGCTTTCTCCTTTGTAGAAGACGTCAGTAGTTGTGGTTTTTTTTTGAATCAAAGTTCTGTGGTTCAAACACTAATTAGAAATGCCATTTTCTCATAAATGACCAAATTACATCTGTGCATATGTCTGATGTGTGTGTGTATATGTGTGTTTGGGAGTAAATATATACATAAATATACACATACAGAGAGAGAGAGCCATAGCATAATTGCAAAGACATGAATTTTAACCTCTCTCAAGTGGTACAATTAACTTTAGGGCAAAGGTTATAATGTACCTAAGTGACATGCCTCAGATTTTGTATTTTGGTCAATCAATTAATTATCATAAAGTACTCAGCATATGTATGTGAATCTTGCTTAGGTACTGAAAATCATGTTTTTTAAAAATTGAAACAACAATCTTGTTTAGAAAATATATACAAATGTCTTATTCTACATACTAAATTCTCTGAATTTATAAGGACTAATATAAGTGGCCGCCTTCCTATTTAAAACCTTGATAATATGCCATTTGACATATTATCCTCCTGAATTCTCCTATTTTATATTTTATATCATACTTTATGTTTAGCTGCCTTTAAAACGCCTTATTTTTTAAACAAAATTATAATTACTTCCACCTCCCACTCACGTTTGTTTATCTTACATCATCTAGTTCAATTATTTATATGGTATAGGTGCAAAACAGTTGCTTCTTGCATTAGCGAGTAGAAATAATAAATAATCAGTATTTGTGTTTGCTGAATGGCAATCATGCATTTACTAAATAATCACTGATGTAAAGGAGATAAGAAAGCTTAACTTTGTGCCTGCATAGTACTATCTGGTGGAAAGAGCAGTAGTTTGAGTATCAGACTACCTGGGTTTTACTTCCTACTCCACAAAAACCTGTCTGCATGAACTTGGAAATGAGTCTTAAAGATCTTTTGGCCTCACTTTCCTCATGCTCAAAGTATCAGAAGGATAGATACCGATGTTTTCAAGCTACTTCTTTGTTAAAAGATTCTCTAATTTAACGTGTGGATGTATTTTATCAAAAACATTCTAATGCGTTTTTAACTTGGAGCAAAAAGTCTACCACTGCTTTCATTCTCTATGCCTAAGTTTTAGAGACCTTTGTATAAACAGCTTTTTCAATGTTTTTGTGAGATACAGCCTATGTGCTAAATAGACAGAATTCTTAGAATATTTCTTATTGGGTTTCAGTCTCATAGTATTTTTATTTGAATTATATTACTAAATAAAACAACAATACTCTATGGAATTATCTTTATAATAGTTTATTGACTATTTTAAGAAGGTCAAACAGAAACGGCTTAGTTTGCTTTGGGAAAACTGATGGGGAAAAGAATCTCTCTTTTCTTCTGAGAACTGGAGAAGTCTGGAAAGACTGCAAAGTTAATTACAGATTGAAATCAATGATGATCACTCAAGGTTTTCCTTTTGTACAAAAAATATATGATTTCTACAAGGACGACTAGCGGAGGAAGTCCTTTCAAAAATGAGTTGGGGAGAGTGGCTGTGGTTTAAACAATTGAACTCCCCTTTACCATATGGAGGAAATGGGTAAGAACCCAGGGACCTCCTGGTAAAAAAAGAGAAAAATGGCATCCCAAATCTGGGCGGTCCGGAGAGGTGCAGGCCCACGTGCGGCATGGAGAGGCGCACAAAAAGATATCATGCAACCAGATTAAAAAAAAAAAAAAAAAAAGAGTTGGCTTAATAGGTATTCTTCAATGTCAATTGTATGAAACCTATAGCAAAATCATTCTTTAGAAAATGCTACACTTTGTGGGGTATATAGCTTAGATCAGAGAGTATGAAAATTAATCTATAAAAACTTCAGTAAGTTTGAATTTCTCCTTACTGAACTCCTTGGTATTTAAAATGTTTAATATTTACAAATGTATTTTTCCCTGTATTGTAAGCTTCGGTACACTAGGATTACAATCACCAGTTTTTCAAATTTAAAATATTAATGTATATGTATCTATATATCTATATTTACACAACAAGATGTCACATAATTATAGTATAATTTTGCCAGGCAGAAAACACCTGACCCCATTAGAAAACATAAGTTTTATATGATTGTATTAGGCAGCCAAAGGGGTGCTAATGTGAAATACCAAAAATGGGTTGGTCCTTATAAAGGGTATTTATCTGGGGTAGAAGTCCACAGATACCAGGCCATAAAGCGTTAAGTTTCTTCTCTCACCACAGTCCATTGCCACGTGTTAGAGCAAGACAGCTGCCAACGTTTGCCAGAGTTCAGGCTTCTGGGGTTCCTCTCTTCCCGGGGTTGCGTTTCTCTCCGGGCTTAGCTCCTGTTTCCTCCACAATGTCAGCTGTAGATGATCAGGCGAATGGTTCGCTTCTCTTCTCCTGGGGCCTTCTTTCCAACATCAAAACTGCTTCTCAAAAAAAACTGCATCAACTCTGTTCTTGCCATGCCTTTTATATTTGATTCCCCACCCACCAAAGGGTGGGGCTCAGTGCCCTAATCATAACCTAATCATGCCCAGATTAATAGATCAGTTTACAAGCATAATCCAATTATATTTTTGGAATTCATAATTACATTAAATTGGCCAATGGCTATAATGATCAATAACCTATAAACTCTACATATATAAAGTCACATCCTTTTCACATATTTTATATAAAAATCCAAAAGTTTGTTTGCCATTGAAGTATATTTTATAGAAGCCCTTATTTTTGCCATGTTTTTTTTTTTTTTTTTACCTAACAGTTTTTTAGATATCTTTTCAGAGGGTAAGTTTGACTATGTTTTGTGACTTTATAAATTACATGGTGTATTACTCTCTTTTGGTGTTTAAACAGGTAAAAGATATCTGCTTGCAGGGATGCTTCATTTTACCTTTAAGCAGAAGTACATTGCTAAATTGCTACTTAGTGGCTTTTGGAAGGCTAAAAAGATGATTCCAACTTGTTTTAATATTGTAATTTACTGAATATTGTTTGCCACTTTAAATGATTTAATAAACAAAGGCTAGTGATACGTTAAATAATATATGAATGTCAATTAAAGGGTAATGGTCATTCCAAAAGTTAATGCTTATTATTCTTTTTTTTTTTTTTTTTTTAATTTATTTTTTTTACCGGGAGTTCCTGGGGATTGAACCCAGGTCCCTCCATATGGGAGACGGACACCCAACCATTTGAGCCACATGCGCCCCCCTGCTTATTATTCTTGAAAGAGAATAAATTGATGTGACACAATCCATTTTACATAAAAACGTCCCTTACATGGTGCTGTGACCAATTATCCTATTGGCAGTTCAGGAGACATATAATCATTTTACCCATTACCATTAAAACATGTCTTTAAAAAGCTTTGGAATGTGGAAAGTATGGACATTTTTGTTGAAGATTCTTAAAACAGGACTTTTGACTGATGATTAACTGAGAGAGAAGGGGTGCTGTTTCAAAGTTTGCGATAAGTTAAAATGTCCCCAACAAAAATTCCAGAGCCATGAGGTGACATTAAGGTGTAAAGCAAATCCCCTTAAGTTATACCTTATTCACATGCATGCACATATTCTTACAGAACTTGGTTTCCTTTTGAAAGCTCAAGAGTATACAGAATGACACAGGGTAAAATTGATTGCTCTCTAAATAATAGGTTAGAAGAAAGAACTATCATATCTGAGCATTATGAACCTTACCTCATTCTGAAAAGGAGCTGAAGTAAAGTGAGAGAAATGGTCTGCTGGCTCTAAATTCATGAAGTGACAATGATGAATGAATGGGAGTGAGCTCCAGTTGTAGCTGTATTTTGGACTCCTGCATGCTCACTGGTGCTAGAGGCACTTGAAAAACAAAATTTCCAACTAACAACCAACAAATTTCTCCTCTAAAGCAATATTTAAACAGAGTCCTTCAGGGAATTTGTTCATTTTTCTGGGAGGGAACACTTCTTTGTTAACAGCTGCAAACATCCAAAGGCATAAAACTCTTTGGGAGCACATTAGATATATTGGAAACATTGTCATCAGTAGTTTTGTTTTTCCAATTTTAAGTAAGTTGAAAATCCCCTGGAGAGATAGAACAAACAATATCTGGTCAAAGGGTATTTGCTTATGACACCACAAGATCTTCCTAAAGGGAAAAATGCAAAATGCAAGGCTAAATTTGAGACAAAAATAAACTAGTAATATTTATGTGTTGCATTATTTTACTCAGGACCAAATTTAGTCCTATTTTTATATAAAATGTTTCATTAAAAATCACCAAAATCTTAATCATAATTTCAAAGTCCTTTTTTCTTTCCTCATTTATTTATGCTTGTTTAAAATTAAGTGCTATAGTTCCATCCTGATGAATTCAATGTGCCTATAGCCTCCCCAGTAGATCCATTATACCTGCCCAGCAGATAACTGTATGGGAAAGCTTAGGAAGTACAGAATAGGAGAACTTTACTTTGTAAGAATAGCTAATACATTTGTAACCTCTGAATATTTCATGTAAATTAATGTAAAATTCCTCTCTCAATAAAAAAACCAAGTGTACGGGACCTTATTGCTTGTATAGTATTCTCCCATTTAACTCCTGGTTTTAGTCAATAAAGCATTGTACTTAGGATGTTTGCCTCTGAAACCAAACTGAGCTATGTACAAATCCTTTTAGTTTAAATGCTTAATAATATTTGCCCTCTTAAAATTTAGGAGGAAAATTTTCAGTCCACTTTGAACATAGTGAATATGAACCACATTCTATCACTAGTGCCTGACCGGAGTAAGAAAAAAGTTAATGTTTACTGAGTGAATACAAAATAGAGGACAACACAGAAGAATAGAGGTCAAGTTAGGAGGCCTGAAATCAGTTGCCTTTTCATTTATTTATTTATTTGTTTGTTTGTTTGTTTATTTTGAGGTTCTGGAGCTGGGGAATGAACCCAGGACCCTCGTATGTGGGAAGCCAGCACTCAACCACTGAGCCATATTGGGTCCTATAGTTGGTTTTTTTCATTTGTTGTTTGTTTCATTTTTAGGAGGTACCAGGGATCGAACCTGAGACCGTGTGGGAAGCAGGTGCTCAATCACTTGAGCTACATCTGCTTCTCTCATTTATTTTTTATTTTATCTCGTCTATTTTCTACAAAGGGACCTCAGGGCTTGCTGTTTATGAACTGTTGTTATAAAAAGAAGATGGACTACATTTGCACCATGAATATGAGTTTGCTTTCAGAGATCAGGCAAAAAACATAGGGTCACATTCTACAGGCATGAGAGAATAGACCCTAATAAACCTGATAATCTGAGAAAGCAATGATCCACATAAAATGTACACCAAACAAACAAAAACAAAACAAAACAAAAAAAAACGAATTTGGTCTCTACCACTCCCCTTGTGACTTTGGACAGTTCCTTAACTTCTGTTGGCTTTAATGATATCAAATATAAAATGGTAATGATAAAAGCATATATTTCATAGAGTTGTGGAAAGAATTGAATGGGCTTTTTTTTTTTTTTTTTTAAGAGCAGGTATTTATTTATTTATTTAAAATTTTTTTTAATTGTGGGTAAAAATCAAAAATTTCACAATACATACCAACATTTGCATGATGATATATAAATGTATATGCATATATGTGCATTTGCCTACAATGCATGGAAAATTTTCAGAACCATATGAGGTTTTAATAAATGGAGTTCCCATGGTTACTGTTGCAGGTAGTGGTCATCACAGTGGTTTGTAAAATAAATAACATGCTGCATTGAAGAGACCAGCTTGAAGTATACTTTCGTCTGAGGTGATATATTAGGGCTTTCCAGGGAAATAGAACTGCCAGTTCTGTTTATATCTGTAAATATTAAGAGGCTTATTACAGGAATTGGCTTATACGTCCATGGGGATTGGCAAGTCCAAATTCTATAAGGAAGGCCAAAAGTAAGAAAGTCAATGAAGGTGATAGTGAATTCCCCGGGAGAAGCTGCAAGTTGGAAATTTCATCATCTCCAATGAAGGTGGTTATAAATTCTCCAGAAGAAAGCAGTTATCTGGACTAGAGATAGAAATGCTTCTTTCTGACTGCTGAAATCTTCAGTTCTAGTTTAAGGGCTACAACTGATCAACTGATGGAATGAGGAAACCTCTCTCATTGCTGAAGGCAATCTCTTTTGTTAATCGTAGAGGTAACAGCCATAGATGCAATCAGCTAATGATTTAGACTCATTTATGAAATACCCTCATAGTAACAGCCAAGCCAGTGCTTGCTGGACCAAATATCTAGACACTATAGCCTAACCAAGTTGACACACGAATCTTACCATCACAAGTGACAATTAGAAACCATCCTAGATTAGCACATGTAGCTATCATTTAATCAACTCTGAGTTGCTTTGTATTTCTTGTCTCTATACACTCATGGTACTTTCACTTTCCTTTTTTAAATGATGTTTACTTATTCTTGAAAATTTTTATTCCATATATGTTTCTGTTAATCATCAATTCTACCTTCTTTTATGTTATATATATATATATATATATATAAACTGTGTTTAGCATTATAAACATTAACCTAACAGTTATTTATGTTTTCTTCTATATCATTTTATCTCACTTATGATTTTATTTATCTCTGAAAAAACAATTCACAACTCACATACATAAAAGAAATAAATGGTTCCAATATAGAATTACTATTGTAAAAATATTGTAGACATAAATAATAAGTGGAATTTCATATTGTTAATTTAAATTATGTGTTGTATTCACACATTACTCATGTATATATGTATATATATGAGCGTGTATATATACATATACATATACTTTTTTAGAGTAATGACCATAACATATTGAGGGATCCTTGTGCAATTTCCTTGTAGTAAGAATTGGAAGCTTTTCAAGAAAGCATATGCTCTCCCAAATTAAAAACAAACAAACAACATAAACAAGATATCTAAGAAGGAAACAACACTGCAGAACTTTGAGTATAAGTAGAAATTGTGTCAAAGTTGCTATATTTACATCCATATATGCTTACATACATAACTTTATAAATTTAAATGCAAAATATGACTATATCCTCCAAATATGTACACAATGAGGAATTGTTATTTTTGATACTTTGAGCAGTAAATAATATATGCTTTATACCTCTCCCTCTTATCTTGGAAATTTCTTTGTCCCTTCTCTAAACCTACTTTCGATCATATTTGAGATTATTACCAAACAATCCTTAGCTAAATTGTTTGTACATAATATATTATGTATAACTAGGTATATGTACACTAAGTTATGCATTTCCAGGATCAAAGGAAAGTTATTCTGACATTATTAATTCTATAAATGAATAGTAACTTTCCCTTTTAGTATGTTCTATATTATTTTGCGCATAGGCCATGAAACACTAGTGAAGGTCTAGTAATGAAATGTGATTATATTTAGTTATTTTTTAACATAGGAACATATTTTCTCATTGTTATAAATAATTTTATTTGAGACATAAAATCTTGTTTACATATTCAGTGAGAAACCTAATTATAAGCCTCTGGTTTTTAAATTTTTCTGTGACTTTTGTTGCTTTGTGACAGTTGTAGCAGATATTTCACTCATCATGCAGTGTAATTGGCATTCTGCCATAATTACTAAACCCAGCAATGGATTGTTAGCTCTAGGGAACTGCCAGGACGAAGTAAGGCATTTTTAAACTCCAAGTAATTAACAGAAATGTTTACAAGGAGAAAAAAGTATTATATCAAACTTTCCTTTTAAACACAAGTAGTTCAATTTTGAACTTACATTAAATTTGAATCCTTCAACAGTTGTACTAAGATTATGCTGTAAATGTACCCTCCTGTCTTATATACTTTATCAGCACTTCATTTAGCAAGATCACATAAATTATATCTATAAAGCTACATAGAATGACATTCAAGGAAATATATTCTGCACAAGAGTAAAAGATGTAGTTAAGGATAAGAACAAATGAGTTAAGTGATATCTGTTTCATTTGTAAACTGCTTAAAGGTTTATGTATGAAAGAAGAAATTGGTGACAAAACAACATATTTTAAAATCTGGGTTTAAACAATTGTCTAAGACAAAATGAACAAAACCTCATAACTATCCCCTAAGTAGATTTTTTCAGAAAAAGTAGATTATATCTGATTTTCTCAGCCTCATATACTATTTCCATCTCCTTCAATTCCCAGAAAAATACAAGTTACCTGACAGTTCTGATTGATCTTTGAGATAGGGTGACTGGTTCTAAATTCAATGCAAGCATGCTTCTCCAAATTTAATAAATGCAAGCTACTAAGTAAAAAGAGAGTTTCATAATTAGAATATTCTTCATTTTATATAAATATAAGCTGATAAAAGTTTTGCAGTGTACACAGAGATTTCAAAGTATTTGAAATGAGTACAAAATTTCTAGTTTATTGACCAAATATATCTTTTCTTTAAGGAAATACTTCTTATAAAAACCTAAATCTCTTTCCATCTACAAAGGTAAAATATAGAAGAGTATTTTATGCCTGTTCATTAAAAATAAAATTTTATAAATGTGCATATATTTAATGAAGGACCTTTTTCCTTTTTGCTTAAACTAGTCAGATGCATATAGTAGGTATTTCTAAATATAGGATCTAAGTGAGGATTTCCTTTAATTTTTCTATTTAGACAAACTGTTAAGCCAAAATATTTACATGTAGAAACAAAGAGAATGGATACTGATCTAGTAAGAGTTCTTTGTCTAGGCAAAATAATTAGGTTTAACCCAAAGACCAATACAGTCTTAGTTATCTATATTTTCTATTTACTTCTCCTGGGTTCAGTATGTTTGAAGAAAAATCGAACATCTTTAATTTGAACTTTTAGATATATTAAATAAAACAATACACATTCTGAAATAGGTTATTAAAAACAGTCTATAACAACAACATAAAGTGGTAAAGTGTTGGGCAGGTGGGATGGAGGAAAATAGGAATATAGTTTGCTTATGCAATTGAAATTAAATTGTCAAATAAAAAGGATATTGTTATAGATTTAGAATGTTAAATTTAAGCTTCATAGTAATGACAAAGAAATATCTAAAAATAAATGCAAAAGAACAGAGAAGGGATTATAAATGTTTCACTACAAAGATGAATATAGAAAGAATATTTAAAAGAACCAAATAGAAGAATGGCAGAAATAAATCTTACATTACCAGTTATGCATATAATATTATATAATATTTATATAAGTAAATTTTACTATAATAAATCAATAATTTTAAGGCTAGTACTTTCACTAAATTCTGTGAGTAATTCTAGAGAATTATCAAACACAAAGGAGTGGTGGGAACCCCATGTGTAGCTGGTTGTTCAAAAGCACAGGTGGCCTGGGCCACTGAACTTTTGACTGGTATCTGAAGGGCACTCATGCAGTGGATTGCTCTTAACATTTAGAGTCTGACCTAATTGCATGTAGTTAGAATTTAGATTGACTTGAATGTGTTTCTTCTGTATCTGCAGTTTGTGTCAGAAGCTGTTGTTGGAAGTTGCAGAAGTTTTTGGTATACTTACAGTTTGAAAAAAAATAATTCCATGTAAATAGTAATAAAAGAGAACTGTGGTATCTATACTAATATCAGACAAAATAGACATTAAGTAAAAAACTGTTGCACATAACCAAAAGAGTCAATTCAACTAGGACATAAAACATTCATAAATATATATGCACCTAAGAACAGGGCCCCAAAATATATGAAGCCAACACAGAGAGAATTAAAGGTAGAAATAGATGGCTCCACATTAGTAGTAGACTTCAATACACCTCATTCAATAATGGATAGAACATCTAGACAGAATATCAGTAAAGAAATAGAAGGCATAAACAATGCTATAAATCAGACAGTTCTAAGAGACATATATAGAGAGAGCAATAGTTCACCCAATAATAGCAGAACACTTATTCTTCTCAAGTGCACAAGGATAAGCTATATGTTAGTTTAAAAAAAAAATCTCAAAGTTCCCAGAGGAATAAATTATACAAAATATCCTATATTACAACAATAGAATGAAGTTAGAAATCCATAATGAAAGGAAAACTGGAAAATTCCCCAAATGCAAAATTAAACAGTGTGCTTTTAAGCAACCAAAGGCTCAAAGAAGAAAATACAGAGAAATTACAAAATACCTTGAAATGAATGAAAGCAATAGCACAACACACCAAAACTTTGAAATGCAACAAAAATAGCACTTGGGGATGGGGGGATTTATAGTTGTAAACACTTGAAACAAAAAGAAGAAAGATCTCAAATGAGTAAGCTAACTTAGCACTTGCAGGATCAAGAAAAAGAAGAGTAAACTGAACCCAAAGTGAGTAAAAGAAAGGAAATAATAAAGGTTAGAACAGTAATAAGTGAAATAGAGAATAGAAAAATAATAGAACCAATAAACCAAAAGTTGATTCTTGTAAAAGATAAATAAAATTGACAAACTTTTAGCTAGACTAAGAAAAAATAGATGCTAATAACTAATATCAGAATTGAAAGTGAGGACATTCCTAATGAACCCACAGAAATAAAAAAGATTATAAACAAATACTATAAACAGTTGTATACTAACATATTAGGCAACCTAGATGAAATCAATAAATTCCTAGAGACACACAAATTACATAAGCTGACTCAATAAAAATAGAAAATCTCAACAGATCAATAAAAAGTAAAAAGTATATATCAGTAGTGAAAAACCTCTCAACAAAGAAAATCTCAGTACCAGTGGGTCCAATGGTGAATTTTACCTTACATTCCGTGAAGAAATAACAACAATTCTGCCCAAATTCTTCCAAAACATTTAAGAGTAGGTAACTTCCTAACTCATTCTATAGAGACTGGATTACCCTAATACCAAAGCCAGATAACCATACCACAGGAAAAAAATCATAGACCATATCCCTAATGAATGTAGATGCAAAAATCTGCAACAAAACATTGCAAAACAAATGTTAGAGTACAATAACTATACAAGGGATATGCAACATGACTAAGTAGACTTTATCCCAGGAATACAAATGTGGTTCAAAATAAGAAAACTATTCAATAAAATACACCACATTAACTGAATCAAGGAAAAAATGTGATCATCTCATTTGACACAGAAAAGGTATTTGACAAAATCTACCACACTTTCCTGATAAAAAACATGCAAAAAACTAGGAATAGAAGGAAACCTATTACCATGATAAAAGTTATATATGAAAATCCAATAGCTAGCATCCCACTATCCTCTGAAGGATGGAAAGCTCCCTGCCTAAGATCAGGAAAAAGAAGAAAATGCTTATTTTCACCACCATTATAAAACATTGTACTGAATGTTTCAGCCAGAACAATTCATCAAGAACAAGAAATAAAAGATATCTGAATTAGAAAGGAAGAAGTAAAACATCACTATTCCCAGATGACATGACTATATCTATCTATCTATCTATCTATCTATCTATCTATCTATCTATCTATCTATCTATCAAATCCCCAAGAATTCTGAGTAAGCTACTGGAGCTAACAAATGCATTCAGCAGAGTTGCAGGGTGGAAGATCAATATCCAAAAAATCAGTTGTAATTCTATACACAAACAATAAACAATATGAAAAGGAAATAAAGAAAATTCCATTTATTATAGCATGTAAAAGAATAAAATATGAAGACCAGATTTAACAAAAGATGCAAAAACTTACATACTAAAAACTATAAAATATTGCTGAAAGTAAAAACCTAAATAAATGAAATGCATCCCAACTTCATGAATTGGAAGACAATAGTGTTAAGATCTCAATACTACCCCAAACAACTTGCATATTCAATGCTGTCCCTATCAAAATTCCAGCAGCCTTTATTGCAGAAGTGGAAAAGCTGATCTTCAAATTCATATGTACTTGCACAGACCCCCAAATAGCCAAAATAATTTTTAAAAAGAACAATAAAGATGGAGGAACTCATGCTTCCTGATTTCAAAACTTACTACAAACTACAATAATCAAAATAATGTGATACTGGCCTACAGACAGACAAAAAGACCAACGGAATAGAACTGAGAGTCTGGAAATGAACCCATACCTCTATGGTCAACTGATTTTCATCAAAAGAGTCAGGACCACTCACTGAGAAATGAATGGTCCCTTGAACAAATGGTTCTGAGAAAATTGAAGATACACATGCAAAGGAATGAAGTATACTCCAACTTTACATCATAAAAAAATTAATTCAATATGGATCATCGATATAAACAGCAAAAGCTAAAACCATAAAATTCTCAGAAGAAAACATAAAGAAAAAATCTTTACAATATTGTATTAGACAATGGATACTTAGATATGACTCCAGAAGCATGACCACAAAAGGAAAAATAGATAATTTAGACTTAATTATAATTTAAAACTTCTGTGCATAAAAGATAATATCAAGAAAGTGAAAATACAACATGCACAATGAAAAAAGTAACTGCAAATCATACATGTACAGAATATATAAAGAACTTCTGCAACTGTTCAAATAATTAACAAAAATATCCACAACCTACTTTAAAAGTGTACAAAGGACATTTCTCCAAGAAGACATATAAATGGCCAATAAGCACTTGAAAAGATGCACAACATCATTAGCCATTTAGGGAAATGTAAATAAAATTCATGAGATACCACTTCACACCACTAAGATGCCTATTATTTTAAAAATGGCAGTAATAAGTGTTGGAAAGTTGAAGAAAAATAGGAACCTTCAAACACTGTTGATGGCAATATAAAACAGTCCAGCCACTGTAGAAACCAGCTTGGCAGTAACTCAGAAAGTTAAATATAAAATTACCATATGAAACAGCAGTTCCACTTCTAGGTATATATACAAAATAATTGAAAACAAGGTTTCAAAGAGATCTATGTACATCAATGTTTACAACAGCATATTCACAACAGCAAGAAGGTGAAGTAACCCCAGTATCCATCAACAGATGATGGATAAGCAAATGTGGTAACTAGATATGTGGCAGTTTGAATCTGGGTGGATCCCAGAAGATATGTCCTTAGAATTAATCCATTCCTGTGTGTGTAAACCTATTGTAGATAAGACCTGTTGATTAGATCACTTCAGTAGGGCATGACCCAGGTCTTAATCCTATTATTATAGTCCTTTATAAATAGAGGAATAAAAGCCTTAAGCAGAAAAAAGCTGTAGAGACAGAGAAACACCAAAAGGCTGAGAGAGAAGTCCTGGAGGCTAGAAGCTGGAATCAGTAGAGTACAGAGGGATAGAAAGGGGCCTCCTGAGAGTCTGAAAAAGATGAGGCTCAGAGGAGAAGGTAGAGATGAGTCATATGCTTGATCACCAGCAGCTGAACTCGAGAAGAAAGTAAGCCTGGAGGAAAAAGCAGAGACCGGCAGAGCCACCCTTATGCCCTGCCCTGTGCCTGAATGCTCGTGGCTACAACTTGGTGAGACAGCATCTCTTGATGCTGACTTGATTTGGACACTTCCACGGCCTCAGAACTGTAAACTTTTAACCTAATAAATCTCTATTGTAAAAACCAACCCATTTCTGGTATATTGTTTGGGCAGCATTTACCAAATTAAAACAATATGCAATGGAATATTATTCAGCCATGAAAAGCAATGAAATTCTGATACATGTTATAACATGATGAACCTGGAAGACATCATGTTGAGTAAAATAATTCAGATACTAAAGGACAAATATTGTATGATTTCACTTATACCTCTAATAAGCAAGTACATAGAGACAGAGTGTAGATACAAGTAACCAGGGACTGGGAGGTTGTAGTGGAAGTATGGAGTTATTGCTTGATGTATACAGAGTTTCTGTTTGTGTTGTTGAAGAAGTATTGGTAATGGATGGTGATATTGTAACACAATATTGTGGATATAATTAATATCACTGAATTTTGAATGTTATAGTGCTCAAAATGGGAAATTTTTATTACCACAATTTAAAGAATACCCTTAGAAACAAGATATACAAGATACTTTCTCCATTTATCTAGGCAGACACTAATATAAATTTCCCAGATTCTCTCTCACTAGCCATTAGGCAAATACTCCACTCATTTATCAAATTTTTATCAACTTATCTTATTTTTTTGTCTAATTTAAGCTATAAATTTAGAAATATTTCATTCAAATCTTTATGGGAAAGATGCTTACCTTACACAGAGGAGCATCAAGGAATTTTAACTCAAAATGGATCATTTTATCATTTATTCTATTATGAATTAATCAACTATCATTTGTCAAGCAATATTAGCTCAAAATAGATCTTTTTATCATTTACTCTATTAAGTAATCAACTATCATTTGTCAGGAACTGATATAGCCTCTCCTCTGTGAAAATTAGGACAAATTAATTTGCTTAAAGATATTGTCATTTTGACAATTTGGAAGTCACCAAGGAATAATAGACTGCTATAATCTAAAATACAATATAATATAACATGTTATAATAGCATGATATAAAGAAAAGCTTAAAATTGGAGGAAACAAAGAATCTGAATGGAGTGATGACAGCAAATGATGTGGGGTCAGGAAAGATCAGCTTTGTTGATAGCTGATGAAGGTGAGCACACAAGAATAAAAATGATGATAGATTAATGCAGGCATTATATTTTATGTTTGAAACTGAAGCTTAGAAGAGAGCTCTGCTGTTGTTGCTTTGACTTCTCTGCATCTAGTTCAAATTCTGAACATCTCTGCCCTCTTGAGAGCAAGATCAAACTAAAATTCTTCCTGGACAGCACTTTGCATTATCATTTTGTCATAAACTAAACCAGATTCCAAGAGGCTTTTGAAACAGAACACTAAAACATTCACAATAACTTGTTTAACAAGCAGAACAAACCATAACATTTGTTAGCTGTGTAGGAAAATTCTGATAAGTAATATGACTGCATTATGAGAATGTTTAACCAATGAAAATAGGATGTACCTTCAGATCAAGCTTAAAGGGTCCACATTAGATTGCTTTAAAAAATATTCCTAATTCAATGTACTTCATGCAGCATTTTGGTGGATAAGTTAATTTTGAACAAGACCTAATGCTGGTCCAGGATAAGGGAAGCTGAGATAACAGAAATCCTTGGTATAATTTAAGAGAAGGAATTAAAATTCTTTGTGAGTCAGGTATGCTAGAGTGAGTCAGTCATGAAACTGTTTGATTTAAGAACATAGATGCCTAGCCACAACCTTCTACCCTTATCATAGATGCGATAACTTCTGGTGGAAGGGGAGAGATGAATAGAATAGATAGAATATAGGGCACTTTTAGGGCATTAGAATTGCTCTGCATGATTTTGCAATAATGGATATAGGCCATTTTAAATCTTGTCAAAACCTATAAAAGTGTACCGTGGAAAATGTACACTATAATGTACCATTGACCATACTTAGTAACAATGTTTCAATATTCATACATCAATTGTAACAAATGTACCTTTCACATGTACAATGTTATTAATAGGGGAGAGTGGAAAAGGGGCAGGGCATTGAGTATATGGAAATCTCCCATATTTTCTATGTGACTTTTCTCTAATCTAAAGCTTCTTTGAAGGTAAAATGAAAAAAAATAAGACACTGGGGGAAATACAGAAGAAATTGTCACTTTATTTACAAGATAACATATCTTACAGTGATGAAAGACACAAAGTATAAATATTTTTATTTTATTTCAAATTTTTTTATTTTTATTTTTGTATTTTATTTATTTTTTAAATTATTACTTAATTTTATTATTAATTTTATTTGGTTATTTTTTTAGGCTTTGTTTTTGGAGAGGTTTTGGATCACAAGGGCCACAATTGTGGCAGGGAAGGGTCACTGGTTCAGGCTATCAGTGATGGGAGGATGTATAGGGAGGGGTATACCCGGGGCATGCCTCTAATGCATGTGAGTATGTTCAAATGTTCATGGGGCATTGTCTCATTGGGTAGAGATCCACACAATAACCAAAAGAATATTGAATTTCCTTCCTGGGGAGTCCTGCTACATTCTCTACTAGAAAGGCAAGAATCACCCAAGTCCATGGGCAGTGCCTAGTGAAGGAAGACAGACAATTAGACCAGGCCCTTGATATTGATGATTGTAAATAAGAACCTTTTCTAGTGAAATTGAAACATAGCCTAGTATTATATATTTCCTAAGAGTTACTTCCTGAAAGCCCCCTTGTTACTCAATTGTGGCCTCTCTCTAAGCCAAACTTAGCATATAAATGTACTACTTCCCCCAACATGGGACATGACCCCCGGGGATGGGCCTCCCTGGAACTGAGGGATCATTACCAAGAGACAAGTAGCAATGCATCTGGAAAAAGACCTTGACCAAAAGAGGGAAATGGTAAATACAAATGAGTTTTTATGGCTAAGAAATTTCAAAGTGAGTTGGGAGGTCATTCCAGAGGTTAGGCTTATGCATGTCTCAGCAGGATCTCGTTGACTGCCACAGTATACAGGGCCTCAAATAGTGGGGCTCCTAGGGCTCTAGAGACATCTAGACACTATAAGTAGGGAAGACAGGCTCAGGAATTTGGTACCCTGTCAGTGAGTCTTACTTTGGAATTAATGCTTTCCAATGTAACAGAGTTAGACTCATTTATAGTTTCCCTACACATGGCTCTTTTGCCCCCTTTCTTGAAATTATAATTAGCACTATACTTGTTAAATATATGTCCCGGAGACTTAAATCTTTGTTCTGTTCATGTGCTGATGGAGCCCTGAATCTCAGCAGAGTTGCAACACCTACTCTCCAGTTCATAGTACACCCAGGAAAACTAACAAGGAGATGATGATGGGCAATGCCCATTCCAAGACAGACAGACAATGTCTGCAACTACAAGCAAGATAGTTCTATCTATCTGCCCCATGGGATCTAAGCCCACTCTCAATTAGAAACAGAATGGGTATAATCATCCCTAAATCCTCAATATTGAAGAATGGACAATGGTTAAAGTAGATATATTATTATTCTATTATAAATATTATTATTTTAGTAATGGAAGAACTTATATCACTGATATAAAGGCAGTGGCCACCAGAGGTTCTGAGGGGAGGGAGAGGAAAGAATAGTGTAACATGGGGGCATTTCTGGGATATAGGAATTGTTCTGCATGGCATTGCATGACGGATACAGGCCATTATTCATTTTTGCAAAGCCTATAAAATTGTGTGGGGCAGAGTGTAAGCTATAGTCCATGGTTAGTAGGAATGATTCAATATGTGTTCATCAATTGTAGCAAATGTACCACACCATGAAAATGTTGTTAATGTGGGAAAGTGTAGGAAGGGGAGGGGTGAGTCTTATGGGAATCGATTATATTTTTTATGTTACATTTATGTAATCTAAAGCTTCTTTAAAAATAAAAAAAAATAATTAAAAAAAAAAAAAAAGAACATAGATGCTAGACTTAGAGTGCTTGAGTTGAGTTTCCTTTTGGCTCTGTCACCTACAAAGTAATATAGTTAATTCTGATTTGAAATGATAATGAAGCCATTTGAAACAGTGTTTCTAAAACTTTAATCCAATTAAAAATATCCTACAGGAGATTGTTAAACATGCTTATCATTGTTCTCTACCACCAAATTTTTTATTCAATAGATCAAGGTGATTCTGACACAGTTGGCAACTATATGAAAATGTGAAGGGTATCCATTTAGAATGCTATATTTCTGTTCTCTTCTTAGAAAAGTAGATCCATTTGAATTAATTAAAAGGTTTCTTAGCTTACCTGCTGAAGGAATTCTTCCTGTAAATGGTAGATTTCTACAAAAGTCTTGAATTACTAAAAAATAATAGATGCATAACCTCTGTGTGAGTTATTCAAAATCTATGATTTAGAAATACCTTAGCAATTTCTATGATTAATTTATTAATCAATATTGAATAGGACCTACTGTGTAGAATGTATATTATTAGGAATAATTGGAGATACTAATGAGGATTACTCATTATTCTTAGGATTTTGCAATTGAGTTAATTTTACTAATAGCTCAGATATTCTACCTTTGGGATTTTTTTTTTTTTTTTTTTTTGAGAGCCATTCTTTTATCTTATAGGTACATTCATTAATTACTTAAAAAATTAAGTTTCTAAAGACTTTTAACATGTTCAGTATCCTTCTGCATAAGGTACAGCACTTAAAAATCTAGATGTATTTAAGCTTTGATTGAGGAAGACCTTCTAAGCCTAAGAGGAAATATACATGTATATATGAAATGAATACATATCTTAACATATAAACAATGAAAAATTGTATGTATAATAATACTGTAATTAAGGTAAATGTCAAATTGGAAAACTCCTTTCTATGTGCACGAAAACAAGTTTATGTGCTTAATATAAACTTACTGTATGTTATATTTTGACAAGAAAATGATGAATATTTTAACAGAAAAATATTCAAAATACTTGAATGCCCAATGCAAAAGATAAAAGCAATTAAATGCATCGTTATCAATGCTGAGAAAAATACCAAACACCCTTTTAATACTTGCTTTGTGCCTGAGAACAGTATGCACAGTATTTTACAAGTATCATTGCATTTAGCCTTCACCAAACCTCTCTATGAAGCAGACAGACTCATACCAATCTTACAGATGATAAAACTGAAGCAGAAAAAGGTTAAATAATTTGACAAACATTATACAGCTGGTAAAGATTATACTTAATAACAATAAATGAAGATGTGTTTGATATTTTTAATTGGCAGCAATTTAAAATAAATTAAATTACCACACTTTCTTGAGAGTGAAGGAAAGTCTGTATTTTAAGATACTGGTACTGGAAAAATAAATTATGAAAGCTTTCTCTTGATAAATATGTGATCATAAGTTAAAATTTTTATCAGAATTCATATTTTGATGCAATAATTCAAATCTCTGAGAAGTCATATAATCCAAAGTAATCTTTAAGTAATCTTAAAATTCATGTAATCTATAGTAATAATCCATCTTTTCATTGTGTAGCATTAATTGCATCAATTAATGGTCTCCTTGTGTCCTCAGCCTGTAACAGTGTAATCCTCCCACTATGACTCCAGTCTCATTCCAGTGTCTTACTTTGCCCAGCTGGATGCTAGCAAGTCTGACACAGTAGAGGCTTGAGCAGTAGATGCATGTATCTTCCCAGGACTGGGCTTGCCTCCTCTTGAATCCCTACCACAACCATGAGGACATGCCTTGTTAGAATGACATAGGAATGGCCATAAGGAAAGGTGTTGTCCCAGTTGAGGCCACCTAGGGCAGCCAACCACCAATCAACCTCAAAGGCATGAACAAGTCCATCTGGATTCAGCCAAAAGTGATCCAAACCATCATAACTATCATGTCACAAGATTTTCGTTTCATTCCAGTATATTTGGGTGGTTTGTTACTCAGCATTATTTTAGCAATATATAATTGATTTTACTTATATGGGAGGTCTGTATAAGTATATTTATACTGCATTTGTTTATTTATACAATGTAGACAGAGAAATGGAAGATCTAAGATACTGGAGTTAAATAAATAGGAATATTTACAACTGGAATTCATGGAGATATATCAATATATTTTCATAGACTTTGTTATTTTCCTAAATGTTAAAATAGGTAAATATTATGAAAGTTTTAAATTTCCAACACAGTATTGTATAGCTACTAGACTTGTATTATACTTTCAGAAGAAATATATATATTTAATCTATTATTTGAATTTTTTGAGATGGTGCATGAGTTTATTGTTTTAGACCTTGATTTAATATACTATAGAAGCATCCCATTCTATTTTTAAAGTTGATATTTGGCTCAAAGAAAGGTACATACATATAAAGTTGAGCAAATTTATATTGGGACAAAATTGTTGGATAACTAATTTTTCATAAGATAAAAATCTGCGCAATCATTTTAAGTCATTACAAAAACACCACATCATGGTGAAAAATAAGGATAATGTGACAAGATATAGCTAAAAGCTTTAAAAATAACACATGACTAAAATGTTATAACTTATAAATGTTATAACTTATGTCTATACATTTTCAGCCTCTAATATTTGCCTGATAACTAAAGCACACAGACTTGGGTTAATAATTCATCCTGTGAGTTTTGAAACTGTGTTAAAAATGGTATTTCAAATCACTGACCTGTATCCATTATAATAGGAATAGCATTGGTAGTTCAGCAAAAATTTTGAATCATGCAACACCAGGAGATATTTAGTTCACTCTCACTTTTACCTTGGTAATAACTTGCCTGAAGTCAAACCTCTGGTTAGTGGCAGGGCTTGGATTAGTACTCTGGTCTCTTGACTGCATATTTGTGCTCCATCCATTCTTCTCTGTTCACTTTGGTATTATTTACATGTAAGAGGTAAACCTAAGGCAACTAAATAAAATTATAAATGTATCTTCAACAACAGGCTTGATCACATCTATATGCTAATGGACCATAAATCAAACAAGAAAATAAATTATATCCGGAGTCTAGTATCATTGGTATGTATATGTATGCTCATTTTACTACGATTTGTTCAAAAATAATTTTGTTTCCACAACAACCACTATGAGGGGCTTCTTCTTCACATTACATAACTGGTACAGTCAGTTCCTTCTAAGAAGACTATGTCCCTGCTCGTCCTTTAGTCATCTGCTCTAAAGAAGGCTTGTATCTGTTTGCCCAACATCCTTTTCCACAGGATTCTGGGTGATAAGTCATGCACTATTGGTCCCATATCTGTGGGTGATAGTTAAAGGAATATATGAATGGATGGAAGGATAAGTGAGTAGAACAATGAATGGCTACTGCGTACTCTAGCTGTATAATTGATCTAGAGGACTATGAGTAATGGTTTTTCAAAGTCAGTTGCTTTCAAATATATATTCATGACATGAGCTTTATTTATTTATTTATTTTAGGAGGTTCTGGGGAATGAACTTGGGATCTCATACATGGGAAGTGAGCACTCAACTACTGAGCAACACCCACTCCCTATACATTAGGTTTCATTTTAATAGTACTTTGTTGTTGAATTGACAAATTCCTGACAAGTTCCTATTGGAAAGAAAGGACTCTACTGTTTCTCCTTTTATTACTGTCATAGAGAGCACTTTCAATTCTTCCTCTACACCTCCCTCTATTGATCTCTCCTACTTTTCCTCAGAGCTTCAAGAGAAGCTTAACTCCTGAAAGGTGCTCATTAACAATCAAATTTCAGTTGTGAGGCAATTGTGCACTTGCTGAATGCTGCATTTAATTTTTTTAAATTTTTGATAAAACAAGTTCCAGCCCCTGTTCAATTGCTTAATGGCTATTAACTCATTTAGCCCTTCTAACATCCATCTGAAGTAGGCATCATTTTTAAACTAGTTTTATTGATGAGGAAATTGAGTCACAGGGATATTTAAAACTTGCCCAGGTCACAGTAAAAAATGGCAGAACCTGGAGAAACCAGGCTGTCCATCTCCAGAGACTGAGTGCCTCTCACTGGCCTTTGAGATCTTACTCATTTTACTTATTTTTGCCATGAGTACATTTTTCTGGAGCATCACTTTGCATTTTATTGCAAGGACTTCAGAATCAAAGACTGTTTTCCAAAATTTTTTGGTCAAGTAAATATTTTCATTTGATTCTGAGTTTATAGAGGTAGTAGAGTAAGGCATGCTTTCAGTTTCCTAGTACTGCTCTGTTAATTGAGCGAGCATCTCTGCAATCTGCTGCAGGTCTTTGAGTGTCTAGTTATCCGTGTAAGGCAACTTATTAATTAGTTCTATTAGGATATTTGTAGAGGCTCACAGGTTAGCAAAGTGTAACAGCTGCCTAGAATTTTAGAAAAATATATTGATACCTCTGTACAAATTGTTAGTAACATTGGTTGTAATAGAACTGAAAAAAAATCTTTCTGGGACTTTAATTATTATTGGTAGGTAATCTCACTGAGATTGTCCTTGTCACCACCTTAGAACAGCCCCTTTCTGTCTCTTATTGATATTTCTGCCCAACAAAAGGTAAATAGAAATGTACTCATCACTATTGAAAAGTTTTTTTTTCCCAAGTCATCTTATATTTTTAGAAAGAGAGAGTGAAAGAGAGCAAGGAAGAGAGGAGGGAGAAATAGAGTAGCTATCCTTCCATATTTATGAAGCAACACTAGTAGGATGGAAACTATGCATTTGTAAAACAGCTCACTTTGGTATTATAGAGTATCTGTCTAAGGAAAAGCACTGATGATATTTTGAAAAGAAGTTTTCTATTGCTTAGTTTTCGTGGCTGAAATAACCTGTGCTTTCTTTGTGAATACTGTAAGGAGTATGGTACTATAGGCTATATGTTATATCAGAGGTTACTAAGCAACCACTGTATTGGAAGTAAGTTATGCCAAGAACACCATACATATGTTAATTAAGAACAGTGTAATATATTTTATTTACATTTACATATCGATATATATTCAAATGTATTTCACTGAATATAATGTTGGTTTGGGAAAGTGTTCGGTAAAAGTAGAAGCAGCTATATTGAACTGCAAATCACTTCTGGAATTTTAAATGACTAATAAACTCTTATAGATAGGAAGCTTCCACACCCTCTAGTTTTACCAGTGAAAATTTTCTGGGTGTTACAGTGGAAATAGAGGAGGAAGCAGAGGATCTAAGAATTAAAGAAAATAATCATCATGAAGCAGCAGAGTTTATCCTTTCTAGTAAGGAAATTAATGTTTTTCCATAAAATAAACATAATATCTGCCAAAAATATATAGGCATAGTTATTGGGCATGTAAATATAATTTAAATTAGTTGCTTTTATTTGTATGCAGTTAATTCTACCTAATTTTATGCTCAAAAAGTGTCTCAATACTCCAGTCCTAAATGCTTGTTTGTTGTTAGATGAGGAAAGGATACCTTTACATTATTACCGAGTTGGTACTCAGAGTTGTATTGTATTTCAAATAACTTCCCAGGCCTAATTTAGGAATTAATTGCATTTGACTCTGTGGTAAATCGTTAAATAGTTACAGCATGTCATTTAAATTGCCTTATGACTCTTTGTAATGGCAACTTTGGCATTAACGTATGTGAAGAACTCTAACTACCCAGACAGTGGTAATTTATAACCAATAATATATTTTACAAAATGAAACAAAAATAGTTCACATATACCACATAGTCATTAGCATTTTTTGGAACTAAGCAGTAATATATTTAATGCAGAAAGAGAAGCTCAGTGTAATCTGATTAGCTATAGTGTAGAATGCATGATTCAATATTCCCACCATTGACCTATGAGAGATGGGCATTAGTTAATGAAGCTATCAATGACCCTCTTTATCAGGGAGACTCAGCAAAGAATAGTCTTAGTTGAACCTCAGTGGACAAGATTAAAGTGTATTTATCTTATTGCTATTTGCACTTTAAATTTCTCTGAAATTTTAAGTCAATCTAAAATTTTTCTAACTATTTCAGAAATTATTACATTATTGAATTATTCTTTCACCTAATTTAATTCCAGAAATCTCAGCTGCTCCCACTGAAAGTAAGCTCAATCTCTGTAGATTAATATATCATTACTATAGTACTTGATAGAGCTATGAAAGACAATGGGTTTAGGAAGGAAGTTGAAAACAGCAGCATCCAGATCCTGTATTAGTTTCCCCTTGCTACTGTATCTAATTAACACAAATAGTGGCTTAAAACAACATACATTTATTTTATTACTGTTGTGGCAATCAGAAGACTAAAATAAAATGATCAGTGGGCTACATTCCTTTTGGAAGACTCTGGGGAGAATCTGTTATTCCCTTGCCTTTTTCAGCTTCTAGAGGTTACCTGCATTCCTTGGTTTGTAACCATTTTTTTGCGTCACTACAACCTGTTGTTTCCATCTTCTAGTCTCCTACTACTCATCATGATCTTCCTGCCTCCCTCTTATGGGAACCCATTGGGCTCACCTGGATAATCCAGGGGAATTTCCTTAACTTGATCACATCTCCAAAGTTTCTTTTACCATTTAGGTTATGGAGATTTTTTTGGAAGGGGGTTGTGGAGGGCAATATTATTTAGCCACACACAAATCTCTTCCCAGAGAATATTTATACAATATGCAAATATTTTTCTCAAGTTTAGGTTAAATAAGGCAATAGAATTAAATAAATGACTTTCTGAAACTATCTTTTGGTTAATAGAAAGCTGGTGTGAGTCCAAATATGGAAGAATCTTAAACTACAAAATAGGGTTTATATAATGGAGGAGGTGAAAGTAAACAGCTATAGGATTTGGAACTGATTACTTGGGGAAGAGGAATAGCAAGATGAGTAGTAATGACTAGATTATTTTTATAATTATATGAATGGAATTGATAAGGCTTTGGCCTGGTGAGTAATGATGAAATGGCCAGTGAATGTAAAATTGAGAAAAGACTAACACCTTAATTTGCTAAAGTGTATTGATGCTAAGAAACAACTTATAAAAAGTATCAGGTACATAACAGTATTCAATTAATTTTATTTACGATTCGTTATCATTCTACATGTTGTATATCAAGTTTTTTATTTTATTCCTATATAAGTCTTAATTTTTTAAAAAGTTAAATAACAATTATGGTTTTCTTATTTAGAAAATAAAAAAAAATGACTACTTGAGTTTAGGTTTGTGATTTGAATTTCAGCCAAATTAGTCATTTTGGAATACCCTAATTTTAATCCTTGAGAATATAATTATGTGTTATTTAAATCTGAAGCTGAATTATAAAAATTTTGCAGAATTTTAATTTTTGTAAAGAAAACCTACTTCAATCATGTTGTCTTATCAGATGTATATTAGACAAGACAGCAAGAAATATGCAAGGGAATTTTCAATGTTTCAAATAAACATTGTTAAGCTCTCTCTCAATTAGAAGCAGAGTGGACATCACCATCCAAAATCCTCAAGATTGGAGAATGAACAATGGACTAAAGTAGACTTATTATTATTCTACTATAGACTTATTATTATTGCCATGTAAGAACTCTTATCATTGATATAAAGACAGTGACCACCAGAGGTCCTGAGGGATGGGAAAGGGAAGAAGAGGTGTAATATGGAGGCATTTTTGGGACATTGGATTTGTTTTGCATGACATTGCAGTGATGGATGCAGGCCATTGTATATTTTGTCATAACCTACAAAATTGTGTAGGACAGAGGGTAAACTATAATGTAAACTGTAGTCCGTTGTTAGTAGCAATGATTCAATATGTGTTCATCAATTGTAACAAATGTACCACACTAATGAAGGATTTTGCTAATGTGGGAAAGTGTGAGAGGGGGAGGGAGTGGAGCATTTGGGAATCCCTTATTTTTTTATATAACATTTACGTAATCTAAAGCTACTTTAAAAATTAAAAAAAAAAAAAATTAAAAAGAAAACAAAGCATTGTGACTCTGAAATCATTTAAAATATTTAACAATAATATAACTGATAATACTTTAATTTTTACATAGATATGTATGCAAAGTTGTATTATTAATATAAAGTATAAATATTCATAGAAAATTCCTGTTACAAAGTGAGATCATACAAAAATTAACAAAAATTAGCTTCATTATTAAATTTGAAAATATTATCAGCAAATTTCTTAAATTGAAGCAATCAATGCTTGAGATTAGAAGACCACATTGACAACAAAAGAAACAAAACACTCTTTTAACTTTTGTATAGGTTCAGGTTTTTTGAAGAAATAACACCAAAATTTAGGAATTGGTTTACTACTTATTTTTTGTATACTCATTTTCATTAAAAAAAAAAAAATTATCTGTGAGGGTGTTGGAGGGGTAATATTACACTCTAAGAGTACTACTTATAGTTAATAATGCAGTACTTCAAACAAAGTATATGATATTTGTAAAGGTGTAGCTCACTTATGTCACATCTTTTGTCCTATTATTTTCATATGTTGTACCTACATACTTTATATACTTCCCAATGTAGGTGCTGCTTTAATTAGTTTTATGATTTTAAAGAAATTAAGAGAAAAATTCTAGTATTATATAGTTAACTAAATATTTACTATCTGATGCTTTTTTTTCTCTCCTGTAGTTCTGAGATTCAATCTGCTGTCAAAACCTTTACTTTGCATAACTTCCTTTAACATTCCTTTTGGTATAACCTTGCTGATGTTGAACTCTTTTGGCTTATATTTTTCTGAAAATATCTGGTCCAAACTTTGTATCCTTTATAATGGACAGCAGATGAAGCTGTTCAATTCTTTAAAAAATATGGCTGTTGAACTTTTGCCTAGAATATCAGAGTCTGCCCTAGGCCATTCAGACTTTGAGAGTTGTATTAGTCAGCCAAAGGGGTGCTAATGCAAAATACCAGATATCTGTTGGGTATTTATTTGGGGTAGAAGCTTACAGCTACCAGGCCATAAAGCATAAATTTCCTCACTCACCTGTCTATTGCCACATATTAGAGCAAGATGGCTGCTGAATAAGCCTTCCTCTTCCTCTTAAGGCTCCATGGTCAGGCTCTCTAGGTTTTGTCTCTCTCCCTGGGGCTTAATTCTCTCTGGGCTCAGCTGCTTATTCACTCCACAATGCTAGCTGTAGACTATCAGGTGATCAGCTCATCTCTTTTCCCAAGGCCTTCTCTCCTTCCTCATGACCAGGCTCTACTCTGTGCTTACTTCCCTGGCTCCAGCTCAAAAACTCCACATCAGAACTCCAACTTTGCCCTTTGCCATGTCTTTTATCTGTGAGTCCCCATCCACCAAGGGGCAGGGACTCAACGTCCTATTGACATGGCCCAAAGCCCTAATCATAATTTAATCATGCCCAGAGGAACAGACCAGTTTACAAGCATAATCCAATATCTATTTTTGGAATTCATAAATAATGCCAAACTGCTACAGGAGTTGAGCAAGAATTAGCAAAATATTTGAATGCAAATATGGTGTCCCTCCTCTGTGTCTCTGTGTCTTCCTGACTATCTCCTCTCACTTTCCAGATGCACTGGCATTTTCATTAATGTATTTTGTGGCTTTTTTCTTTGTCTATTCATCCTGTACTGTTATACCTAGAGAGTACCTTCAGGCAAAAAGCTGTGTACGAATTTAACATGTGTAGTTTCCTTCTTTAAATGGGAGATTCTCTTCTGGTTTTTACCTATAGTTATTCACTCCCAAGTTCCTTTAAATGACTATTTTTATATTCTACCTTGAGTTTAAAATTATGATCTACAGAAGGGTTAGTCCAATACATATTATACTCCTGTTGTTTGGGATAGAAATTTCTTATCAAATATTTTATAGATATTTACTTTATGATGATTTTATTACTAGTATTAATATCACCTTATTGATTATTCAATTTGGAGTTCAAAAAGAAAGCAAAAGAAGAGACATACAAATCCGTTTGGGATTAGAAGGTACAAGCAAGATTAAAATGTGGTATACCGAATCTGCCTTGAAGTTATACTTCTTTTATTAAGATATTATTTTAGTTTGCCAAGCTGCTGAAAGCAGATAACATGAAATGCATTGGCTTTAACAATGGGAAATTATTAGCTTACAAACTTATAGTTTTGAAGCTGTGAAAAAGTCCAAATCAAGGCATTAGTGTCGTGATGTTTTCTTCATGAATACTGGCTGCTTGCAATCCTGGATTCCTCTCTCACATGGCAAAGCATATGACAGTGTCTGCTGGTCTTTCCTTTCTCTTCAGAGTTTCATTGATTTCAGTTTCTTCCTTCAGTGGCTTCCTCTTTCTCTCTCTCTCTTTGTCTCTCTCTCTCTCTCTTTCTCTCTTCCCCTCTCCCTCTCTCTCTCTCTTTCCCTCTCCCTCTCTCTCCATCCCTTCATCTCATTTATAATGGACTCTGGTAAGAGGAATAAGACCTATCCTGAATGAGGTAGGTCACACCTTAACTGTAGCAGCAGCATCAAAAATCCTATTTAGAAAGGGCTCACACCCACAGGAACAGATTAACTTAAGAACCTGTTTTTCAGGGATACGCACATCATCTTAACATGAGATATGTTGAGTTGTATGATTTCTTTATATATCATTAATACTAAACCCTTATTGTATATGTGATTGCCAAATATTTTCTCCCATTCAGTCGGCTGCTTTTTCACCCATTTGACTAAGTCCTTTGAGGTGCAAAAGTGTTTAATTTTGAGGAGGTCTCATTTATCTATTTTTTTTTTTTTGTTGCTCATGCTTTGAGTGTAAGGTAAAAGAAACTACCGCCTACCACAAGATCTTGAAGATGTTTTTCTACATTTTCTTTCAAGAGTTTTATGGCTGTCATTTATATTTAGGTCTTTTATCCATTTTCAGTTAATTTTTGTATGACATGTGAGATACAGGCCCTCTTTCTTTCTTTTGGATATGGCTACCCAGTACTCCCAGTACTGTATTTAACAGACTGTTCTGGTCCTGCTGGGAGGGCTTGACAGCCTTGTCAAAAATCTCTTGAAGGGAGTTCCAGGAAAATGGCGTCAGTGTAGGTGGGTATTGATCAGCTCTTTCTCAAAAAATGGCAGAGGGGTCAGGGGCCTACCTGAGTGAACTCTTTTGGGAATCCATAGAATAAGAGGCTGCAGGGCATCATTTGTAAGAGAGCCGGACAAAGAGATAAAGAGCCCAAGGTAGGAAGAGGGGACAAAGAGATAAAGAGCCCAAGGGAAAACCCTGAGTTGCTTGCCCCTGTGGTTGTAAAGAACAGATGGATAGGCATCACCTTCAAGGCAAATAGCCTCCATGGAACCCCTGTCTCTCACTGTCCAGCTGAGTGGGAAAGAATATTCCCTGGGAGGAAGGGGGATCTGGCAAGGGGTGGAAAGTAGTTTCCTTTCCATGGATTTGGCTACCTGAGCCTACTTGAATCTCAGGGAAGAAACCAGCCAGCACTGAGGTGGCTCTGGAGAGGGGGGAGGGGCAATCTGCTCAGGCAGCCTGACACACCCAGCTGTCCTGGAAGAGAGGGCCTTGCTCAGGGAGTGGGTGGGACATGCACCTAACTAGCCAAGCCCCTGAAAACTGTTAGAAGTCTAGCTCACCTAGGGGAAACGGGGGCAGGAAGAGCCAGATAAGCTTTCAAAAGCCTATTTAGTTTATAGATATGCTATAGCACAGGGAGGGAATTCCTGCCTTGCATGTAGAAGATCCCTGTTTCGAGTACTGGTACCTCCTAAGAGAAGGGATCCAGGGAGAGATAAGGCAAACAGCTAGGACTTTATAATAGGAGATTTATAGACTGAGTTTCTAATGTTTTGTTTTATGTTTTTTTGGATCTTTTTCCTTTATTTTATTCGCTAAAACTGTATACATCACCTGTGAAGGGCAGGCTGAACGGTGATTAATTGATGTGCGCTGCGTTTGCGGTGTGCCATAGGGTTTGATAGGTTGTGTTCTCATTTTTATTAATCTTAAGATATTTGCTGAATTCCCTTGAAATTTCTTCTTTGAACTACTGATTATTTAAGAGTGTGTTCTTTAATCTCTATATACTTGTGAATTTTCCCTTTTTCCATCCATTATTGATTTCTAGCTTCATTCTGTTAAGATCAGGAAAAGTGTTTTGTATAATTTAAATATTTTTAAATTTATTGGTCTTGTCTTATGACCCAACATATGGTCTACCCTGGAGAAGGATCAATGAATGTTTGAAAAGAATGTATATCTTGATGTTTGGGGGTGAAATGTTCTATCGATATCTGTTAAGTCTAGTTCATTTATCATATTATTCAAGTTCTCTGTTTCTTCATTTATCCTCTATCCAGATGTTCTATCCAATACTGAGAGTGGTGTATTGAAGTCTCCAAATATTATTCTAGAGACACCAATATCTCCCTTCAGTTTTGCCAGTGTGTGCCTCATGTATCTTGGGACACTAAGGTTAGATGCATAAATATTTAATATTGTTATTTCTTCTTGGTGAATATCCCCTTTTATTAATATATAATGATGTTCTTCATCTCTTATAACAGTTTTGAATTTAAAATCTATTTTGTCTGATATTAGTATCAGTACCCCAGCTCTTTTTTTGGTTACTATTTGCATGGAATATGTTATTCCTTTAATATCTCTTGTACTTCTGCTCTTTTGGCAACATATTCTATCAGTTTTTGTTGGTCTGTGAAGACTTTGAACATACTCTAATTTTTGAAGAACGTTTTTGCTGGATACAGAATTCTTGGCTGCAGTTTTTCTCTTTCAGTACCTTAAATACATCATAACACTTTCTTCTAGCCACCACGGTTTCTGATGAGAGATCAGCACTTAAACTTTTTTGAGACTCCCTGTATGCAATGCTTTGCTTTTCTCTTGTTGCTTTCAGTATCCTCTCTTTATCTCTGACTTTTTTCATTCTGAATAGCAGTTGTCTCAGGGTAGGTCCATTCAGATTTTTTTCTGTTTGGTGTGTGTTGTCTTTCTTGGATATTAATATTTATGTCTTTCATAAGGTTGGGAAATTTTCAGTCATTATTTCCTCAAATATTCTTTCTGCCCCTTTTCCATTTTCTTCTCCTTCTGGTACACCAATAATGTATATGCTTATGAGTTTCACTTTGTCATTCAGTTCCCTGAGACCCCGTTCCATTTTTTCTATTCATTTCCCTTTCTGTTCTCCTGTCTTTTCCAGTTCAGATGTTCTATCTTAGAAATTGCTAATTCTGTCTTCAAGCAATTCAAGTTTGCTCTTACGTGCCTCTAATGCATTTTAAATCTCATCCATTGGTCTTTCATTCCCACAAGCTCTGTTACTTTACTTTGCAGGGTTTCAAATTGGTCTTTATGCTCACCCAGTATCTTCTTAATATCCTTTATTTCTTTAGTCATATTTTCTTTCAATTATTTGAATTGTTTAGGAGAGTTGTGTGATTATCAATGATTGTCTTAATTCCTGTATCTCTTCAGGATATTTGGTTTGTTCCTTTGATTGTGCCATCTCTTCCTGTTTCCTAGTATGGCTTGTAACTTTTTGCAGATGTCTAGGCATCTGAATATGTTACTGAATATACTCTGATGGTCAATTTCTCTCTCTTGCCTATTGTTTTTTTTTTTTTTTTCACTGCTCTTCTTTGATATTTGTTTCAACTTATTATAAGTCTTTAAAATTACCCAGATTAAGTTATCAAAAACAGGCCGTGGACTCACTAATGGAACATAGATTTTTCTCCCAAGTGTTTGGGTTAAGAAAGACCTAATAGGGGGTCGGATGTGGCTCAACTGGTTGGGCGTCCGTCTCCCATATGGAGGGACCGGGGTTCGATTCCCGGGACCTCCCGGTAAAAAAAAAAAACAAAAAAAAAAAAAACAAAAAAAAAGAAAGACCTAATAGCAGTTTTTTTCCATGCAATTTTCAGACTGGCCAGCAGAGCACTCATTGGCACACTTTTCCACAGCGGTGTTTCTTTGTGTCTCCACTTTCCTGTGCTTTGGTCTGGCAAGAGCCAAGATTCAAAGTGGACTCTGCTGGCTGAACTCACTGAAAAGAAGCTCTCCAACTCCCCATCCCTTTTCCTTTGTAACAGCTGATGTCTGATCCCCTTTTGTTTGACTTCAGTGAGCCAGGGGTTTTACCCCAGCTCAGTATCTTGGGGGTGAGCAAGCGGAGCTCTTCCTGGATGCCACAGGGGTTTGGTAACTCACATTTATTGTTTAGGTTCTTCAACTCTCTGTCCTTCACCCTCCTAGGAGTGTGTAGCACCCTTCTGGTCTGCTGACCCACAAAATAGGTTTCTCAGACAGCATTTGGACCTTTCTCTATTGTTTTTATGAGAGAGTTGAGCCCTGCTTGCCTACTCCAATTCCATCTTCTCAGAACTCTAACTGACTATAGTATTTGTGGTGATAAAATATTTTAGGAGTTGTTAATTTTTTAAGTAACCACAGGAGTTTTTATTTTTATTTATTTATTTAAATATTTATTTAAAAGTTTTATTTACTTTTACTTTTTTAAAGATGCTTAGATTATACAAATATCACCAAAAAAGTATAGGGAATTTCCATATGCCTTGCTCTCCACACCCCCACATTTTCCCACATTAATAACATCCTTCATTAGTGAGGTACATTTATTGCAATTGATGAACACATTTTGGAGCATTGCCATTAAGCATGGATTAAAGTTTACATTGTAGTTTTCACTCTCTCCCTCCAATTCTGTAAGTTATGGCAAGATTTATAATGTCCTGTATCTGTCATTACAATGTCATTCAGTACAATTCCCAAGTCCCCAAAATACCCCTGTATTACACTTGGTTTTCCCTCTACCTGCCCTCAGAAACTCCACTGGCCACTGCCTCCACATCAATGATATAAATTCTTCCATTGCTAGAATCACAATAAGTCTATAGTAGAATACCAGTAAGTCTACTTTAGTCCATAGTTCATTCCCCAAACCTAAGGATTCTGGGATGGTGATGTCCACTCCATCTATAATTGAGAGGTGGCTGTGATCTCACAGAGACAATGGGTGAGGCTGTCTTGCTTGCAGTTGTAGATTCTCTTGGTTCCTTGCTATGGTAGATATCCATCATCACCTCCATGTTAGCTGTCCTGGGTGAGACAAATGAACTGGAGAGTATGTGTTGCAACTCCATTGAGATTCAGGGCCCAGCTGGCTCATGGAAAGTCTAAAGATTTAAGTCTCTTGGATGTATATCTACCAACTCTAGTAGTAATTATAGGACCAAATGGAGAGAAGAACCATGTGTGGGGAAACCGCAACTGAGTCCAACTCTGTCACTTTAGGGAGCATAAATTCCAAAGTAAGGCCCACTGGCAAGGCAACAAACTCCTGAGCTATCTCCCCTGACTATAGTGTCTGGATGTCTCCATAGCCCTCAGGAGCCCCACTATTTGGGGTAGTATCTACTTTGGCAGTCAAAGAGATCTTGCTGAAATGTGTGTAAGTGTTACCTCTGGAATGACCTCCAGACTCAATTTGAAGTCTCTTAGCCATATAAATTCATTTGTCTTTACATTTACCCCCTTTTGGTCAAGGCCTTTATCCAGTTGCATTGCTAGTTGGTACTTGGTAGTAATCCTTCGGTGCCAGGGAGGCTCATACCCAAAATTCATATCCCACGCTGGGGGACAACACAGGATTTTTAATCATATTGAAGAAAGTCTGTTTTTCTCTCCCTCTCCCCCAGGAATGATTGTCATTTATAAGCATTCCCATAAAATGGAGAATATGACCAGTGTTTTTTCATATTACAATGAAACAGAGAAAATTTACACACAATAGTTTATCACTTGCACTTTCATTAGGAACAATTATATTTTTAATATAATGTACTCTTTTGTTTTTTTAACTGAATCTATGAAGAAAAGAATGGAAGAGATTAATTTCATCTTATTTGCATAGCTCTCTTTTTTTTCTTTCTTGAGTTTTGGAAAATATTGTCCCATGATGTAATTTTCTCCATATTTCATTTAAAGTTCACTTCCCTCAAGCCATTCTCCACTGCTCTGTGACCTATACATACAGAACACTGGCTGAATCTCTGAAGCCAGTCTTTGAAGTAGATCATTTAAGGGAGAGTGTGCAAAAGAAAAAGCATGGGAGAGAATCCAAGAAGGGTTCTGTGTTAGTCCTTGCCTGTAGTCCTTACCATTTACATGGCAACCCTTGACAACTAATTTAACCCTAGTTTGACATCCTTTAAAGTTGTCATAAAAAACCTGTCTCACAGGGTTATTGTAAAAAAGGCGCTATATGTCTTATATATTGTCCTGTGTATGATACAAATCAAGTGTTTTGAGGAAATATATATTTTATTTTTACTTATCTAATCCTAACATTCTTATGAGACTGAATAATACTGCATTTCAAAACAGCAACATAAAATGTTATAATTTTAACACAATGCTTAGTTTTTAGGTTGAGTTTAGTCCAACATTATGGACATTCCAAATGAAAGGCAATATCACATAATTTGAGTTTGGAATTGTATTGATTTTGCACTTTGGACTTTTTATATCAGAACAATTAGATATTTCATCTGGCAGCAAACAAAAACATTATGGAAGAAGGGAATGAAGAGAAAAACAAAAATTAAATTTAAAATTCTCATCAAGATATTGTTCAAATATCAAAATATATTGAAATGACTTATACTATATGAGCTAAAGGGAATATTCACAAATAAAAATGGAAACAAATTATAATTCACTTAATTTATTCCTGTTCTTTATTGTCTCAAAAAATTCAAGTACATGGTTTTCTAAAAATACCCAATTCAGAAATGGATTTTCAAGTTGGTTAAACCCAATTATTTCAGAAGAAAAAAGTCATGTTTGATTGGTTTTATTCCAATATATTTTGAGTTCATTGTGATGTTATTACCTTCAACTGTTCCTATTATAAGTTTGAGGCACTATATTAAAACATCACCTTTAACAATTACCAAAAGAGATCATCTGTGTTTTCTCTAGTCAAAGAGTTATGGGTTCTTTTAACCTTTTGAAAAGAACTTTTATTCATCTTGTGTTATTTAAAAACCCCAATGACTTTTTGAGACCCTTTTAAATCTAAGAAGGGGAGTCAGTTAAAGAAGGACATGGTAGGTATTAAAATTAAGCATTTGATAATCAGTGTACAGACTCACCTGTGATGTATTACAAAACATGGGAACATTCAGTGTTACAGCAAATTGATATCAACCCTACTGAAAGAATCAAAAGCCCTGTGAGTCTGTTGAGCTTCTGAATATTACTGAAGAAATATCTAGTGGAAATTTGAACTGCTGTTTGTCAGTGTACAAAAGCAATATTCTTGAAGTCTTCCTTCCCATATAAATTCTCAGAGACTTTTATTTATCATTTCTACCACATCAATAAATAGAAAGTGAGAAAAATCTGTCATACTGAGCGCTAGTATTTTATCAGTCATCAACTGATGAATGGAAAGAGTTGTGTTACCAGCATAAAGGATGAGTCTACATATTTGGATAAATTTTGCCTTGACTGTGGTTTTAAAGTAGAAGAGGATTATAATTTGACAGAAAAAGGGCAAGTTTCTCAAATAAGAGACAATTTTCAAAATAAAAATTTGAACACCTGGGAGAAAAAAAATTGTTAGTGAATTTGTACCTTATTTTTGCCTATGTGTAATAGTCAGAAGACAACTGTGTTAAGATAATTAAGTATACAATAAAATAAAGTAAATAATATTTAAAAATATGTACATGAGGAATATAGGATTTTAAGATTACAAAAATAAAAAAATAACAATCTAAATATAAGCCAAAGGGTTATTTAAAGGTAAAAAAAATATTAAATAGTATAAGAATTTGAAAGAGCTGGTAAGCGAAAGGTTAGAAAATAGAGTAATTTAACACTACAGTGAAATAGCCATTTTTAAAGTCAATTTAGAGAGATCAATTACTTGAAGTAATAATTAATTTCTTCAAAAATCCATGGCATATTTTTAATAAATCAATCAGATACTTAGTTACCAAAAAAGTTCAACAAATATAAAGAAAAATTAAAGAAAAAGAGAGGGCATTTTACATGATAGTTCTTTGATTGCTATTCAATACAGTTAAATATACACCAAAATGTAATAAATTTCAGTAAAAGATGCAACAAAATTCAATGCAGTTAAGATAGGCTTTTCCACAAACTTTCAAGTGAAACAAATGGAGGGAATAGAAAAGGAAATGTACTTCAAGCCTTACTTCATACATTACATAAAAACAGATAAGATAAAGATCATAGTCCCAAACATAAAAGCAAAATCTCTAAAACTCCTAAAAGAAAACATAGGAATAAATCTTTACCACCTTGGGATAGACAAAGATTACTTAATAAAAAACATTTGTATTTCCAGAAATATGGCATCAGAATAGGAAGCCATGGCTGAACATTCTCACAGAAACAATGGAGGAAGGACATAAAACTGTCCAAAGGGCCTGCTTTGTGGTTCTACAGTCCAGGAGAGTGCTGTGTACCCCATCCCCCAGGACAGTGAAGGACAGAAAGACAAAGAAGCCAAAACGAATACCATGAGTTAGTAGCTACCACAGCTGGGAATGACACCCATTCCCCACCCTCAAGGTGAACATTCTGGATAAAACTCACAGTTCACTGCAAACAACTGAGAGGGGGACAGATGTCTTCCTCCCTGGGAAGAGGAAAGGTGCAGTAGAGGGGGAGAGTGTTTTCTCTCCAGTGAATTTGGCCACCTGAGCCCACTTTGAATTTCCATTATGACCAGACCAGAATCATGGACAAGCAGAGGTTGAAAAAGCCACCTCCATGGAAAGATTCACCAATGACCTCTATCTAGTGACTGGCTGGGAAACTGCAAGGAGAAAAACAGCTTTTAGGAGTCTTTTGCCCAGTCCCCTTGATCTTATCTGCACCCCATTAGTGAGTTCCTGACCCAATTTTGATAACTTAAGCTGGGAAAATTTAAAAACTTATAATAAGTTGAACCAAAATCAGTGAAGAGCTGTGAAACAAAACCACTAGGCAAAAGAGAGAAATTGACTATCTGAGTAAATTTATCAACATATTCAGAAGCCTAAATATGAGCAAAAAATTACAAGCCATACTGAGAAAGAAGAAGAGATGGCTCAGCCAAAGGAACAAACCAAAAATTCTGATGAGACACAGGATTTAAGAAAACTAATCAGGGATAATCACACAAATCTCCTAAATCAATTCAAAGAGTTGAAGGAAAATATAACTAAAGAGATAAAGGATATTAAGAAGACACTAGGTGAACATATAGACAAATTTAAGAGCTTGTAAAGAAAAAATAACAGAATTTATGGGAATGAAAGCACCATGGGTGAGATTAAAATACATTAGATATGGGTAATAGCATATTTGAATTGACAGAATACAGAATGAGTGAAATCAAGGACAGAACATCTGAACTTGAAAAGACAGGAGAATAGAAAGAGGAAATAATGGGAAAAAATGGAACAGGGACTTGAATGACAGTGTGCAACACACAAACATACATGTTACTAGTGTCCCAGAAGGGGAAGGGAACAGAAAAGGGGCAGAAAGAATATTAGGGGAAATAATGACCAAAAGCTTCCTGGAGAGTGGATGTGGCTCAAGCAGTTGAGTGTCAACTTCCCACATGGGAGTTCATGGGTTTGGTTCCCAGTGCCTCCTAAAAACAAAAAGCAAACAAACAAACAACAAGCAAAACAAATGAAAAATCAACTCAGGGGAGCTGATGTGGCTCAATGGTTGAATGCTGGCTTCCCACATCTGAGGTTCTGGGTTCAATCCCCAGCCTGTAGCTAAAAAAAACTCCAAACTTCTCAACCCTTATGAAAGACATAAATATTAATATCCAAGATGGACAATGGACCCCAAACAGAAGAAATCCAAATAGAACTACTCCAAGACATCCACTATTTAGAATGACAAATACAAGAGATAATTTGAGCATTCTGAAAGCAACAGGAAAAGAGCAATGAATTACATACAAGAGACTCGCAATATGAGTAAGTGCCAATCTCTCATTAGAAACCATGGAAGTGAGAAGAAAGTGTTATAATATATTTAAGGTACTGAAAGAGAAAACTGCCAGGCAAGAATTCTGTATTCAGCAAAACTGTCCTTCAAAAATTAGGGTAAGTTTAAAGTCTTCATAGACAACAAAAACTAAGAATATGTTGCCAAAAGATTTACAAGGGATACTAAAGAGAGTATGTTGTTTAAAAGATATTTTGAATAACTTAACCTGATTTTTGGACTCACCTAATGTTTCTTTCTTCCATTCTTTGTCCCTCTTTTAAAGAACTGCTTGCCTTTCCTATTTATTTTTAGGGTGATTTTTTAAAAAACTTGTGCAATACATTTTGAGGTGAAACTTAGTGGATTTTTTTCTGTTAAATTAGAGCATTTAATTGACTATTTTATCCAGAATGATCTGTTGAATATTTGCTAAAGACTAATTCTTTAAGCTATGACATCTGATAACTTCAAATGGCAGTACCTTATTGTTTACTTAGCTTTTGTACTTATATTTTTCAGAGGAAAAACTACTACTGTAAATTGTAAATAGCCAATACAAAACTGTATTGTATGCAGACCTGTGACTGTTAGTATCATCATCTTGGAAGAACAGATAAATAAAGTTTATTTACTATATGAAAAAAATAAAATAAAATAAATAAAGAGAGTACTATAACCCAACTCATTCTCTCAAGGCAACATCACCCTAATACTAAAAACAGGTAAAGAAACTATGAAGAAAAATTTACAGACAAATTTATTTTATGAATATAGATGTAAAAGTCCTCAACAAATTACTTGCAGACCAAATCCAGAAGCACATGAAAGAATTATCCAATGCACAACTAAGTGATTATGCCAAAAACCATTGACTGTACACATTGAATGAATTGTATACTTTATTAATATTTATCAATAAAATTTGTTTTTTTTAAAAGAAATTATCCACCAGGATCAAGTGGGTGTTATCCCAGGTATGCAAGGGTGGTTAAACACAAGAAAAACAATTAGTATAATAAAGTACATTAATAAATTAAAGAGGAAAAAATCACATAATAATCTTGTTTGATGCAGAAAAAACATTTGACAAAATACAGTATCCTTTCTTGATAAAAACATTCCAAAAGATAGAAACAGAAGGAAGTTTCCTCATCATGGTAAAGTGCATATATGAAAAACTCACAGTTAGCATTGTACTCAATGGTGAAAGACTGAAACCTTTCTCACTTGAGATTCGGAAAAAGACAAGGATGTCTACTGTCACCACTGTTATTCAATATTTTGCTAGAATTTCCATGTAGAGCAATTAGGTAAGATAAAGAAATAAAACGCACCCTAATAGGAAAAGAAGAAATATAACTTTCACTACTCACTGATATGATCTTATATCTAGAATCTCCTGAAAAATTCACAACAAAACTACTAGAACTAATAGACAAGTTCAGCAAAGTGGTGGGATACAAGATTAATATGCAAAAATCAATAGCATCTCTATACACTACTGATACGCAATCTGAGGAGGAAATCAGAAAAAAATTCCATTCATAATAGCACCAAACAATCAAATATTTAGGAATAAACTTAACCAAGGTCATGAAGGACCTGTATGCAGAAATCTACAAAACATTTATGAAAGAAACTGCAGAAGACTTAAATAAATGGAAGACTTAAATAAAAGAAATCTGATTTACAGATTCAGTGCAGTCTCAATAAAATTCCCAACAGCTTTTTTTGCAAAAGTGGAAAAACCACTAATCAAATTTATCTGGAAGGCTAAGGGGCCCCAAATAGCCAAAAAGAGCTTAAAAATGAGAAATGAAGTTGGAAGACTCTTACTTCCTTTCTTAAAAGCATATTACTTAGCTGCAGTAGTAAAAACAGTATGGTACTGGCATAAAGATAGACGTATTGACCAATGGAACCAAATCCAGAATCAGAAATAGACACTCACATCTATGGTCAAGTGATATTTGACAAGGCATTCAAGTCCAACCATCTGTGTCAGAACAGTCCATTTAACAAATGGTGCTGGGAGAACTGGATATCCATATCCAAAAGAAAAAATACCCCTATCTCATACCTTATACAAAAAATAACTTAAAATGGATCAAGGACTTAAATATAAAAACTAGAACCATAAAATTCTTGGTAGAAACTGTAGGGAAGCATCTTCAAGACATACTGGTATGTAGTGGTTTCTTGAACCTTACACTGCAGTCATGAGCAACGAAGGAAGGAAATAGATAAATGGTACCTCCCCTAATTAAACACCTTTCTTCTTCAAAAAACATTGTCAAGAAAGCAAAAAGACAGCCTACTCAATTGTAGAAAATATTTAGGAACCATATGTCAGACAAGGGTTTGATATTCATGTTATATAAAGAGATAATACAACCCAATGATAATTTTAAAAATGGACAAAGGACTTAAATAGATATTTCTCCAAAGATGAAATACAAATGGCCAAAAAGCACATGAAAAAATGCTCAATATCACTAGCTATTAGGGAAATTTAGATGAAAACTACAATGTGATGCCATTTCACACCATCATCAAAATGGCCATCATTAAAAAACAAACAAACAAACAAAAAAAACAGAAGACAATAAGTGGTGGAGAGGATGTGGAGAAATAGGAACACTCCTTCACTGTTGATGGGAATGTAAAATAGTGCAGTGCCTGTGGAAGACTGGCTGTACCTCAAGAATCTGTATGTAGAGCTGCCTTATGATCCAGCAATCCCATTACAAGGAATATATTCAGAAGAACTGAAAGCAAGGATATGAATCAACATGTGCACACCAATGTCCATAGCAATATTATTCACAATTGATAAAATATGGAGCCAGCTCAGGTGTCCATCAAATGATGCATGCATAAACAAAATGTCATATATATACACACAATGGAGTACTATTCTGCTGTAAGAAGAAAAGAAATTGGGATGCATACGACAACAGGAATATATCTTGAGGATATTATGTTGAGTGAAATAAGCCAAACATGAAAGGACAAATATTATATGGTTTCACTAATATGGAATAAATCTGATGACTAAACTCATGGAGGTATAGGTTACTAAAAAATAGAAGGTGGGTTGGGAATGGGATATGATGCTGATTTATGAATATGATTGTAGCTGAGAGGGGTAGTCTGTGGACATAAATGTCAATTGAACAGAAACTAGAGAATATCAATGTATAACATGGTGATTTGGGTGGAGGATGAGGATTGTGGTTAATGGTATAAATATAACAATTTTCTTCTGCAAAGTGTTAAGAGTATGGTGATACACAGGAAAATTACAAATGATGTAACTTATGGACAATAGTTAACAGTAATATTGTAATATTTTTTTTTCAGCAATGCCAAAGAAGATATATCAATTCTAAGAGACAACAATAGGGGTATTATAAGGTGTTATGGGATTTTTCCTTTTGGAGTAATGAAGACATTCTAAAATTGATTGAAATGATGACAGCATAACTCTGATATGAAAATAAGAGCTACTGAGTCTACACTTAGAATGGATTGTACAAAGCGTGGGGCTGTACAACACAGGGAATCCAGTGATGGAAGACGGACTGTGGTTAATAGGACACATATGAAAACATTCTCTTGTGAATTGTAACAAATGTATAATACTAATACAGAATGTTAATAATTGTTTGGGTGGGGAAAAATACACCAAATGTAAGAAATGGGATATAGCTAGTAGTAATATTTTGACAATACTATTTCATGGTTTATAACAAATGTTTCACAACAATGCAAGTTGTTTTTGGTGGGGTGATGTATGGAAGTCCTGCAGGATGATAAGCATGTTTGTTTCATAAGTTCCTAACTTTTACTATACACTTATTGTTTATGTATGTTCATGTTTGAATATTATACTTCCACAAAATTTTATTAAAACACAATACAACATTAACATAAAGAATGATAAAGTAAATACCAACCAATTTAAAACTATCTGCTCTTCAAAAGACACCTTGGAGCAAATGAAAAGGAAAGCCACTGAGATACATATTCTCAAAACATATTGTGGATAGTTGGAGTTATGTATTGCAGAAAAATACTTAAACTTAATCCATTCAGGGTGTACGAACCCTTTAAATAGGATTTTGAAGGAGTTACTTCAGATATGGTGTGGTTGAGGGTGGGTCTTAATCTATTACTAAAGGCCTCATGGGGAAGGCCACAGAGAGAAAACAGCCTCAGAAGGAACAGCCGGATGCTGAAAGTCAACGAAATCTGGAAAACAGGGAAAGACCAGGAGACGCTGCCATGTGCATTGCTGTATGATAGAGGAACCTGAGACCAATAATCAATGGCAGCCAGCCAGTCCCAGAATGCCAGCCTTATAGAAAAAAAACATCACCATAATCAAAACTTGAACTGGACTTCTCCTAGCTTCAAAACAATGAGCTAATAAAATCCTCTTGTTTAAGCTAACCCATTGCATAATATTGCTTTAGCAACAAGGACACTAAAACACATATAGAACTAAAATTTTGAACTCTGCCTCTTGTGAAGTAAGTGATAGCTGAAATCTGTGTTCAGTTACATTAGCCTTAACTGAGCTATTTGGAGACTGCCATAGGCATGTGTTATTCATCCAGAGATTTGGAAAGAGTTTATCCTTAGTATTTGGGGTGCTGCTTGCTGTCTCATTCTTTTATGAGATTTCTGCCTCACTTTTCAGCTCCTACACTTGTCATGGTATTTAAAACAAAAGATACTGAAAAACAAAGAAAGGAAGGAGAGAAAAATTCAGTCTGTGAATTTCCATTCTTCCAAGTTCCAGCTCCCAATATCTGCTACATTTGGTTATATCCAGTAATGTTAGAGAGCTATTTATCCAAAGTTTACAGTTGTTGCCTGCAGGAACGATGATTTGAAAGAAAATACTTGTCCAATATTGGAAACAGAACATTTTTGTCTACCTTTTTTTTTTATTATTATAAAAGAAAGACAGTCCATATTTTCAAAACAGAAATTTTATAATTATATAATTATATGAATTTAATTCACTTTTATTTACAACTATTAATGTAATTTTAAAATTACAGTATTGAGAGAGAATGAGAGTTTTGAAAGATGAAAATCATTGAAGAGGAGGCTTATTTTACAAGATATCATAATTTATGGAATTGTAATAAAATAAACATGAAATTGTCATATGAAAAAATCAGTGAAACAGTAAGGAAAATACAGAAATAAATTTCAGTAATGAAGATAATGCACTCCAAAGATGGCATTTCAGTTCTATGATAAAACGATGATTCATTTAGTAATTCTTGAACAACTTGCTATTAATCTAGAAAATATAAATATTAATCCTCATCATACATACATAGGTGTAAATACATGTGTGTATGTGTGTACATTTAAAACATATTTTTAATGTAATACAATTCTAAAAGAATAACTGCAAAAATCTTGTGATAAATCTGTGTGTAGATGTTGTTCAGCAGTGGTGATGAGGAGGAAGTTACCCAAAACTCGAAACAAAAAAACTAGAAAATAAGAATAACAATATTGATTTGACATACTTTTAAACTTTAATATGGTAAAATATATGAGAAACAAAGGCAGTATGTGAATAATAAACTTGGATAAAAATTATATGCTAATATATATTCACTTAGGATAGCAAGTGTATAATATACAAAGAGTACTTACAAATTGATAAAAGAGGAGAAAATATAGTAGAAATGGGTAGTTTTATGAATGGGATCCTCAAAGAAATGCAAATAATTTTGTCCATCAAATATAAGAGAAAATCCAATATGAAACATATTCATATTGAATATGAATATTATCAGACTAAAAATATAAAAATTAATAAACTTTATTTTTTATAGCTATTTCAATGGTCGGGAGGTATGTTTGAACATTGCTAGTGGAAAAGTGATTGTTACAGCATGTTTGGAAAGCAATTTGGTACGATCCATGAAAATTATTATACATTTTGACTCATCGATCCTACTTTAGCAACCCTTTTCATGGAAATAAAACCAGGACTTATAGGTCTAAAGAAACTGATTGCAGCATAGTTTATACATAGGATAAGAATATAGCTGACCATCCACACTGGGATGCTTTTTTTATTATTATTATTTTTCTTTCATAGCCATCAAAACCAAGTATTGATTATGTATTTATTAAAATAATAATTTTGATATAATTGTTGATTCACATGCACTTACAAAAAAAATAATAAAGATCCTTGTGCTCTCTGCCCAGTTTCCCTGAATGGTAACATCTTGCACAGCAATAATACAAAATCACAATCACGATGTTGATCTCCAAGATGCAGAGGACTTTCCTCAAAACAAACATCCCTCATGTTACTATTTCTAGCCACACCTACTTCCCTCCCACCCATACATCATATTTCATCCTGAAAACTCTATTTTCCATTTCTATAATTTTTTTCATCTTAAGGATATTATATAAATGGAATCATACATTAGGTAAATTTTTTGATCGGCCTTTTTTGCTCAGCCTAATTATCCGAAGAGTCAACCAAGTTATTGTGTTTCAATTGTTCATTATATTTAAAGATGAGTAGGATTCCATGGTATGGATGTACTACAGTTTGTTTGAATATATTTGGGTTGCTCCCATTTGGGGCTATTATGAATAAAGCTACTGTAAACATTCATGTACAGGTTTTGGGAAGAGCACCAGTTTATACCTCATTGGTATCAATGCCCAGGACAGAAGTTTCATGTTTAGGCTTTTTTAAAAGTGCCAACATGTTCTCCAGAGTGACTTTAATGTTTTACATTTCCACCAACATTACATGCCCCCATATCCTAGCCAGCTTTTGCTATTGTCACGATTCTTTAGTTTAGCCATTTAGATAAGTATGCAGTGATAGCACATAGAGGTTGGAATTTATAATTTTCTAATGGTTAATGATGTTGAAAATCATTTCATGTGCTTAATTGCTATCTGTAATATCTTCTTCCTTGAAATTATGTTTTTTCATGTCTTTTCCCCATTTTCAAATTTTTTTACAGCTGAAAATTAATATATATACATACACACAAGATAGTAGTCCTACATTGAATGTGTGGTTTCAATATTGGTGGCTTGTCCTTTCATCTTATTGAAAGGGATTTTACAAGGTAAAAGTTTTTAATCTTGATGAAATTCAATTTATTATTTTTTACTTTTTATGGCTCATGCTTTTGGTATCAAACCTAAGAACTCTGCCTACCTTTAGGTCCTCAAGAATTTATCCTATGTTTTTTAAATAACTTTATTATTTTACATTTAACATTTAAGTCTGTGATCCATTTTGAATTGCTTTTTATAAAAGATGTGAAATCATAATTGTCCAGGCGTTTTGTTTTGTTGGTTGGTTTTGCTTTTGTCTATTGTTGATCAATTGCTTCATCACCATTTGTTGAAAAGATTATCCTTCCTCCATTGGATTTCTTTAGTACTTTTGTGAAAAATCAGTTTGGCATATGTGTATGGGTCTATTTCTGGGTTTTCTATTCTATTTCATTGGTCAATGTGCCTGTCCCTCTACCAATAATATTATGCAGTCTTGATTATTGTAACTTTATAATAATTTTTGATATCAAGTAGACAGATTCCTCATACTTTACCCTTCTTTTTCAAAATTCTTAAGCTATTCTGGTTATTTTCCTTTACATGTAAATTTTAACATATTTGTATCTGTAAAATATCTTGTTGGGATATTGATAGGAATTGTGTTAAACATGTTTATCAATTTGGGAAGATTTGAAATCTTTCCTATGTTGTGCTTTCAATCCATAAACACAGTATATTATCATCATTTATTTAGCTCTTCTGTAATTTCTTTCATCAGGATTTGTAGTTTTGAGCATAAAAGTGCAATTCATCGTTTCTTCAATTTTCACCTAAGTATTATATTTTTGAGCAATTGTAAACAGTATTATACTTTAATTTCAGTGTCTACACATTTATTTTTAGTATAAAGAAACAAAATTGATTTTTGAAGTGTTTATCTTATATCCTACAACCTTGTGGAACTCACCTATTGGATCTACTATTTATTTTGTAGAATCCTTTGGACTTTGTATGTAGACCATCACGTCTTCTGTAAATAGGGGCACTTTTAGGAGAATATTTTCCTCGCTTATCTGTATGACTTTTGTTTCCTTTACTTGCATTATTACATTGGCTAGAACTTCAAAGTCTATTTTCAATAAGAGCGGTGAGAATGGTAATCTTGCTTTGTTCTTGATCTTAGCAGGAAATCATTTAGTCTTTCACCATTAAATAGAAACTTAACTGTACTTATTTTGGGGGATGTTCTTTATCAATTTGAGGAAGTTACTCTCTATAGTTTTCTGAGAAATTTTTTCATGATTGGATGTTGAGTTTTGTGAAATGCTTTTTCTGCAGAAATTTGTGACCATGTGATTTTTCTTCTTTTGCCTGTTATTGTAGTGTATTAAAGCAATTGAATTTCAAATATTTTGAGCCAGCCCTGCATTCCAGGAGAAAACCTCACTTGGTCATTGTATATACTTCATTTTATATATTGCTGAATTCTATATGCTAAAATTTTTATGAAGGATTTTTATATCTATATTCATAAGGAATAGGAATATTGGTCTGTAGTGTCCTTTCCTTACAATTTCTTGTTCTGTCTTGTTTTAATATCAGGGTAATACTAGCTCCAAAAATTAACTAGGTAGGTTCCCTCTTCTTCTATGTGAGTGTGTAGAATTGGTGTTAATTTTTTAAAATTTTCTTATCAGAGAAGTTGTGAGCTTAAAAAACAATCATGCATAATGTGCAGAATTCCCATATTTCATCCCACCACCAACATTTTGCATATTTGTGGAGCATTTGTTACAAATTATGAAAGAGCATCATGAAAATATTATTATGGTCCAAAGCTTACATTTAGTGTATTTTTCCAAAAACCACCTTATTATTAACATTATTAACACCATGTATTAGTATTGGAAATTTGTCAAAGTTCATGCGAGAACACTCTCATATTAGTACTGTTAACCACAGTCCATCATCCATCACATGGTTCACTCTGTTATATAGTCCCATGCCTATTATACTCTATCCAAAGTGTACACTCATTGGTTCTCAGTTTCATCACAGAATTGTGCTGTCATCGCCTTAGTCAAGATCTGGTGATAAGTGGTGGTTTCCTAAACCTTACCCCGAAAGCATGAGCAACAAAAGAAAAAATGGACAGTCCCTCCTCCTACCTTGTCAGTGGTGGCAATGAAACCACCAGTGTGTCCAGTAGTCTACCATTCAGGCCCAAAGCAACTGCTATTGTGTGAGGGTGCACTATCCCCCACTTCTGCCCTGTCGGGGTTGGGGATGCAGCCACAGATATGTCTAACAGTCTGGTCCATGAAAGCTAAAAGTGGCTGCAATTGCTTGGAGAGGTTGGGAAAACACTGCCCGCAGTCCTGCTCTATTGGGGGTGAGGATGGAGTCACAAATGTGTCAAGAGTGTAGTCTGTGTGGGCAGAAGGCACCTGCAGTTAGGTCCCCCCAGCTTCCTCCCTGCCAGAGGCAGCGCTGGAGCCTAAGCTAGGGCAGCACCCTTACCTGGGTGGAAAGAAGCTGGTCTCTAACACCACTGTGATTTTCAAGCAGCCCTGCTTCCCCTCATGCTGGGGGTCGAGCTAAAATGGAGTTTACTGGCTACTTTCTGACTTGGACAGGTTCAAACTTCAGCTGTTGTTAGGATTGGACTTTACTCAGCCAAATTTATAATCAGTAGGTAAAGTCAGTCCCTGACTGTCTCTTCCTCCCCCATTTTTGGGAAATGGAACTTCCAACTCCAGCCAGGGAGTAGCTCACAAGGCATCTTGCACCACCAGTGGGGAATGGGCACCAGCCTCCATGTCTCAGAGTACTGTACTCACAAATCTTCACTGCAGATGGGTAGTCTCCTCCTTCTGTTCTTTCAAGGATATTGCAGGATGCTTCTCTGGTCTCCTGGGTCCCCCAAAAACGTGATTTAGGTAGCTCTGAGTGTTTACTAACTGCACAGGAGGATGTGCTCCTTACTCTGCTGCCAACTTGCCCCTCCCTCACTCAGTCTTAAAGTATATTTCTGCTCCACGTAGAACTCTGGATTTACATTTTCTTTCAGCCTTTCAAAAATGCTATGCCATTTCTTTCTGACCTCCATGGTTTCTGATGAAAAATTCTTTATCACTAGATTTATTTTTTCCCTATATACAAGGTGTAATTTCTCTCTTTCTGCCTTGAAGATTTCTTTACACTGTTGGTAGTTTTCAGACATGTGATTATTATGTGTCTTGGTGTGAAGTTCTTTGAAATTATTCTTTTTGGGTTTCACTCCACTTCTTCAATCTGTAGGTTTATTGTCATTTGCCAAGTGTGGGAAGTTTCCAGCCATTTCTTATTCATGTAACTTTTCAGCCCTGTTCTTTCTTTCATCTCTTTTAACAGCTCTGATCACATGAATGTTAGATCTTTTTTAATAGTCCCACAGGTCCCTGAACCCTGTTCAGTTCTTTAGTTCAGTCTATTCTCTTCTTGTTATTCAGATTGCATAATGTCGATTGTTTTATCTTCCAGTTCATTGTTTCCCCTCTATTGCTGTTGAGCCCATCTCTTGAAGTTTTTATTTTGTTTTAATTTATTTATTTTATTTATTTATTTTTTGTACTATATTTTCAGTTCTAAATTTCATTTGGTTCCTCTTTATATCTTCTATTTATTTGCTGAAATTTTCCATTTCTTTCCTGCAACTCTTTCATTTATTTTATTTCAAAGTGTTCAGAACTGCTGTTGACACATTTTCTGAAGGCTGCTTTAAAGTCTTTTGCTAGATAATTCAAATATTACTGTCAGCTTGATGCTATCATCTATTGATTGCCATTTCTTCCTTCAGTTTTAGATCTTCTGGTTCTTGATATGATGAGTGATTTTCATTTGAAACATGGACATTTAGAGGATTATGTTATGAAACTCTGGATTTTATTTAAACTTTCCTATTTTTATTTTTATTTTTTAGCTCTTTTCACACCACACTGGCTGGGGAAGAGGGCACTGCTTTGTTACTGCCAGGTGGGGATAGAAGTCCAGGTTTCCCATTCAGCCTTTGTTGACAAAATCTGGTTCCTCATTAATTCTGGCTATAGTGGGAATTTCATTTCCACGTGAGGTCTCCACTGATACTTCCCTGGCTGTAGATGTGAGAGTGCCTTGTTATTCCTTATGTGGTCTCCACTGATACCATAGTGGGAATGAAATTCCTGGTTCCCTACTTAGCATTCTCTGATATTATCTTGGAGTAGGAAGATAGAGTTGTAGGTGTGCCTGACTGCAGCTTGGCAAGGGCTGGACACCTGGGTTCCCTACCTGGCCAGCAGAGGTATGAGTGGGAATAGGGCCACCATTTTTTCCTCTGTATTTTTTGGGTGCAGTATAGCAATATTGTCTAAAGTTTTCTGTCTTATTAAGGTGCCCATTTTCTGAAATTATGGCTAAAGAGATCAATTTTATTTATTTTTAAAAATATCTGTGCCTGTTGGCATTTTGGGTTATCAGCTTCTCAGGTACCCATTCAGGGATATATGTAGCAGAAGTAAAACCAAAGGGACCTCTGCCAGGTCATTCTTCAGGTCCTAATAGTCTTAACAGTCTATCTTATCTTCACCTTTCACAATCTTCTTATGTCTTGCTTTATAGATGAGACCCAAGGATTTTAGTTGTACTTAGAAGGAAGAATGAGGAAACATTCATCATTCCATTTTCCTAGAACCATAAATCCTCACTGGGACATTTTGAGTGTAGAATAAAAATCATTAGGCTACAACTACAGGTATGAAATTAGGTTGTCATTTGAACACAGAGAGTCACATTATTAATATGAAAAAATTGAAAATAATATCAATGCACATCAATATAGAAATGTATGAAAAAATATGGCTTGCTTGACTATAAGAAACCATACAAAGATAATGTGTGTTTTAAAAAGAATGATTAAAAAACTTTAGAATAGATTGAAAGAATTTCCTAAGAGAAAAAAACAGGTTTCAGATAACTTATCAGGAATTATGCCTTTTTCTTGTTCAACTGTATTCTGTCCCTTATAGGAATTAAAAAGTAGCATTGTATATTGAGAATACAGAACTTTTGATTTTGGCATTTACCCTTTTATTCACCCTTACTGATAATCTTCATTTCTTCACATTACTCTAAGACACTCTCTCTTGTTTTTCCCTTTCAACCTGCAGAACACCCTTTAGTATTTCTTATAAGGCAGATCTCTTACTGAGGAACTCTCTCAGTTCTGTTTATCTGTGAATATATTAAATTCTCCCTAATTTTTTAAGGACAGCTTTGCTGGATAAAGTACTATTATCTAGCAGTTTTACTCTTTCAGAACCTAAAATATACCATACTGCTGCATCCATGTTTTCTGATGAAAAATTGTCACTTCGTCTTATGTGACAATCACTTTTCTCTTGCTGCTTTCATAATTCTATTTTTCTTTAACATTTGATATTATAATCAGTATTTGTCTCAGAGTAAGTCTATTAGGATTTATTCTGTTTGGGTGTTGCACTTTCTGGACATATATATTGATGTTTTCCACAAGAGTTAGGAAATTTTTGTCTATTATTTCCTCAAATATTTTTTTTTCACCTTTTTCCTCTGTTCTCCTTCTAGGATACCCATGATGTGTATGTTTGCATGCTTCATGCTATCACTCAAATCCCTGAGACACTGCTCATTTTTTTCTAATATTTTCTCTATTACTTCTTCTGACTATATGAGTTCTATTGTCCTGTCTTCTATTCCTCTGATTCTTTCTTCTGCTTCTGCCTTTACCTCATAATTTCTTTTATGGCTTTTTACACCTTCAAATGCTTTATGCTCAAATGTTGTCTTCTTAATATCCATTATCATTTTATACATATTTCTTTTCATCTCCTTGAATTGATTTAGATTTCTTTGAATTTCTTTGATTAGTTGTTCCAAATTCTGTGTCTCCTCTGAACTTTTAAATTATTCCCTTGATTGAGCCATGTCTTCCTTTTTCTTAGTTTGGCTTATAAGATTTTACTGATGACTAGGGATCTGATTATCTTGACGATTTGTCTCTAAGGTTAATTTCTCTCTCTTGTCAATTGTTTTATTGTTGAATGATTTTGTTTTTAGGCTCTTTTTTTGAGGCTTTGTCCAACTTGTTCTAAACGTTTAGGATATCCCTATTTTAACTGATCAGATTTTCTCAACTCTTCTTCATCTGATTCTTGTCCTGGATATATGGTAATTTTAAAATTTAATTTTATTTTTTTATGGTACAAGGGGCTGGAGATTGAACCCAGGACCTTGTATGTGGGAAGTTGGTGCTCAACCACTGAGCCATATCAGCTTCTCTGAGTTGGTTTTTAAATTTGTTTTACTTGTTTTTTTTGTCTGTCTGTTTTTTTTTGTTGTTGTTGTTGTTTTTTCAGGAGGCACCAGGAACCAAATCTGGGACATCCCATGTGGGAGACAGGAGCTCAACTGCTTGAGCCACATCCCCTCCCAGGACAATTTTTAAGATTGCAATTTTTGTAGTTATTTCACCTCCAGGAGAAAATTTCCTTTCCTATGTTCCTTCTCTGGGAATCTCGATCTGTTCTATTTGTGTTTCTGCAGAATTTTCTTCCCAGCTCTTGTGATTTGTTTAAATTCTCTCCCTCACTCAGTGCTCAGTTTCCTTACTCTTTTCCATTCTGGGACCCTCCTATCTTATAGCAGTTCAGTTAATGGCCTCCTTTTTTTTTTTTTTTTTTTCCCTTTTCTTCCCTGTTAGTGTAAACCTCTGCAGGGAGCCAGATAAAGTCCATCCAGAAATGTGGGTCACCCCAGGAAAGCTTGTTTAGCATTTAGTTGGTTTATTCAACAGAAACTGGGTTGAGTGAGCACAGCACTTTCCAGCAGTAGTTTTACTGTGTGAGTTCTCTCTCTCTCTCTCTCTCTCTCTCTCTCTCTCTCTCTCTCTTTCTCTCCCCCCCCCTCCTCTTCCTTGTTAAGGACCTTTTGTATGCAGCACTCCTCAGTGGCTTGTGCTCCATTCTGGGTCCATGTGGACTTAGGTGCCTGTGCCTGGATATGCGTGGGGTTCTATCATTGCTGTCACCAGTGGGAGGTTGGAGGGTTCTGAACTGCTGCTTGTGAGCTACTTCCCAAGCTGCATGAGACCAAATGAGGGACAGGGAGTGGACCAGTGGGTCAGGGACATAAGTTTCCTACCTGATACTATTCTTTCTCATTGATTCAGCATTTGTGGAATCTTTCTTCAGTCTCTACCATTGTCCAGAGTTCTGAGCAAGTGGAACTTTTCATTTTATTTGCTGAAATTCTGGGGAGATTTTTTTCTTTCAGAGAATGTCTAATATCAACATTTTGTTGCCATCACTTTTTATAATTTCTTTGATAAGCTTTTGCTCAGTACAATCAGAGACAATATCAATACAATATGAGCAAATGCCTCCAAGGTCTCCCTCTTGACAAAGATTAGGTTTCTTTTTCTCTAACTCATTCTTAGGATATAATTCAGATTTTCTTCATTTCTTACCTGCACATGGTTAAATGAACATTTCTGCCAGTCTTAAACTTTAGTGCAATATCCTCACATTTAATTTCTTAAATATCTCCTTTTAAATACACAGAGAAAAATTTGAGTGGATTACCAAGAAAGGCAAGACCTTTCATGGTTTTATTTTTGTCTTCACTTTATTCACACATCTCTTTCTCTTTCTCTCTCTCCACAATGTTTGCCTGCTGTTCTCCAGCTAAATTGAACTACAGTGTATCATCATTTTGTGTATGTGTGTGTGTATTCCCTATTTGTGAATTTGTCTACCCACTAAAATGTATTTGTTAACCCAAAATCAATACTTGGAGTGCTTTCTTGGTCCTTGGCAGACATGCACCGAATGGTGAAAAATTGGAGTCACATGATGCACATGTTCCCAGTGAGGTCAAACAAGGTGATGCTCTGCCTTCTTGTTTCAGCTCTCATACTCTAAGTAAGGAATTTTTCATGGTATATTTAGTGCCAAATTTTTTATATTTCTTTGCTTTTTGTTGATTTCACTGTTTAAAATGGCCCACAAGCATAATGCTAAATTGCTGTCTAGTTTTACTAAGCACAGAAGGCTGGTATTTGCCTTATGGAGGTACATTTCATTCAGGCATATGTTAATGTGCTGTGAGTTCACTGTTAATGAACCAACTATATATATCAAACAAGGTGTCTTTACATAGAAACACACATAAAACAAAGTTATTGGTTGACAAAAGTATTGTGAACAGTCTTGCAGGAACCTAACTCTGCATTTCCCATAGGAGCTGTAGTTCAGTATTTGCTAATTCAATATTCACAGGGAATTTATATAACGCAACTACTGCAAATAAGGAGAATCAATTGTACTTCCAAACATAACCTCATTGCTTCATGTTTCATGCTACTAATTATTCCTTTTCTTGGAATGCTCTTGCTCTCCCTATCACCTGTTAAACATGTATTCCTACTGGAAAATTTAGTTTAAATTTGTCTCCATTATGTGTCATGTTTTTCTTAGCTGCTAAATTTATCATTTGTTTATTTATGTACTACAAACTGTATGCATTTGTTTAATAAAAAAAAACTCATCACATTTTAGCATAGATTCTTAAAATGTGTATATTTAGGCATTAGCCCCCCTAAAAACATAAACTTGTGCATATGGGGCTTGTCTTACTGATTTTATATCTCCACTGCCTTTTAAATATTTTGTAATCCACATTTATTTGAAATAAGTATCTTTGCTATCATATTCTTGTTCTTTCCTTCTTTGCTTACCACTGACTTATTGGAAGTTTCACTTGTTGGTTATTAAATTTCCATTTTTAAAATAATTTATTATTTATTTGAATTACCTGAAGTCTCTGAACTAACTAAAAAGTGTGTAAACTAGCTATTTTATCATTTTCCATCAAAGCAGAAAAATCTTTATTATTACAATACTAAGCTTTTTTCAACTAAAATTACATATTAGAGAAAATGGCATATTAAAAATTGTATAATTTTAAGATTTATGTTAAAGCTGAAAACAAAACATTGGACTTTTCCTAATGCATGGTTTAACTTATTGGTATTATTATCTAGTAACAAAGATTAAAAATTACTTACTTTGGCACATTTCATTATGATGTTATTTTGAATATATATATATATATATATTCAACTGGATGGAGATATTCTGTGTAAATATCTATTTAGAAATCTATGAAAAAATAACTTTTTTTGGAGATGAGGTGAAAAAATCTAAAGATATATTAAGCTATTCCTCTTGGAAAACTGACATTGCTCAAATTATTTGATTAAATTTTGACTGATTTATATAATAGAAAGAAGTGGACTTATATCTTTAAATGAAGCTATGCATGAAGAAATAGCCAATCAACAACTTTAATGGGATATGTTAAATTATCTAAAAATTATCCTACCCTTTTGCAAGTAGTATCCTAAATTATTTGAGAACAGAGATGACATTTAAAAGTAAAGGAGAAAATGAGAAGAGAAAATCATAGCAAGAAAGATGTATTTCCTTTTCTGATATATAACACCATCATTTTTCTTAATTATTCTTGACATTTCAAGACCTACCCCACCTATTATTTCATGAGGTTCCTTAGAGCACAATTTAAAAAAATAGCATCAGCTACTTTTCAGAGCAAATTATGCATTGCTCTTCTTTAACAAATTTAAACTTTTAATCTTCATCCTGCCCCTCATACATAAGCAGATAGCACCACCTGCCTTGTCAGCAGGTGTGTTTATCGGAGGCATTTCTACAAATACATTCTGAGGGTAGAATTTGTTTCGTAGATTAAGTGAAGCAGTGAAGCACTTGCATATATAGCATTTAGAATAAACAAACTGGTGAAATTAAATTTATATACTGTTTAGATGTTTACATTTTGTATTTTGAAGAACATCAAAAACTAAGCAAATTCTTAATTAACACTTTAAAGGGCCAAAATATTCCACACTACACATTTTAGAATCTAACTAAATTCTCCTACTGCTATTTTCCAAGCAAAACAACCACTTTTATTACTTAGTTTTTTTGTGGGATTTTTTTGGGCTTTATCCTCATGTGTCCATAACAATTTTGTATACTGTTTTAAATACTTACTGTGATTTGTCTTAGATTTTGAATGTACATTTGCATATTACATATTTATAAAATTACATACATATTATAAAAATGAACCTTCTTATTCTCCATAATATAACTTTTGCCTCTAGGAGTATAGATATGCTAAGTAAAATTAGCCTATTTAATAAACATAATCTTATCTTACACTTTATCATTTTTTAAAAAAGTAAAACTAAGTAATTGATAGTCCTTATGCATTTGAGATTCCAGAAAGCCATGATTTTTGAAAACTTACTAGGATCCTGTCAAAATAAACTGAGGCTGTAGATTAAAATAATGTTCATCTGAACTGGACAAAGTGAAATAGTTGTGATTGTGCCAGGTTACCTACAATTTTCACAAGGACAAAAAGCACAATAGAATATATAAGAATACAAAAATAAATTCACATTTATCTCTTGATTAACAATGTTTACTCACCAATGTTCTTGATAAATTTATACCTCTATATAGTAATAAGAAATTCAAATTCTAGTCTTCAGCTAGAAGAATCACTTTGGGTATATATATCGTCTCTATCAAGCACAAAATATTAAAAAATAAACTAAAGATGTTAAAGGAAAAACTTCCTCTTCATTTTTTCACTAAGGTATTTGAAATTAATAGGAAACTCTACCTTTTTCTTAATTAATTACCTGTCCATAAATATTTTTATTTTGCAGGTTAAGTTGCTAGTATGATAGTTAATTTCATGTGCCAACTTGGCTAGGTTAGGGTGTCCAGTTGTTTGGTCAAGCAAGTGCTGATCTATTACTATCAGGGTGTTTTGTGGATTTAGATAATTAGTCAGTTGATCGCTTCTATGGATGATTATATCTACCTTCAACAATGGAGATTAGCTTCATCAATGAAAGCAGCCTCCCAATCCAATCAGTTGGAAGTCTTAAAGGGAGAACTGAGGATTTCAGCAGTCATAAAGAATGATTCTACTTCAGCCAGCTTCTCTTGGGGAATTCATCAAAACCTTCATTGGAGTTCCTAACTCGTGGTCTGCCTTACAAAATTTTGGCTTTTCAATCCCCACAGTTACATGAACCAATTCCTATAATAAATCTCTTAATTTTGAGTGTGTGTGGTTCTCTGCTTCTCTGGAGAACTCTGGCTAATACAGCTAGTAAAGAAAATGTTCAGTTTCTGCAATAAAACTAGTTGATTCCAAAATTGCATTTTAACAATTATAAGGCAACTTTCTTTGACCTGGGAGCCTACTGATACTCTAGGTAATTCCCCTTGTTTTCCATAAAGCCTAGAGATTATGGCCAAAAAATAATGAGCCTGAGTGTGTGAGAGTGTGATTGTATTAACCATTATTTTGAATAAAGATATATTTTTAGGTTATATATATTGCATGTACTTTTCTACATTTCTAGCCATTATATTATAGGCTATAATACTGAAATTTGTCACAGTTACTAAACTTAATGATCTGAAAAAATATTCATTGCATACATTTATAAATTCATTGCATACATTTATAAATTAATAGTTCAAATTAGAATGATAATATAATCAACCAAATAAAAAATTTGAAGTAAGCAAGCATTGTATGTAATCTATAATTATTCATATGGAAATAAAGACATGTGGACAAATGCTGAGAGAATAATTTGCTGAAATAAGTTCATATTATAATGGAGCTTTAAGTCTTATTTATAGCATTCTTTAAAATTATCTTTGAGTAATAGTCATCATTTATTTCAATATAATTGACAACACAAACTTAACGACTAAGTATCTTGTTTGCATTTAAAAGTGTTCCATATATTGTTTGTATAAAAATATTCATAGGATGCACATATTAAAAATTGAAATCAGATGTAATTATTGCATTATTTTTTCAATTTCTCCCCATAATTGAAAATTATCATCCTAAAAGTGTTGGAAAACATCTTCTGTATTATTTAGAAATCAATAAAATAATTTAAAAATAAGTCATACAACAAACCTAACAAACAAATGTGCTGTTTTCACAATGTATATACAGCAAAAACACAGTATTTTAGGGGGTGTGTGGAAAAATGTTAACAGAGTAAACAGTGTATTTGTGTGTTTAGAAAACCTATGCCACTGGCAAATTGTGTGTTTTTTTCCTACAGTTTTTAATTATTAATTTTTTATTAGAGCAGTTGTATGTTTACAGAAAAATCATGCAGAAAGTACAGTTTTCATATGTCACCCTCTCTCACATATCCCCATTATTAACATTTTTTATTAGTGTGCTACCTTTGTTAAAAGTGGTAAAATACTATTACACGTTTATTAATAACTATAGTCCATAGTTTACATTAGGGTTCACTCTTTATGTTGTACATTTCTATGAGATTTTTTTTTAATCTTCATTTTTATACTGGTAACATATATACAACCTGAAATTTCCCATTTTGTCCACTTTTAAATATATATTTCAGTGGTGTTAATTACATTCACAATGTAATGCCACCATCACCATCATCCATTACGCCAAAGAGAAACCATACAAATTAAACATTAACTCCTCGTTCCCCAACCCCCAAACCCTGATAAACTTATTTTAATTTCTGAATATGAATTTGCATATCCTAATTCTTCTCTATAAGTGAGTTCACACATTTGTCCTTTTGTGTCTGGCTTATTTCACTCAACATGATGTCTTCAAGGTTCATCCATGTTGTAGCATACAAGTATCTATGAAGAGATAAGTGGATACCCTTCAAGGAGGAGGCTTTATTATCTTGAAGGCTTTTCCAGATAAACTGTAACAGATACTGCCAGTGCTTTGCTCATGTCCCCTCAAATGCATATACCATTTTTTGTGGATACAGCCTCCAGGTGAGCAGTTCACTCTCAGCAGTCAGCATATGACTTTGTCAGGGAGCTGCCCTTCTCTGCAGAAAATAAAGATTCACTTTCCTCCAGACATGGAGAGCCTGACTGCTTGGGCATGACCCTTCCATGCCCACCGGTGACTGACTTGTGTGGAGGTAGCCCTACTCCATCTCCCTTGTCCTATGGTAGAACTTTGAGGAGAGATTTTTTCTTTCTACAGAGCTTTCCTAAGTGTTGGTGCCAAAACTACCTTTGTGATTCTGACTTTGCACTTTTGGAAGCATTTCTTTCCTTCCCTTTCCCAACTCTTCAATATCTTGCTGTTATTTATTTATTTTCCTGGTAGGAATACTTCCAAAAAAGTCAGTTTCACAGGAATTCTGGTCTCAGAATCTGCATCTTTGGATTCTGTGCAATAATATTTTGATTCTGTTTATTCTGTTTGGGTTTAACAGTGTTTTATATGGACTCTGTCTAATGTCTAGCGTTAGCTAATGCATGTCATCGCAGAAAAATGTTGCAGGAATAATGAACCAGAAATCTTTGTGCCCCAAACAAATAAATATAAATGTTGTTATAAATAAAATCCATAGATCATTTTTTTATATATATACAATAAACTAATGATAATATCATGAGGAAGATTCTGGGAAGGGACTATTCTTGCCATCTGTGAAGCACTAACATAGATTAATATAAATCAGATATTTACCAAGTAAATGTATAATGCTTACCAAATAATTTAATCTATTTTGAGAGTAAAATGGGAAAAAAGAGAGATAAGTGGATAACAAAATAGATTATATACATAAAATGGAATATTATTCAGTCATTAAAAGGAATTTGAATAAGAAGGAAGTTCTGATTCAAATAATTTTTTGATGGAAAACATATCAGCTGATTATTAATCTATTTATTTTCCTCACTCTTCAAAGACATAAATTCTACTAGGATTATTTTATTGAGAATAACTACTTCATCAAAATTTCTTTAGAACTTGACCAAATAACCTACTGCTAGCACATAAAAACTCTAATCTTGATAATCTTCAACAAATATTCCATAGGCCCATATGGATTTTCACGTTTCTATGAAATGTTTTATATAGCTGAATGATTATAAGAAGGAAGAACAGTGAAAATCCTACAGATAACTCAGGAAATAAGATAATACATAACAGAATAAAGCACTTCAGAAATTGCTTCATCACTTATTCATATTGTTCTGAAATGTGAGTAGTAGTAGAAAACTTCCATGAATGCAGTGAATATTATAGATCAATGCAATTAATATATTATAAAATTAATTTTACAAACACATTAAGTTGTTCTATTCCAGAGTTTTTATAATCCATTGAAATTCTCTCCTGAATGTTTTGCAGTAAAAACTAACAAAAATTTCAGTTGATAGATTAAGTAATAACATTCATATTTACTCTGTTAAAAGTTCATGCATGTGGGTCAGAATCAGACATGTTATTCAATTCTCAAAACTGATAGAATAAATAAAGGAAATAGTTTGATTCCATTTAATATATATTTTGCTAGTTAGCATTTTTCTGATTATAAAAGTAACTCAAGAAATTTTTAAAATGGCAGCCTGAGAGGACTTGAATTTACTCTGATGTGCCAAATCCCTTGAAATTATACACACGCATACATGTACATACATATACATTCATAGGTATATATACATACATACATATATACACTTATATATGCATACCTATATAAAAGGTATTGGATGGTTAGGCCAATGTGTCAGCTCAGCCAGGTAATTGTACCCAGTTGTTTGGTCAAGCTAGCACTGGGTTAATTGTAATACAAGGACATTTATGGGCTTTAGCTATCAGTGAGATTACTGCATAGATGACTGATTACATTTACATCAACCAGGGAGATTGCCATCAGGAATGATGCTTTATTTAATCAGTTGACTGCCTTAAAAGCGGAAGTGATTTCAGCATTCAGAAAGAATTTCCCAGCTCATCTTTGAACAGCCAACATCTCCCAGAACTCAAGGACCTTCAGTGGATTTTCATCGGCGTCCCTGGTTTGCAGCCTGCCTGTGGAACCTGGACTTGTGCACCCCCACAGTCATGTGAGAGACTCATAAAATTTTATACTATTTACAGATATCTCCTGTTAATTCTGTTTCCCTAGAGAACCTTGACTAATATAGGTATTTATATGTAAACATTAATTGATGTCAGGAAAAAAGTACCATAAATAGATGAAAAAGTTTAGGTATCACTTGCGTAAAGAAAATGAAAAATTAGGAATGGCATTTTTTGGAAGGGAGGAGGTGAGTTTAGTAAAGACTGAGAAAAGAAAGCCTGGTACCTACAAGAGGCTTGCATAATTAAGGAATTAGTTCTTTGGCTGCTTCAAGATTATAGTCCATAGAACCAAAGAACAGAAGGAAAACAAGGAAAATTTACAAATGTGGATTGTTAGGCTTAAAGAAGACTTCAGTTTCAAAAACCTTAGAACATGTAGGACAGCCTAATACTGAAGAAAGGCATGTATTCTGTCCAAACATGCTGCTGAAAATAACTGAAATTACTTGATGAAATACTTCTATAACATTTTAAAAAACATGGACTAGCAAAATAGTGTGAAGTTTTCAAGTCGAAAATAATGGTAACATAAGAATCCAGAGAAATAAGCAGATTATCCAACCTGTTCTTTTTTTTCCCTCAAAATTATTTGCAAACTGGCAAACATGAGCATTGATTTTCAAGTCAAGAAAGATGGATGGTCCAGAAAAATTTCTGAGCCCACCTATGTGGAGTCTACTAGGAGAACGTTTTCCTGCAAAGATGTGATCCCGAGATGGATAAATTCTCAATTTAAAGGTGAACCCAAGATAAAATTACACCATCCACCCTCAGGGGATTTTGCTTTGAAACTAAAAAGAAAAGTTTCTTTGGTGCTAAGCAGAACATGGGAAAAACAGTGTTGGGAAGTTGTAAATATAGGATACCTACTATAGACATTTAGCTGAAGTTCATGTTACCTAGGTGGGGAAATGGGGAAGGAAATATAAACCTTAGTCAATAATTTTGTTTATAGTGATTGCTAAATTTAGTACCCACTGAAGAATTCTTGCCGAAGCACAACAAATACACCTTAGTGTCATGCTCCCTCAAACTGGGCCCCAAAATACTAATGCACATAATTTTCTCCCCAAAAATGAATGACTCCCTTAAAAGTCATCCAGCACAAGACAAGTAGGAAAATATAAAATTACATCTTCATTTATATATAAATATATATATTCATATATATGAGTGTGTATATAAATACACACACATAGATAAAAATAACAGAAACAGACATGAAAGGAGTTCAACTATAGGAATTATGTGAAATAATATAAATTAGTATTTATAAAGAATTAAAACCCAAAAGACAGAGGGATGATATTGTGTAAATAACTGCAAACTAATAATTATATATACAGAAAAATCATTTTCAAAGATGAAGCCAAAATTTTAGATATATTTATATGTATGTGTATAAATATATTAGATATTTACATGAACATAAATTGAGAGATTTTACCTCCAGCAAACCCATACTAAAAGAAATTCTAACAAGTAAATTTTAGGCAGAAAAATAGTGAACACAGAGTGGGTACCTAATATGTAAGAAATAAAGGACAAACATAGTGGTATATATATAGTAAATAAATAAACATTGACTTCATAAAATAATATTGATAATTATTTCTGAATTTTAAAAAAAGTTTTTTTTTTCAAGTGCTAAACAAGTCAGGTGACTGGCAAACATATTTAAAGTATTCTCTGATCTTGCATTATCCAATAAGAGGATATTTTTCAATTATGTTAAATTAAGGGTATATAATAGGATTCTAGAAAAGTTAGTAAATTGAAAACTAAAAAATGTTGGAAAGAGGGAAATAATAGAAACATATAAAACACTGGGAAGAAGAAATGGAATAACAACAATAAAATCAAAACTATCAAGCCAAAAGAAAAGAGAGAAATAATTATAAAACAAGCACAAAATGAAAAGTTAACACAAAATATATTAGCAATTACATCAAATATAAATGTGATAATTAAACCAATCAAAGATAAAGCTTGTCATATTGGAAATAAACTACTTTTTTTTCATATGGCAAGAGTCAAAAAAGCTCAGAGTATTAAATATTAAATATTCAAGGCATATATGCAAACTTCAATACAATTGAGGTTTAAACCAACAACAAAAGGATAAATTAAAAACCCCATGTGATTAGAAATTTACAAAGGTAATTTTAAATAAGCCAAGATTCAAATTGGGAAACACAACAGTTATTAGCAGTATTTTGAAATACACTACAAGCAAAAAACTGCCAATGAGAACTGTAGTGGACCTATCTAAAGCAGACAAAAACTTAGAAGGACATGTATTATCTTTCATAGCTATCATGTCTGAACTAAAATGAGGACAATTACTAAGCTATATATCCATCAAAAGGAATTATAAACCCTAAACTGTAAATGAAAGGGAATACTAAAAACTGTAACAAATAATGAATTAAAAAGCAAACACCATTGACATAATCAAAAGAAAAATTTGTTCTTTGACAATACTGGTAAAATTAACACAATGATGGCAAGGATGATTAGTAGGAAAGGCACAGAAGACAGTAATCAGCAATTTAAAAAAAGGAAGAATTATTGATAATATAGGATACTGAAATATAGCAGAAAGTTATATGAAGTTATATGCAAATACATTTGATAAGTTAAATGAAAGGGATGAATTTCTGAAAACACTAACCCTTGCCTAGTTAAGTGCAGGAGAAATAGAAAGCCTAAATAATTATAGAAATTCAATTTGTAATTAAAATATTTTCAAGGATAACCTCAGATCAAAATGGATTTTAAATAAATTCTACCAAACCTTAAAAGAACATTACAAAATCACAATTATTAGTACTTATATTAATAATAATATAAACATACAATAACAATCATCAAAGGAACACTCTTCCAGAGAATTGAAAAGAGAGACTCTTACCAATATACTTTATGGGATTAAGAAAAACTAGATATTGAAAACTAACAAGGATAATAGGAGGAATAAAATTAACAAGCTGATTTCACAAAAGAAAATAGACGCAAAAACGTTAAAATATTATCTAATTAAATTCAGCTATATGAAAAATTGGGCTTATTGTCCGTTAGTATGATTGGATTTGTCACCAATTAATTTGTGTTTATGAAAAATTGAGCTTAATATCAATTAATATAATCAACCAACATTAAGAAATTATAAGAAAAGAACTCACAGAATAATTGCCTTTGGAGTCCCCCAGGAAGCCAACTCTGAGACAGAGAAGTTGCACTGCAATGCAATTCAAATGACAGACTTGACCATCACCTTCAGATGGGCGTGATGGCCAGAATTTTATACACCTGCATCAATCCATCTTCTGGTGGAGTCCACCCTGAGAAGGAGGTGGCCTTGGGGAAGCTGCTCCCTGAAGCTGAGCGATCCAAGAAGGTGTTAACAGTTGAAGATTGACTGCTGACAACACTCCCAGATTTGAGTTTCCCATAATGGCTGTCCATAAACACCATGCAGCAACCTTTCTCACAATTTTTATCTCTAAATCCATAGCATCTCCAGAATTTTATGGCTCAAACAGTAGTGCATTCCTGCTCTGGTCCCATGTAAAGTCGTCAGCTATTCCTATCACCCAATATATAGTGTGCATCGTTATTTCCAGGGGTGGAATATGCTACTTGCAGGACCTGAAGAGGCCTACGAAACATTGGGCTCCTGCTTCATGGTGAGAGGTGCAAACATGTAGACATTTTTCTTTTGTTGCAGTGTCCCAATGTGCCCAGACAACTGGCTGGTCTCTTAACAATTTTGCTGCTTTGTTGGGCAAATCTAAAGAGGGCTTATCTCTCACCTTTTGAGTCTTGTGTCATAATAAAGTTTCCAATTTTCCAGTCCCTTCTTGTTCATCTGCTCTCATTAGCATCATGTCAACAATAAAGATCAATGTGATATTCTAAGGGATGACCAAGCAGAGCAGATCTCTTTGGACTGTATGAATGCAGAGGGTGAGAAAGTTAGCATAGCCTTGGTGCAAATTTATGTGTTGTTGGCCATTACTTGTGAACATGAACTCCTTTTGCTCCTCTTTTCTGAGAGGGAGATAAATTTCAACAAATTAATAACTAAATGCCATGTGCCTCAGACTGTGTTAATCTTCTCTAGCAAAGGTACCACATCTGTCATGGTGGCTACAAGTGGGGACACAGCTTGGATGTGCATATAGATGGTAACCTACTGTCATTCTCTGGATCTGTCTGGAGAAATAAATGGAGATATGATGGAGACCATAATTCTTCCATCCTTTAAATCCTTGAAAGTGGCACTAAGTTTCAACATTCTCTTAGGAAAAAGAAGCGATTTATGTGTCCAAGAGTCCTCAAAATAATTGAATATTCCATTTCTTCAATATAAGTTATCTTAATCTTGCACTTATTTTGGTGTTGCAGGGTACTTCCACCTGATATTCAACCTCTTCAGTCAAAGGGTTCTGAGTCAAAAAACAGTCTCAGACCCAAGAACTAGGAAGATATTGAATTTTATTGGGATGACATTCATCAGTTGCCTGGCCATCTATTTTTGTTTCATGGAATGTTACAACAAATCAGTAGGACCCTTATTAGATGCTACAGTAGTTAAGTTCATGTATAAAATTGACTAGGTTATGGCGTCCAGTTATTTGGTCAAGCAAACATTGGCCTGATTATTACTGTGGGGGCATTTCCTGGATTTAAGTCATTAGTCAGTTGTTTGCATCTATGGCTGATTGCATCTATAGTCAATAAAGGAGACTGCCTTCAGCAATGAGTGAAGTCTCATCCAATCATTTGAAGGCCCTAAAGGGGGCACTGATGATTTCTGCAATCAGAAAGACGAATTTCTAGCTCTACATCATCCAACATTCTTCTCCTGAGGAAATCACTGAAACCTTTATTGGTGTTCTCAACTTGTGGCCTGCCCTGCAGAATTCTGACTTGCCAATTCCCATGATCACATGAACCAATTCCTATAATACTTCTATTAATATTTTCATATTACATGTAAATATATAAATATTCTTTCTAGTCTGTTTCTGTGGAGTACCCAGACTAAGAGTTGCACCTCCCTCTGTTTCACCCGTGGGACTGCATATTCCATAACTATGGATGAAATTTCCATAATTATCTATGGGTTAGGCTTTTTTGGTTGTCTTTCTGAACTTGCCCCACATCATAATAATTGCATCCACTTGACTTAATAAAGAAGTGTTGCTGTTTGAGAGTTCTGTTATCTCAGTTGTTGTCAGTAAGCCTACTTTTGAATTGTAATTTCATATAGTCAAGAGTGGCCTCTATGCACAACCACCATCAAATCTTGGCAATTCTAGTGCTCCTCTCATTACCTTATGTGTAATGGACTTGGTAAATGGCATATATTCTGAGTGTTCCCCCACAACATAATCATCTGACAACTATTCTGGCCTTACATAAAATGTGCATGGCAGCATGCCTGACTTCTAAGTATTTTAATCCCTTCTTATACTGTGTACTATAGGAATTCTGACATTTCAATGTCACTTCGAGTAAGCCATCACTTCATCAGTGTTTCTACAAGTACTCCTGGAAACAAGTATGTCCCATGTTCTAGTGATCTTTCCAAGTTTTAAATCTTGTGTTCCCAGATAGAACTCCTAAACTGATAAATTCTCTCTTGATGAAGGAAATTCCAAACTCAATCACCCATATACTCTCTTGTTTAATGGTGATACATGCTAGCTTGATCTTACAGCTACTTTGCTTTATAATGTCTCCTCTCCTTTCTTGTTAATCTGAGCATATTCCTAGCAGGGGATATTGTAACTGAACTCTAGTTACAGGTATAATAAGAAGTAGGAGCAGACTTTGATATGGGTATCTGAAATCTTGCAAGAGAAAGCACTCAGCAACATCTCAGACAAAAAAGGTGTACAAACTCAAAATATAGAGGAATGGCCCATTACTGCATTCAGTGGCTTCAGAAGAACGTGGATAGACAAGATTTTCTGGAACATCAAGTAGGAATATCCCTATCACATGTGTCAGGGTTTGATTATTTCCCAACCAAAGCCCTGAACTTTACATAGAAGATGAACCTTGTTTGGGGAGTTTAACTTTCTTTGTAGCTCAGCTACCTTGAAAAATTAAATACTCAATCTGGTTCTCAGCTTCTTCTGCCTATACACTGCAGACTTGAGATTTTCTTTGTATGAGACTGCTTATGAGGCTGGCTTTTGAAGGTTGAAACCAAGATTTTGACTCTTCTCTACTTATGCTAATCATAATAACTGGCACTTATTGAGCACTTAGTATATGCTAGACCCTACTATAAGTACTTTCAATGTAGAAAAAAAAAGCAAGTTTATTTTATTGCTTACACCTTGGCAAAGTTCCTGAAAATAATTTTGATTGACTCAGCTTAGATCCAGTGTTCATCCCTTGACTAACCAAATGTGTGGGGATAGGATAAAACTGCACCCTACTATGTTACTGTGGTAACATTATTGGATTAAAGTGCAAGGTGTAGAAGAAAGACAGACTTCACAAAAAAGTGATTGGTGCTGGACAGATATTTTGGATGTTCGACTTTATTAAAAACAAAATAAAAGTAAATGTGATTCCAAACAAATATATTTCCTCATTTCAGTTAGTCACAATAAATGTTTATGAGTTTGAATCCATTATATAGACTCTATTTATTCTGAAAATAATTGCACTAATTTATAATATTAAATACTTCAAAAGGGAATTACTATACACATTCTTTGAGTATTTAAATTGTTAACACAAAAGAGTTACCATTTTGAATATAGTTATTAATGATACATTAAGGATATATGTATATATTCCTTAAAGTATGTTATATAAAATTCTACTTAACTCTTGTTTTCGGTAAGTAATAATCAAAGATTATATACTTTAATTAATGAATTTACACACACACCAATTTTGCCGCCAATACAGTTAGGCAATTTTGAGAGATGCTCATGGACTCTTCAAAATATATTTACTAAAAAATAAAAGCATTGGAATTTATGGAGTATAAAGTATTCTTTATTAACCTTGGGAGAGTTTGAATCCATGTCACTATTGACTAGTACAAATATATGAACAGCTGTTAAAATTTTACCTTTTTCCATCGTTGTCTCCATTCATGTGTACATGTAATGTCCTGATAGTCACACAGAAACTTGGTTAGCAAATGCAAATGATCATTGGATGTGACTTTCAAGTTAAAAAGTAAATACCCTACTTCTTACTCTCCAGTCCATAGTAGTTCCTTTAAAAGACATTTTGATCCAAATATAATTTCAATGAAAATACAGACGAAAGCCTATAGCTATCATACAGTCAATCAAATTTGAATTTACTACTGAGTTATTTCTTTGAGCTATAAACTAGGGATAAGAGATATGCTAAATTTGAAATGTATAACTGAATACTATTGTTGAATTCACTTTCTTGATATATGGTAGAACAGCACATGTCTTTCTATGCATATACATATATACACAGAGACACACATGCACACACACACCTACAGAGTATTTTTCACAATGAAATTTGTTTTTATTGTAATATACATATCAAAATTTCCCCAAACTATATACATTACTCTCCAGAAAAACTGAAGTTTAATTCATTTATTGTAGGTCACATTAGAAGGCCAATGAGTTTAGCATAATAGCCCTCATTGTTCTAGGTAACTATCTCTTCTCAGTTCCATGACAGATAACTTATTGAAGTCATGCAGGAAAGAAAACAGCAGTTATACTAACCATTTAAAAGAATATGGATGCAGATATGCAAAGAATAATAACTGTTGCTTCTTATTTGTAAATTAAGTTCAAAAATAAAATTGTGAAAGCTAACGGAGAATGCAAATATGTCAAAATGTGGAAGACGTGATCATATCACCTAGTGGCCAATTTTTCAAAATACATGGCATTGACCCCAAAGTGCTGAGGTGACTTGGTTGGAAATACCTGATGTCAGTCAAGGGGAATAGCTTGATTGCTTAGCCATCCTTTACAGTCTCCCATTGAAACAGGTAGAGGTGAAATGGTTTGTATAGCAAAGTCATGAAGATTGATGGCACCTGCTGCTTCCAAATGTACCCGATCTGCATGCAAACCACTTGACACAACTGATGCAAAACAAAGAGTGTTTGCCCAGGAAAAGTGCTTCAGCAAGCTTAATTTCCAAAGCAATTTGCACAGCAAAAACAAGATCTAATAGGTCCCAGAGAAATCAGCAAAGCCATCATAAGAATTCAAAGCCACAAACTAAATAAAAAGAGATTATTAGCTACATTGCAGTGGGCAAACAGTAAAGTCTTAAGTGATCAATACTTGACAAGAGACATGCCACAAACTTCATGTATAGGTCAGGCTCACACACTGCTTTTTTTTTTTTTTTTTTTTTTTTTTTTTTTTTTTA